>CM064871.1:76867685-77272685 GCA_032719365.1 Prinsepia uniflora | reverse complement strand
AAATTTGTGATTTTTAAAATTTGAATGCTTTTGTTGTATAATTTAATATGCATGGGTTATGAATTTAGTTCTGAATTGTAGGTGTTTTGATGATGAGTTTCTTACTGTTGAGTAAATATGTCTGTTCTTTAGATTGTAAAACGCATTTTATTGATGAAGTACTGAACTAGATTCTAAAGGACCGAGACTTTCCCTTCCAAAATAGCACAATAAATTGGACAACTCAAAACCTCTCTTAGCCAAGGAGTTAACCATTGTGCTCAGAAACTATCCTCTATATTGATCAACTTGGAAACCTGGTCAAAGGATAAATCAAAAGTTCAAGTTAGAGGTAGAGATGAAAGGAGAGGCGATGGAGGCCGGTGAGGGTAGTCCTCTTTGTTGCTTAAATGTCACTCTACAAATAGTTCATTGAAGAAGAGCTCCTCTTGTAAACCACATTTAGGCTTCTCCTTCATTGTTGTCAGACGAGTGGTAACATGACCCTGAGCTTTTAAAATTTTAAGAATCAATTCAGCTGCTGATTTGCTTTTTCATTCTGATGAAGGATAGTGACGTGAAACACCTAGCTTCTTTATCTTAAGAAAGGGCTTTGAGTTGACCTTTTTTAACTCCAAATTTCCTTTTTGTTAATCTTCATTGTTTTCTGCAGATGTGGTGAGGTCATTGCTGGCTAGCATTATACCATCATCATACAAAGGTGCCACCATTCACTATATGTACTATGTTAGAAGCACAATGTTTGGCCAATGGCTGATTCTGGAAAATGCTCACTCTCGTGGATAATCAGTGAAAGATTTTCCTGAAATGGTTGATTTTCTTTGACTTTCTTTGATGGTTGTTGACAATAATTTTCTACTTTGTTACTTTGTTATATATATATATATATAGTATATATGCACTGCTATAGTGTAGATTATATTTTCTGCTTCTGATGCATCATAATCACTGGCCTTTCAGCAAACTTTTTTCTTTTATAAACTGCTTACATGATTGTGTTGATTAAGAATTGTGCATGTCAATGTTCCTTATGTAAGGTCCTATATGGTTATCATTACCAAGCATTGGCATTCAGATGCTTGAACCATCAGTGCACACACGGAGATTTGTGCATTCCTATGTATGAACTTGTTCTTAGGTAGATATTGGTAAAAGGACCCTTGCCGTTACATGCTAGTCTGTTTGATTATATGTTTTTGTGATAAACCCACATTTTGATCTCTGAACCTCATTAACTTCAATCATCCAGGAAGCTCGCATTCCAGTACAAGTATGGGCCACTCAGAAAGCCAGTGGCTTGGTAATAGAAGAAGGAAAAAGTGATGGTGAGATTTTTTTTATTCTGTTAGTATATCACTGCTTTTCTCTCAAAGTTTGACTCTTTAGGTTCAAGATATGACTTGAAATTAAAAATCAGTATGAAAATTTTAATTACCATGGTGTCGCCTTTAGGTACTAAAAAATTACATTCTAGCATATGTTTTTTAGGTTATTAATTTTGAGCTGTATTCTAATGTTTTCTTCATTTTATTGTAGGTGCTGATTAGTTGCTGCATTCTTGTGCAATTCACGAAGATCCAGTTAATTTTAACACTTTTTTTATTGAAACTTTTCCCTTAGAGTTTGTTAATTAGTCACTTAATTTTATTTGGTATTATATATTAAGGCCTCGTTTGGTATGTCGTACTGTACTGATTATTTCAATTGGATAACTAATCTGTGCACCGGATAGATTGATTATTTAGTCGGGCGTTTGGTACTTTTCCGGATTAGAATGCCGACTATATTATACTGACCGGATTATATTATAGTAATTGACGAAATACTTATATCTTAAATATTAATTATGTATGTCATTATTTTTTTTTAATAATAATTATTATTACTATTTATTACATTTTTATTAATTAATTATTTTTAATTTTATCATTATTATTTATTAAAATATCATTAATTATTAATTTATTATTATTAGTATTTATTACTTTTTATTATTAATATTTACTAAATTAATATGTTATTTTTATTATATTACTATTTATTATTATTATTATTATTATTATTATTATTATTATTATTATTATTATTATTATTATTATTATTATTATATTTTACAAGATTACTAGTTATCCGACTATTTAATACGGACAATTTCGAGCGTATTATTTTAGTGTATCTGGATCGTATAAAAATATTCAACCGTATTAACTTATACAGTGACTAATTAATACGACTGGTACCAAACACAGGTTTCGGATTATTTAGCTTATACGGACCGTAATACGGCGTACCAAACACACCCTAAATAAGTAAATGTGATGCTTACTTTCTTTTGGAACTTAATATTACATTGATTATGTTGTATTGTTGGTCATGGACATTAAATTATTGCATGAACTTATGAATTACAAAGTTAGTTTATGGCTGATATAATATTTTAGCGAAAATTCTGCTTCAAATATTATGTTGAATATATGGTTAAATATGTTAAATGGGTTAAACGAGTTATCCAACACAACTCGTTTAATAAATGGGTTCAATAGGTGGGTTTGGGTTACCTGTTTAATAAACAGGTTGGGTTTTGGTTTATATAGTTCGACACAAATAATAAACGGATCAGGTTCGGATTTAGTTTAAATATGTAAATTGGAGTACATGATGTGACACAAACCCCGAACCTATGTAAATTGGATATATAGTTTGACGCTGCCCATGACGCACATATGGATTATTTACAAATTCCTTAACCCTCGCATAAGGGCGCAAAAGGGCATAGAGGCTTTTTATACGTTATAGATATTTGCCGATGAGGTGAGATTAGAGCCTCGGAGGTAATTGAAAATCCAGGTCTTATCTTTTACCCTAACCTCAGAATCCTTAGGTTTTGAGATTTCTGAACTTCTTTTTTAGATTTCTTTCCCAACTTGACATCGAATCATATCGCTTCAGATACTCATCTTGTCCTTTAAGCACCCATTATTTACAACAACTTTGTTTTGCATCAAGCTTGGCATGGTCAGTTGCGTGATGTGGCGAGGGTAATTGTTCATCATAACTAATCAATCAACATAAAGAGTTATTACAACTGTACAAGTGCTAGTAGGAGGGAGATAAGAGTAAGATTTTTTAGAGAAGAAATCGGTTGCTCGTATGTTTGGTAGCCTGGAATTACAGACCTATATATATACATATAAATATAAATGAGCCATGTCGATGCCAAAGGAGCCAGGCATCATACCTTAAACCCTAAACCCTTCAGGTTGATAGCAGATGCGGGCTACTGATAAGACCAAGATATCATACCTTCCACTACTATTTATGCGCACTCTAGAAGTCGATTAGGCTGTCAGCCTGGGTATCACTTGTCTAGCTTACGTGCTACACGGAGGTTAGATGGGTTCTAGCCTTCGTGTCATACGTGAGTTAGATAGGAGCATGTCTCATCCTTGTAATCCAGAGGGCATTAGGATGGGGCGTGTCAAGTTGGTATCAGAGCGAGGTTATTGCTTCCAGAGCGAGGTTATTGCTTCCAGAGAAGGTTGTTGCTCTCAGAGCGAGGTGGTTAGTTGGATGGTGTGTTGTGTCGTTGTTGTGGATGTGATGTCTCTCCGAGCAGCAGCTCGTTATCTGTCAGGACCCACCCCGGTTTCACCCCGAAACCCGAGGTCAATCCCGCTCCCGTCTGACTCCCCGACACAACACCTAAGTAAAACTCACTCAAATCCAGTCAGACGCAGGAGTAATTAAACAACATATCCCAAAGTTATCGTTTACAGAACCTAGCACAAAATACAATGAACTAAAACCCGATAAAGTACACGCACACGGAAGATTGTAAGTTATTCTGGGATCCCTCACGTCGCTTCTATGCCTCGAACTCTGCCTCGACGTCAAGACCCCGCGCTAACTCCACAACCTGGAGGGCAATTTAAAACAGAAGATGTGAGTGGACCGAACAGTACAAGAGTTCAAAACCATTTTACACGAAAATCGAGTTTAACCCTCCGTTTTGAAAACCACATGCATAACCAATATTTATGAACACAGTTATAAATCAATTTACCATAAACCGCATCATAAGAAACAGAAACACTATAAAACAGTTAGAAAAACCACAGCATGTGAATCATAAAACCGTATCAGAAACCATAAACATCAAATCATCATTTTCCGATCAAACCTGCTGGACCTATCCGAGTCTTTAAACTCCCGAGTCTTTAAACTCAATCCAGGCCTTAATCATATCCGAGTCTTTAAACTCAAGGCCTACGGGGGAAAATTAATATATCCGAGTCTTTAAACTCCCGAGTCTTTAAACTCAATCCGGGTCTTTAAACCCAATATCCAGATCCAGCAAATCCAATCCCAAATCATTTGAAAATCATTTACCAATCCACATCCAAACCCGAATCCGAAATCACTGGTCCGATGCCCTTCCGGCATCCAGAACCGTCATTCCGAACCCAAATCCGGAAATTCACTTTTCAACTTTAAAACCAAATTTCGCTTTCCGAAATCCGATTCTAAATTCGAAAACCTTGATTATCAAAATCATATTCCAAAATTCATTTATAATCATTAGAAATCACTTATCAATTGAAATCCCAAAACTACAGCATCAATTTCAGAAACCAACCACTTTCTCGTAAAACGTGCTAAAAACCAAACTTTCTCGAAAACCATGCAATTATGTAAAATCAACAAGGCATATCCGATAAACATAAAATCATAATTAAAACCATAAAACAATTATAGAAAACAGTTATGCATGCTCGAGTTTAGAGAAAGGGTCCACTCACAGTACTGAGCCCTACTCGCGTCCCGAACGTCCAGCACGTTCCTCGGCTTCCTCGGGAAATCCCGATCCTGTTCACAATCACCAAAGTACGTTACTAACACGTTCACGAAAGTTCACCTAAATTCCCTCAAAATTCCCCGAACCGAAAGCCTAGAACCCGGGACCCTAAACATTCACCCTCGCGGAACTACACTCAAACAACTTCCGATTAAACCGAAACCAACTCCATTGAACTCACCACAACTCCTAGACCAAAAGTCATATTGACCGTTTTCCCCATCGCCGCCGCACGCGCCCCCACGCGCCGCCCAAAGTGGCTGCGCGTGGCCCTCACGCGCCAGCTACAGTGTATCAGCTACCTCGAGCCAACCCGGTTCGCCACAGTCACCTGCAACTCAGACCGGCGTTAGCGGTTCACCGCCGTGCCTGCCCTACTTCCTTCCCTTTCTTCACCAATCTCATCGTCCAGTTCCAAGCTATCCATTCCCCAACTCCTCAGACCTCGACACCGTCCCTAGCCCGTCGACTAAAGCTCGAACCAAACGACCCAAAAACCCCTCTTTTCCTTCCCGGCCACCCACAACTTCCCCCTTCACGGAGGCTACACCAACCTCTTCCTAGGACTCTACCAAACCTCAACCAACCCTCCTGGACTGTCGACTCAGCCCTAAGCTCGACGATTCGCCGTTTGAAACCCACGGCCAAAACAGAGGGCATAGAGCACCTCCATCCTGCCATCCTCCACCGTGCTCCCCCCGTCACGGCTACACAACCACTAGACTCCCAGACCTCCACTGAGTCCCCTAGACCTGCCCATGACCTTCGATTCCACCCTTAGACTCACAACTCGCAGTTCAAAACTCGACGGGAAAACAGGGCACAAACACGAAGAATTGGACTTACCTGCAACCGTCCATAACCGTGCTCGCCGCCGTGTTCCGTGGAGTCCACAGAGCCGCCTCAGCTTCCTTTTGAGGTCGCACACACCCGCACACGACCACAGCACCCCCCACAAGCCGTCAACCTTCTCTGTTTCCTCCCAGATTCCCGTGACTTACCCCCCTCACACACACGACCACCGTGCCTCTCAACAGCCTCACCAGCTCCCTTTCAGTCTCCCGTTCCTCCCTCACTCACCAGAACTCGTCAATTACCACGATCAATCCTCAACTTCTCTCAATTTCCTCCCTCTGTTTCTCTCTGTGTGTCGAAGAACAAGAATGCACAGCACGGGTGCACCCCAATTAATTGGGCCGTGAATGCACAGGATTCCACCAGAATCCTCTACACACATGCCACCTGTCACAATCCACTCCACACACTTCCACATGGCCCAATCCCAGCCGTCCATTCCTTTCCTCTGTGCACAAATCCCTAGA
Organism: Prinsepia uniflora; assembly: GCA_032719365.1. Taxonomy (NCBI): domain Eukaryota; kingdom Viridiplantae; phylum Streptophyta; class Magnoliopsida; order Rosales; family Rosaceae; genus Prinsepia; species Prinsepia uniflora. The sequence goes on along the minus strand of CM064871.1, from coordinate 77,266,508 downwards.
AACCAAAAAGACCAAAATACCCTCCTGTTTTACTCATTTTTACGGTTTTACCAAAACTTCCTAGACCCGTAACTCTCACCTCATAAGTCTGATGAGTACGTGCCGCCTGTCATCGAACTCAGGACGTCGAAAGCTACCTAACCATCCTAGGTCAACCTACCAAAACTCGATTATCCAAAAAGTCAACTATTCCCCCTATTTTACCCTAAACCCTAAACCCTAAACCCTAACCCTAAACCCTAACCCTAAACCCCTAACCCTAAACCCCTAACCCTAAACCCCTAACCCTAAACCCCTAAACCCCTAAACCCCTAAACCCCAAACCCCAAACCCCAAACCCCAAACCCCAAACCCCAAACCCCAAACCCCAAACCCCAAACCCCAAACCCCAAACCCCAAACCCCAAACCCCAAACCCCAAACCCCAAACCCCAAACCCCAAAACCCTAAACCCTAAACCCCTAAACCCTAAACCCCTAAACCCCTAAACCCCTAAACCCCTAAACCCCTAAAACCCCTAAAACCCCTAAAACCCCTAAACCCCTAACCCTTAACCCTTAACCCTTAACCCTTAACCCTTAACCCTTAACCCCGAAACCCCGAAACCCCGAAACCCCGAAACCCCGAAACCCCGAAACCCCGAAACCCCGAAACCCCGAAACCCCGAAACCCCGAAACCCCGAAACCCCGAAACCCCGAAACCCCGAAACCCCGAAACCCCGAAACCCCGAAACCCCGAAACGCCGAAACCCCGAAACCTCGAAACCCCGAAACCCCGAAACGCCGAAAACCGAAACCCGTAACCCCGAAACCCCGAAACCTCGAAACCCCGAAACGCCGAAACCCGAAACCCCGAAACGCCGAAACCCCGAAACGCGAAACCCCGAAACGCCGAAACGCCGAAACCCCGAAACGCCGAAACGCCGAAACGCCGAAACCCCGAAACACGAAAATCGAAACGCGAAACCCGAAATCCGAAACGCCGAAACCCCGAAACTGCGAAACCCCGAAACCCCGAAACGCGAAACTCGAAACCCGAAACCCGAAACGCGAAACGCGAAACCCGAAACCCAATACGCGAAACGCAACACCCGAAACCCGAAACGCGAAACCCGAAACGCCAGTACCGTTATTACAATACTCCATCCTTGTTTCTTCAGCAGTCTCACTAGGTGAGCAATTGTGAATTTAATTTCCTTTCCTTTTCCCTTCAAATGTGGAAATAGCATATAGAAGAAACAAGGATGGAGTACTGTAATAACGGTGGAAAGTAGTAGACGAAAAGGAATTAGATGGACTTACTTATGAAGAAAACTTCACTGTTCCAATACTTCCAAGTGAGCAATCTAATTTAATATTCTTCAATACTAGCCATAGGCATACTAGGAGGAAGGTAAGGAAGATCAGTAACAATTTAGGCAATAAGAACAATAATCAATCTGCTCTATACAAATGTCAAATCCACCAAACTCCAGGACCAACATACACAATCATGAGACAACTGTGTCAAAATGCCAGCCCTGAAGCGCTTTAATCTGGGGACAGAACCTGGACAGCCAAAACACAAACACACAATGTCCAAGTTTCCAAATTCAATACTCATTTAAATCCAGTAAACAGCCATTATAGGAGTTGCCAGTCATCTTCATGTGCACTTCCATCCACATCACTCATGGGCAGAACAGCAAATGAATCATCGTTTTGAACACCCCCACTATCACCCAATACACCACTGTTGTTAACTGGCTTGGGAAAATTGTGTCTCAGTCACAGTGAACAGTGGAGCCCCATTTGATTCATCTGCCAGCTTGGAAGCTCGAAAACAAAAATCATCAAAATCATCTGCCAGCCATTAAAATGTAAAAATCAACTTAACTATCTCTATAAACCAAGGTTTACAAATCTTTGAATTCAGCGAAAAATGACTAGCAAACCTCTGTCTCGGCAATAAAATCCAATCGCCAAGGATGGATCAATTGAATCAAGGAGAATGTGACGAATGATACTGTACAGACGATCAAATTTAGAAAACAGTATAATGAAAACCACCAAGTTAAAATGAAGACAATCAGGAAAAAGAATCTTACTTGCAATGGTAAGATAAAGTATCAACCTCTAAATCACCCCTTCTTATATTTTTTACCTACGACAACCATACACGAAAAACAAGTCAGCAAATCTGAGTGTAGTAATTTAAAAAAAAAAAAAAGAGAAAAAAAAAAGGTAACGGGCTATCCAGGGTGCATATAAGAGGACCCACGGAGATGCCGAGGCTATTTCAGAATTTTTCTGACACGTAATTGCAAATCTTGTTTAGGAAGAGAGGCCCATTTAATAACATTTTTCTGACACGTAATTGCAAATCCTCAAGATAAGACTCCTAGTATTAGATGTATGCATCAACAGATAAACGGGAGCAGGTATTTTCTTCATATTTTATGTATTCATGTAGCTCGCATCTTTTCCAAGCAAGTATAATAGTTCTGAATCTCTTTAGAACCTTGGATATATTAGACAAAGAAAAACCTTGGACATAAAATAGTTCTGAATCTCTTTAGAAAAAAAATCTTTTGTCTCATAGTAGCAAAGCTTCTTTTCCCTTACGAAACTTTCATTACTAGGCTAGCCATACACTTTATATGTTACTAGCACTTCAAATGGCATACAGTTACATGGTAGCCTGCTCATGTTCCCTTTCGAAACTTTTGTTATTGGGTCAGCCATACACTTATTTTCAACTCTCAAAGCATTTCATGGGGCTTACTGGGCCCTCGTCTTTGCTGGATGTCCAGAGAAAAATTGGGAAAGTAAACAGCTGATAAATAAGCGGTGGAAGTCAAATTAAACATGAAAAGAACAGAAGATGGGATCTAAATCCAGAGATTAATCACATGAAGTATGAAATGGCTTTCTTTTGATAAGAAATATCCAGTAGGATAAACAACAGCTACAAGATCAAGTCCTAGAAATTAGATTAGTACAGCTTTCCAATCGGGAAATATCCCCGAGATAGAAACATAATAACAACTGCCGATACCGACGCACATATTGAAGCACAAAATCGGACCCTCTCTTGCCCACTACAATCGTCTCTTTCTCCCATATGACCTAAAGATGAGCTACCACACCTAAACCCTTCGAAGACCTGCCTGTGTCACTAAAACTAACTCACTTCTAATTTTTATATAGAAATATAATGATGAAATTGTGATTAGCTTGTTTCATGCTGATTAAAGACTTGCACTAAAATCGGAACAAAATCCTAAACTAGAGGAGTTTGCTTAGTCCTCAAGACCACCTAAGTTACAAAGCAGAGATTTAAGACTTGTATTGGTATTTGGACAAAACCCTAAGCCAGAGGAGTCGGCTCTGTCATTGAAACTTCCTAATTTCTAATTATTTTTTTTTTGGGCGAACATAATGCAGTACAATACTATTTGATAATATATCCAATATTATTTGATAGCTTTAAGATATTTCAGTATTCCAATTAATTCAGGCACTTAAAAATTCATCAAATAAGATATCCACTCTTATTTGATGAATATATCCAATATATTCAAAATTCATCAAAAACATTGTTTTTGGGCATAAGACATCGACTTTAATTATCCTTCACAACACTTTCCTAGGTTAGATGCATATTTAAAGATTATTATCATCTATTCTGATTGAGAACGCATAGAGCTATCTAAATGAGAAGTATTTAACCATACCGGCTGAACTTCATGCGGATCAAGGTAAAATGCCTTTTCATCCTGCACACCAATAATGTAAGTAGATGCACCAGGTTTTCCACCCATGATGCCAAGACTTTGGGGAAAAGTGAATGTCGTCCGCAATGATGGAATGTACCTGAAGGGAAAGTTGAAACTATGGAATTCTGAATATGAATACCTGTCTTATTCCTTATGTCATATAGGATGCTCATCTAATTTCTAATTAAGCACTACCTGAATCAAATTTCTAATTAAAGGATAAGAAAAAATGAAATAAAATCTATCTAATGCAACTCAATTTGCCAAACAATAAATCAAGTGACCAACTATTCAAACAGGTCAAGAAACAAAAAAAATCATAATAAACAATATATCATGGTTATGAGAAAAAGCACCTGGGATTCACTTTTTCAAGTCCAAGAACCAAAGGAACCAATAAAAGAATAGGCGTCCAATCAACTCGCCCTTTCGAAAACTCCAAACAATGTCTAGAGGCATCTTCAATACAGACAACTGGGGCTCCACCTCGTTCTCCATCTTCTTCCCCAGAAACAACATAAATAGCCATTGGAAGTGGCTGGTCATCAATGTCAGTTAATTCTCTTTTACACCGAACTAGAGTCTCCCAAGAGCGGCACATGGCATATGGGCCAACCCATGACCCAGCAGCGAGGTTATAAGACTTTCCAGCCCGAAGAAGATTGTGGATGGAGAAACTTGATGTTTCAGAATCACCAAAATAATTCAAGATCTCAATATACTCTTCCTCTAAAGGCTGCATATTTACAAAGGTATTAAAAACGCATGACTAACTGCAGGCCAAAATGTTATGCAAGAAAATACTTGCTTGGAAAAGATGCGAGCTACATAAAATATGAAGAAATTGTTGTAGTTTGGCTTAAATTGCAAGTCAATTAGTACATACTATTGTTATCTGTTTTTGGTTCTGTACTTTATAAGGATTAGAGTTCATAATTCTTGTAGGACTCTGGTTTCCTATCTTATAAGGTTTCTGGGTTTGTACTCCTTACAGGATTAGGTAAGCTATAATAGTATTTAATAGGCGCATATTTTTTAGATTTGTGTGTGGAATTTTATTGTTGGACACCACCGTTTGTTAGTGAGTATTTGGGTTTTGGGTTTGAGAGAGTTAATCTCTTTTGTAATCTCCTTTGTTATTAGTGGAATTCCTCCCTCTTTTCGCCAGTGGATGTAGGCCTATTGCCGAACCACGTAATTACGTAATTTTTTGTGTTCTTAGTTTACTTTCATACTTTGGTATATTGTTTTGAGACGCTTCTATTCAACAGAAATTATATTTGAAGAAAAAACAATAATACATTGCATCCTACATCATCCACCTTACCTCCTGGGATGGTTTTCTCCATGATCTTCCCAATCTATGGAAAAGCAATGCCTGCAAACAAATGCTTTAGTTACTCACTTTCTAATAAGAAAGGCGGCATGATTAGAATGGCTTAGTACATAAACAGTAAACCTTGACAATAACATGCAGGCATACATTGCTGATTAAACGTGGGAATGTAAACACCCAAAGAAACAAAAGGAAAATTTGGCACCATACCTGAGCAACAAGCATCTGACTACTCCGAAGCATGCAGCCCCAATTGACATCACTAGTATACTTTGAATCCCCAATAGCATCAAAACCTAGTGTTTTTTTTTTTTTGATAGGAAGATTAAATCCTAGAAATAAGTATGCGCACACTTGTTTTGATCCAGAAACTTATATGTGAGGAAGTTACAAATCAAGTTTTCCCATCAACGAACCTTTACGATATGTCATCAAAATTCTTGATGAGAAATCCTCTTCAAATGCTCCTAATCCACTGTTATTTGTTGCATCTTCAGAGGAATCATCATGTAAGAATTTATAGCAAACACCAAGAAGCCATATGTCACTAGCAGAAGAGATGCCAGTCCTGCTGGATCCAAGTACACACTCATGAATTCTCCTCATAGAGTCACCCGTCACAATTTTCCTCACAGCTGCTGTCCATCCATTGTTTCTCAAGTGTATTTCCTTCTTTTCAGTAATTGATGACTCGCTGTGCGTTTCAAAGATTGAGAAAGCAGATGCAAAGAAGTTTGACAACAGAGACACCTTGTTGTGCTTATTATCCCTAGATCCTGAATCTGGACAAACAGATGATGTGCCTCTATCTGTTGAATCCGTTGAACTTTTGGAAGAATATTTTGATGCCACGGCCCTCTCACAAAAACCCTTCATCACCTATTCATGAAGCGTATAATGCTGAAGTTGCTCATAGAAGCAACCTGGGTTTTAAGCATCTATCTCAGTCCAGAGGTAAAAGAACAAGCAAGTCCCAAACAAGAACCAAAAGATACCCAAAATGAATAAGAATGCATGTTTACATCAAGTTAGCCATTTCAAAGCAACTATATATGTAATATTAATTAATCCAGAACTAGCTTAACATTTCAAGTGTAGAATTTCTTGAATGTCTTGTTTTCATTCACAGTCGAAAGGCTTAATTTATACAGGTCTGTGGGGAGAGATAACTCTGAGAGATAGCAATGGCTAGTACAACTCGTATGGTTGGGGGTTTTACTACAGGGCTGAATGTTTCAGTATAGTCAAGACCTTCTTGTTGGTGAAACCCCTTGGCGACTAACCTTGTTTTGTACGGTTCAATGCCGCCATCAACATGTCTTTTGATCCGAAACACCCACTTGCAGCCAAGAGTATTGGCATGTGGTGGTAAAGGAACTAGGGACCAGGTTTGTTGCTTTATTAAGGCATCATCTTCAGTTTTCATGGCTGCTATCCATGTAGAGTGTTGAGATGCTTGTTTGAAGGTTGTTGGTTTAATTTGAGATGTACTAGCTAGGAAGGCTTGGGGTATGGGGTACTTGGTGGCAAACAGAAGATGTCTTGACTTGGAGATGCCAGCTTTGCTGCGGGTCACCATTGGATGGATGTTGGGAGGCCAAGAGGTGGTAGCTGCTGCTTGGGCAGGGGCTGGTTGGGCTTGGGACGGAGCTGCTGGTGGAGATGTGGTTGGGGAGGTAGTGGGAGATAGGGAGTGGAAGACACAGACTTGTCTTATGGGGAGATAGTTCGGGAAAATGATCTGCTGGATTCTGTGGAAGGGACTGGTCTGGGAGATGGTGGGGAAGATTGTGAAGTTGGAAGGGGTGATTCTGGTGCTGGATTGTGAGAAGGGAGAGTAGTGATAAAAGAAATGAAAGAGAAATCAGTGGAAGAGTTTATTGGGCAACTAGGGGAAGGAAAATGATGTTCATTGAAGATGACATGCCTACCGATGTAGACACGGCCAGTGGACACGTGGAGGCACCTGTAACCAGCATGGTGTTGGCTGTATCCTAGAAAAATGCAGTGGAGAGATCTTGATTCTAATTTGTGTTTGGTGTAGGCTCCTAGGTGGGGATAACATGAACCAAATACACAAAGAAGATGGTAAGGGGGTTGTCGAAGGGCTGGACCAATTTAGGACTGGTGTTGAAAGCAAATTGATTAGGAAGACAGAGTGGAGACTGCTTCTGCCCAATAAGAATAGGGCAGACCAGCAGTTAAGAGTAAGGTATTCTGATATGGTTTTATGTCCCTTGGTGAGGGACATTAATTGGAAGCGAAGATTGGTGGCATTGGCAAGAGATTGTTGAGAGAAATTTTGACTGAGACATTCCCAGATGTCTCTTGAGGTATTGAGGCCAACAACTTGGGACAGAACTGGTTCAGTTAGGGTGGCACGGAGTAGACTGATCAGAGTTTCATCAATCTGAAACCACTGGTATAGGCAGGATTCGACTGAGGGCCAGAAGGGGAAGTAAGAACAGACTCAGAACTTTCAGATTGAGGGGAAGAGATGGCAGGGGTCTGTGGTGGCAGAGTAGGAGGAGGAGGAGGGTGAGTTCCATCAATGAAATGCCAGTAATTGTGGCCAATGAGAAAAGGTTTTATCTGGCTTTCCCAGAGAAGATAGTTAGTCTCATTGAGTTTGACAGAGACCAGGTTTGAGACTTGGTTAAGGAAGACTGAAGGAGAAGAACAGGAGTCAATTTCCATAACAGGAAGAGAAATTGAGGGATCGGTTTATGGTGATCATACAGGAGTCAATTTCCATAACAGGAAGAGAAATTGAGGGATCGGTTTATGGTGATCAGACTTGGGCTCTGATACCATGTAGAATTTCTGGAATGTCTTGCTTTCATTCACAACCGAAAGGCTTAATTTATACAGGTCTATGGGGAGAGATAACTCTGAACAGTTATCTCTCCTTATCTGTTTCTAGGAAATAACTACTTAGAAACTGCCTAGGTAACTAACTATGGACATCTGTCCAAGAACTAACCTAACTGTCTACATGTGTACAAAGTTTACAAGTGTACTGTGATAAGTCTAACTAGTGTATACGACTAGTGTATACAAGTTATATTATCTTACATCAAGAATAAAAGACAAGAAACCAAGGAAAAAAAGTCAATAGCCACCAGCATAAACTCATTCAACTTGAACACATAATGTAGCATATCCCGAAATCATGGGATTGGAAAATGCCATATAACTAGAAAAATAAATAAGTAAATATAATATATAAATCTTTCATCATCACAATTTTCAATTAACAAATAAATTTTTAAATATTCTCAATTATGGGGCGGAACTCTGAAGAATCCGTATAGCCCAACACAAAATTGCAAAGCAAGTTTGGCATCAAAATCCAAATAGCCCAACACAAAAATGCAGAGGAAGTTTGGCATCAAAGTGAGAAACAAGACGTATAATTAGGGGGCCATGCCCATATGGTCATGCCTCCGTAAAACCAGCGATAAATAGTAGAAAAAGAAACTAGGACAGAATACAGATCACTCAAAGCTGGAACATATCGAAAAAGGATAGAATTGCAGGGTAATCTACCCAATAATAGACAGTCACATCACATAAGATAGCCCTAATTTATGAACCCTAGGCAACCCAAATAGCATCGATATGGTCGTGACCTCAACAGATTCTAATTCAACGATAGAAAACTCCAGCGAAAAAAAAAATCACAAAGAGAGGAAATAAAGAAAAACCAAACCTGCTGATCGGTGATGAAACAGATAGTAGCTGACCAAGAACAGCCCACGAGCCGAACAGACAAACTACGTAACCAGCTGTCTCCGAGTCTATACTCTTTCAATGGCACCGAGAAGTAAAGTCCATGCGCAATTGCCCTCAACCCTCAACCCTCAACCCTCAACCCTCAACCCTCAACCCCTCAACCCCTCAACCCCCCAACCCCCCAACCCCCCAACCCCCCAACCCCCAACCCCCAACCCCCCAACCCTAAAAACCTTGAACCTTGAACCTTGAACCCTGAAAACCCTGAAAACCCTGAACCCCAAACCCCAAACCCCAAACCCCAAACCCTAAACCCTAAACCCTAAACCCTAAACCCTAAACCCCACACCCCACACCCCACACCCTAAACCCTAAAACCCTAAACATATTGTAAGTCCACCCTAAACATATGGTAAGTCTTAACATCACAAAAGTGTAAAACAACTAAACTAACCTTTAAGCTATTCAAATATCATTCCGTTGAGCTTCAATTTGGCAAGCTTATCTTTTTCATCAATACACTGTTCTTCAAGTACATTGCTCACATCTTGTGTAATATTCTCTAAGGCCTCCCCACGTTCAAACTGGGTTATGAAGTGATTCTCAATTTAAAACCAGAAAGAAGACAACAAAAAGAACAAACATATGGAGAGAGAGAGAGAGAGAGAGAGAGAGAGAGAGAAAGACGCACATTGCTGCGGTATGATTGAATGGTTCGAAAACTTGAAAGCATATTAGAATTAAGAATGATAAAATAGTTAATTAGCATAGTTGACCATGGTCCATGGAGATATTTACATTAGTCTTTACAATCTTGAATCCATGCATTTCGGAAGTTGCAGAGAAAATGGTGAAAACATATTAATAGATGGGTCCTCGATATCGTTGTATTCAAAATTGAAAGGCTACACTAATCCTATAAAATTAAGAGCAAACCTCTATTAAACTTCCAGGCTACACTAATTCTGCCTCTTGCAATATTCTGCGACACTTCTTTTGCTCCCTATGATACAAACACACAGAATTATTTCAATGTTAATTTGACTATGATAATTACTGCATAAAGGGAGACATATGCAATGAGCTTATTACTTCATGACTTGACAAAAGACCCAAAGCCAAAATAAGAATCCATGTTTCACACTGGAAGCGTAATGTTATCCATGTTGAGCCTGCATGCTACCTCACTTTGCACCAGCACGTCTCTCGGGTCAGATCCAAGAACAACAGCTCAGTATGGTAATCAAAGGAATCTGTTATGAAGATTTGTCACCATTTTTCCTTAGCAAAAAGAACATGCTAGGAAGGCAAGCATATGTAACTCAATATATAAAGCAAGCATATACATATATATTCACGCAAGTGCAGGTTGAATACTATATATAGTATAAACTTGGAATGTGAATAATAAGCAGTGGATAAAGCACGGAAAATGTTGTTTTGATGCTTATGTCCTTTCTATATATTCCAAAAGCAGGGATGGACTTCTTCTGTGAATGTTTTCAACCAGAAGACATTGAAACAATCCAGTATAAAGCTTTTATTGTCACTCCTTATGCTTTAAACTTCCGAATTTTTCAATATGAAGCCAAATATATCAAATGATAGAGCATAGAGCAAAACTTTCTGTATTGAAATATGGAAAGAAATATGCTGTTATATTATGTACCATTATTAGTTTAATATCTGCGTGTAATGTAGAAATTGATAAGGTGCGTAGCTAATAATCTATACCGCTTATCTCAAATCTTAACCGAGTCTATATTTCCATCTAAATTACATATCAAAGAATTCAATATGAGAATAGTTTGATTTTCAATCCAATTCTCAATTAATACCTTATCAGAAAGCAATTCACGTACTAAGCCTGGACTTAATTAAATTGAATAAAAAAATTAAACAGCTATATAAATAAAACTATTAAACAAAAATCACACCTACCATGACCATAAATCATTTGGGAAGCTGTCATTGAGCTACTTGGGAATCATTTGCGAGTTGTCTAGTACCTTGAGATCATTTCCGCGTCCAAACAGACTAAAACAGATTGTGTAGTCCCTGTCACTAATGCATATGGGCATCATATTACAAATGGATGAAGTTAACTTGGAAATTGATAAAAGAGAGATAAGAATTTTAAACAGTCAAGCTAAAGTCAAAGACTTGAACAAATTGAGAACATGCTCATAATGCTGCAAGTTGGTAAGAAAGCAAAGAAAGAGGGAGATTCATAACTCTAAGATACACTGCCAATTAATAGCACTCATTGATACCATTTGTGAATTAAAACACTAAGATACCATTTGTGAATTCAAACTCTAAGATACCATTTGTGAATTCAAACTCTAAGATACCATTTGTGAATTCAAACTCTAAGATACCATTTGTGAATTCAAACTCTACGATACCATTTGTAAATTCAAGCTCCTACAACACATATCGACACCATTCCATCTACCATAGAATATTTGTGAATAGAAATCAATCACATGGGCTAATACATACTTGTATTATATGTGCAAGATGATTCACATTGTAAAACTACCTCTAAAACACTTTTAAAAAACACCTTGCAATGCACCTTGGTCAAAATTAGGATTGCCACATGCTTCCAGCAAGATCCTCAGCCTTCTTAGTAGCCTTGGCAGCCTTCTTTCCCCATTTTGAAGAACATCTTTCATGGAAGGCATCTTATCTATATCACTGCAAAGAAAACAGCACACAAAAACTGACATTTTCAACCTTCACATGAACACCCAAATGGTCATCATTTCTAGAACAAAACAATAAAACATAAACATATAATTGAATTGAAAAGTCGAAAAGAGGGTTGAACTATTAGCACTCACACACTAATTTGAGCGAATTGTATCAAATCAGTTTCGAATTTTTTAATAACAAAGATCTTGCTATAAAAAACTATATATAAAGCCTGGTTTAACCAGCAACGCACTCCCTCGCCGTCCTCTATAATCTGTATCAATCACCCATGCCACCCATCACCGCCCACCTCCAATCACCAATCCTGCAAAAATTTCCCAAACCCACCTACCACCATACACAGACCCTTATCCTCAGCGAACTAAAGGTCTTCGAATCTTGCTTCCTTCTTCGACCGATGATGGCGCATGAAAAAAAAAATTAAGAAAATCGAAGAATAAATCAGGGGAAATCTCCAAAGAAACTAAAGAAAATTGAAGAGAAATTCGAAGTAAATGAAGCTAATCGTCAATGAGTGAAATAGACGGCGTCCAGAAAAGACCGAAGTCTAGAGGTTGTACCGCTAGTAATCTCTAACCTCTGGTTGAAGTCGTAATGATTGTCTCCAACTTTCAAAGATGGAGTCGTAATGATTGTCTCCAACTTTCAAAGATGGAGTCGTAATGGTCGTCTGAGATGGGAGATAGTCTGTGAAGGCGATGATGAAGACGGTGATGACAGTTAAGGTGGCGTCCAAAACAAAGGAGGAGGCAGAAGAACGAAAAAATAAGAGAAAGGAAGCGATGGAGAAGAAGAAGAAGCAATCGTTGCTACGATGGCTGTTAGGCTTGAGAGTATTGTTAGTGTGCCGAAGAAAGAGAAGAAGAAGAAGAAGAATAAGGAAATCGCAATAGAAGATTAAAACGGACTACACAGAGGTTTCTCGAAAAAGCAAGAAGAGCTGATATTGGAAAAAAAAAAAAAAAAAAAAGGGGGAAATACAGCTGATAAAGGAAGTTGAAGGGCAATTTTGGAATTGCACTGTCTGTGAACAGTAAACCAATCCCAGCCGTTTTAGTATATTAGTGATTCGTTTAGTATGTCAAAGATGGAGTTTTAGATTTGATATAAATTTATTCAACCAAATTAATTAATGAATTTAAAATATCTTACTCGCAAAACGTCAATAAATGTGGAATAAACAAGCGAAAACGAGATCGTACCATGACAACCATTCTAAAACTATTACTTAACTAATTCTATTAGAGCTCATATTTCCTTTATCTCATTTGGTCAACCACTGATCGCCATGTGACTAAACTCTTTCATAAGGGATCCAGGTGCCCTAGTCCTCTGACCACGTCAACATGATTTGTGCCGCATCCTCACAGGTGGGCCCATACCTAGAAGGAGAATGCCACACCAACAATCTAGCACCGTGTGGTGAACTCGGCCAATTCTCTGTAGGTGTCATACGCCCAAGATAAACTGTTCACATAGTAGTATTCAGCCACCAGATAAACTACCCATATTAGCCCCGTTAATCGGCTTTTCGGTTCAATTTTTTTTGTCGAAATCGAAACTAAATCGGATATGAAGTTGGTTCTGGTTAGGTTCGGTTTTTACCCTCAAAACCGTTTGAACCGAAAACCAATTAAATCAGTTTAGTTTGGTTTGGATCTGATTTTGAACCGGTTTAACCAGTTTTCATCGAGAGGGTGATCAACCGATCGATTCGAAGCCCGAGAGGGGGGCTGAGAGAGATCGAGGGAGATCAACGACATTCGAACAATCGAGGGAGGGGGTGAGAGAGTTTGAGGGAGATCAAGGGAGAGGGAGAAGGAAACCGAGACGGAGACTGGAGTAAGTGGAGAGATCGAGATCGTGAGAAATTTGCTCATTTTGTGACGGAGCGGCGGTTCCTGAAGGAAATGGAGACTGGAGAGATCGATGGGGCAATGAGGGTTGGACTCGTGAGGCCGTGAGAGGAGGCGTTAGGCGACACCGTGAGAGGAGGCGTTAGGCGACACCGTGAGGGTAGTCGTCAGGCGAGGCTAATGGGTCGTGAGACAATCAGACAGAGAAGAAAGATTGACAGAGACAGTGACTCAAAGGGAGAGCATGACAGTGGAGAGGATGAAGGAGAGCTGGGAACGAGATGAGTTGATGAGGGACCGGGAGACTGGAGTCTCAGGTCTACTATCTAGGGACGTTGGGTGGGAGAGAAGACCCGAGTGAGGTGAGTGTGAGTCTGTGAGATGGGAGATTGAGAGCGAAATAGGGATTAAGGTCCCTATGGAGAGCAGAGCGGTGTTGCTTTGGAAGAGTGAGGTTGGGTAATGGGTTGGGCTTCCACCTATTTTCTGGGGCTAGGCTGGACTGTTAGATAATTGCTTCTAGTTCTAGGATGGGCTATACCTTGTTTCTTGGGCTGGGCTTCCAAAATCTAAGGCTTCCACTTGGTTTCTTACGCTAAACTTCCAAAAACAAAAGTTCATTTCATTTAGTTCAGTTTTTTTGGTTTGATTCGGTTTTGTTAAATCAAAAATCAAAACGGAACTGATTTGGACCCGATTCGGTTCAGTTTTTACTATTCATAGTTTCTTTCGGTTCAATTTTTTCAAATTCGATTCCGATTCGGTCCGATTTTTAAGAACCAACCCACATCATAGTGTTCCTGTAACGACCCGTCCCAAATTCCTAGATTAGATTAGTGACTAATCACGATTAGTGAGGCTAATCGGTGATTAGTAGGGCGAAATCGGACGAATGATGCGAAATGACCGTTTTGCCCCTAGGGTGGGTAAAACGTTAACTTTTCATTCGGGCGGTCAAATGGACTTTGACCAATGACTGTGACGTAGTTTAGGACGCCACGAGTTCATAGACAGGTGACACGTTCAATTCCGACGTTCGAGGAGAAAGTTATGACGTTCGGAAGTTTATGGGCATTTTGGTAATTTTAGTTAAAATGGTCAAATGTTGACTTTTTGACCGGGATGTCCGATGACCGAGGGCCGAGGACTATTACGTAGATAATGACGATACGAATCCGTAGACAGGCGGCACGTCGAATTCGGACGTTTGACGGCGAAGTTACGGTTCAAGGAAGTTTCGAAGTACTATTGCACGAATTACGAAACGGGTTCACTTTTGGACTCTAGTGGCCCAGATATTTGTCTTGATGCCCAATGGATGAGTGACAAGTGTCACCCATCCAATGGATACCATATTCCTTCATGCACCGTGCAAACCATTTCCTTTTTCCCATTTCAAACACACACACCCAAACCCACCCGATCTCACCATTTGCTCTCCATCTTTGTGCAACCCAAACCCATCCTAACTTCAGCCCATAATCAGCTGGGAGGACCAGAGAGCGAGGGAGGACGGGAGGATGTGGTGGCCGGCCCAGGACGGCGCAGCCATGGACAGCGGGGCCAAGGAACCCGTGAGGTTCACGGTAAGCCATTTTCAACCCAATTTCCATTTTTTTGTTGCTATGGTTCATTGTGGGTGATTGGGAGATGATGAGGGAGTTTCTAGGGAGGTTTTAAGACGGTCTAGGGGGTGGTTCACGGCGGAGGAGGGCTGGGAAGTGTTTTGGAAAAACAGGACCGTGAGGTCCATTTTCGAACCAAGGGGTTTCAGGTGGTTTTTATTAGTTTTAGGGATTGGGTTAGATAGGAAATGAAGAAATAGGAATTTAGGAATTAAAATGGGAGCAAAGGGACCCCGAATCAGTCCAGAAACGGAAGAAAAACCCGAGATGAACAGTGTTTTGCTACAGTAAACTGATTCAGCTCTGTAGTTGGTGACGATAAACAGTGTTTTTGACTTTCTAGGGGCTCGTGAGGACCCGTGGGCCATAATTTGGGAAAGTGTTCAACACGGGAAATCTTCTATTCGATGTAACGAAGATTTTGGGACTGGTCTCGTGTCAATCGGACATCGTTTCGATAGTTTTAAGGGTGTCGGAAGGTTTATGTTCGGTTTAAAAATAGTTAAAAGTTCGGGAAAATTACGGGGCTTTGGTAGGAGGTTAATTAAGTAGTTAGTAACCTTATATTAAAATTTGGACAGGTTTGGGAGTCCCGGTGATAGTGATCGGCTCGGGAGAGCCTATGGCACGCAAATCGAAGCGGCAACTCGGACGGTCTGTGAGTGGACCTTGTTTTCTAAATTGGTGCATGCATAAATGTTTATTATATGTTTTAAATACTTATTTGTGATGCCATGAGTGCATTTGGATGTGTGGTTACGTATAGGCACGTATTTCGAGGCGATTTACGTGCTTGCACGTAAATCGAGGTTTTCCAGTTTTATACTAATTTTTCGTACTTATAATTTTGGAAATGGTTTAATGAAATGGTTTTGGATTTGAAAAGGTAAACTCGGGTTCGAAACCCATTTGATTTACGGAATCGGGCCGGAGGCCCAGTTGGTTTACGAATCAGACTTGAGGTCCAGTTTCTATGTGGATTCGGGCCTAGCGCCCAGCTATGTGTTACAAATGGTTTTTACGGGTCATGACGGTTTATGGGAACCGGCATGAATCCTTAAAATGGATTTACGGGTCATGACGGTTTATGGGAACCGGCATGAACCCACAAAAGAATTTTATGGATTATGACGGCTTATAATAATGATTTCAAAAGGTTTTTCATATTCCATCCTTTATATATGATTGTCTCCTCCGGGGAGGGTCGTTGGCCTGGGTGGACCCCGGAGTAGTCACGGAGTACTGACTGAGTGGAGTCGCCCCCCAGTTGGGTTCCTTACTCTCAGGATGGGCATGGTCCGTTACCTCCAGGGAGGGTCATTGATCTACGGACATTGACCTGGGTGGACCCTGAGAGACATGGGTTTGAGACCCTGGTTAGCACACATGTAGCTTTATTTTACCGTGACAGGTTCTGGATATGAAATATAATGGATAAACATGATTTCAATTGGTTTGGGAAATTGTGATTATAATAATAAATGGATTTGGGGTGAGATCCCACGTATGTTTACTATACTATGGTTTTCTGTAAATGGTTTTGGGCAGGAGCCCGTGTGACTTGTATTTACGGAACTTGGGGCTGTGACCCTAATTATGGTTGTTTAAACATATGCGTTTGAATAAATGGTTTTACTATGCATGCATGCTTTTTAGTAAAGGGTATAAAGGTCTTTTATGAAATAGGTTTTGGAAACTCTTTATCTTTGTCCACTCACAGCTTTTAATGTTTTTAATACCCTTCAGGTTGAATACGGCGTGGACTGTAGCAGAGACCGAGATATCACATACCTCCTCCGGATCCTGGCGTACTCCGATAGTCCGGAACGGCAAAGGTCGGAAATATCCCTTGTCTGACACTTCGTGTCAGATGGGAGCAGGGTCATCCCGCACTAATCCCGGGGGGATTGGGAAGGGTCCTGTCAGTTCCGTCACCAGAAAACCTACCCACATCGTAATGTCTCGCCACCCGAATTATAGGTGCGTCACTGGATTAGCACGAGTTGGTGGTTATGTGACAATCACTGTATACAATAAACCCTAAACCCTAAACCCTAAACCCTAAACCCTAAACCCTAAACCCTAACCCCTAACCCCTAACCCCTACACCCTAAACCCTAAATCCTAAATCCTAAACCATAAACCATAAACCCCTAAACCCTAAAACCCTAAAACCCTAAAACCCTAAACCCTAAACCCCAAACCCCAAACCCCAAACCCCAAACCCCAAAACCCCAAACCCCAAAACCCCTAAAACCCTAACCCCTAAAACCCTAAACCCCTAAACCCTAAACCCTAAATGTAACAACTCGTTTATAATTTATGCGACTAATTGAGAATAATTAAGATTAATTAAGGATTATCGAGAATAATTGAGAATTAGTTGACAAAATTCGGACGGTCGGAGTAAAATGACAAGTTTGCCTTTGCGAATGGGCAAAAAGTTAACTTTTGACCTGAGTGGTCAAGTGCACGAGGATCGAGGACTGTTACATAGATCGAGACGTTATACGTCCATAGACAGATGACACGTAGAAATTGGACGTGGGACAAAAAAATTACAGTTCACAAAAGGAAAACGGTATTATTCACGTAAACCGAGAAAAGTGAACAAATGGCATGTTTGGATTGGGTTGAAGATCTAGGTGGACCAATCAATGAGTGACACATGTCTCTTGTCTGATTGGCCCAAAACCCAAAATATCTCATTTTCTCCTTTTTTTTCTTCTTTAACTCGAAACCCTCCTAAACCCAAACCCAAACACAAACAACCACACCACCATATCTCTCATCCTTGATGTGGTTACTCAGAGACTGAGAGTGAGGGACTGAGAATGACAGAGAGGCTAAGGATGGCTGAGCACGGTGGGAACCACGGCAGAGGTAAGAACCCAAAACACGTAACCTGTTTTTGAACCAAAAATGAAAAACAGTGTTTTGACGTGTGTTGATCAATTTGGGTGATTGGGTAATGTTCTAGGGACTTAGATGAGCTTGTGGGACTCGATTTTGAGGGAAGGATAATGCTGAGACGACTGGAAACAGAAGAGGAAGTTCCTTGTTACTGTTCATCGTGAAACAGGTAATCTCTGGATCGATTTTGAGGTTTTTTATTTGATAGGTCTGTTTCTGGGGAATAGACAAGTCCATAGGAAGAAACTAGGAGAAATTTGGTGCAGAAATAGAGAAATGGGAGCCGGGTCGAGTCGCGGGTCTGCGCGAGCTAGTACAGTAATCCGGGTCTGACCCATCGCGACGAGGAAGACGATGATGTCATCATGTCAGATGTTAGGCCATGTGGTCTAGTGAGGAGTCAATACGCGCCATGTCAGTGCCCAGTTAGCACTGACATTTTAGTGACGTGGACCAATCGGATGGTGCCACGTGTCACTGACATGTCACTAACCTAGACCATCTTGTTGCTGACATGTGGCACCTATCAGGTCTGACCCTAAACCCTAAACCCTAAACCCTAAACCCTAAACCCTACATTTTTTAGTGATGAAAAAAGCGTAAAATTCTCTATCCCTCTAATTATTCCACTCAGTCAAATTGTAGGAATATAAGTAGACGATATTTTCAAGGGGAATATGTTGAATATTACCTCTCCACTTGAATTCAGCATTAAAAAGGTTAGTAGTTGAAAGAATTACATATTAAAGCGTTCCTCACATTTGAAGGTTTTTCAACAAAGCTTAGAGTAGCACTAATCTTTTACATAAGGAGCGTAGGCAATAAATGAAAAATAATTAAATCGTTATTCTGCAGCAGCCAAAGGATACAATTTGATGCTACACATTGGTTGGGTTAGGAGTGAAACGGAGTGCTCCGCTGAGCAGAAACGGATCGATAGTTCCCAAAACTGTGCAAAGAGGATGTAGAGTGATACGTCAATCAGGCTCTCGTTTTAGTGAATAGTTTAGACTTCAGAATTAGCTGCTTGTTAATATCTCCACTTAATGTTAATGTACAAACAGGACCTGCCCGAGCCAGCCACACAAGACACAGCATCGAGAACCATCAGGTGTTGCAAGAAGAGGGGTTCATAACTCCAAAATGCACAAACTCCCTCCCAAACTGTACTTTCGCTATGCACAACTTTTAAGTCATGAAACTTCCTGAAGAGCTAGATTCAACTCTTGTGCAGACTTTGCAATTGATCCTCCTCTTCTATGGGTAAAAGAGTTTAAAAAGAAAAGAAAAAAGATAATGGCATCTCTGAAATAATGAAGTGAAATGCAAAACAAGTGTAGCCAAGCCAACTAAAAACAACATGCACTACCACTTAGTGCTATGGCCTAGTGGTATTCCTCTCTGCACGTTATGTGGGAAGTCTCATGTTGGACTCCCAATACGTATATAATGTAATCCCCACCTCCCATATCATTATATAAAAAATAAAATAAATAAACTTCCAACTTCCACTCCATTTTTTAATTACTGTACTCCACTTCTTCTTTAAAAAGAAAAAAAAAATACAACTAGAAGTAGAGTGCAGCAAGTAAAAAATGAACTCCAGAAATGAGCTGCCCAAAAAAAAAAACATGCACCTGGTAAGGGCAGGCAAACAGCATTTGACTTTTTCAAGCTCCATAAAACAGTTGCTGCATCGCTCCAGCCTATGATAAACAATTACATATAGAAAGCCCATCAATGCTAAATATCTAAATATAAGGTACAACAAATGAATACCAGAACAATCAAAGCATACCTTTGCTCCGCTTCAATGTCAACACCAACAGACGATGATGCTTGTAATGTTGAATAAATGACAGAACCAAATACTCTAACCAGCTTGAGTAGCATTTCCAAAGAAATACCTAAATGCCTACATAAGATCACGCTGTCAAATAATTGGCAGCAAAATTGCGGATGAAAGATCCCAAGCACAAAACCCAATAAGATGGATTTTATTGGACAATCTTTTATTATACATCACCCATACCCAGTATCATAAAATAACCACCCAAGCATAATTGAACTGTGATTAGAAGACGCTGCTCTTCCACAATAGCCAACCCCCTTCACTTTTTGTTTTTTTCTCTTGATTCTCTAACCATAAATTATCCCATTAATGTAATTTCTCACATGCATAGCACAAGTTTCATCTATACCCAACGTCGGTAGTCCACCACAAAACCAAATGGCACATATTTAAGAGTAAATGGTAATAAATGGGTAAAAATTCAGTTAAAAGAAGAGTCCTGCAGCCAGTAGGTGAAGCATTACTCTTAGAAAACGCACCCCCCAAAAAAAAAACTCCAACGATTCAAGTTAAAAGTAAATAACATATTCCACAAGAACATGCCGCAAAGGTGAGTGGATGATACTTCCATGTATACACATTGGGTGGGCCTCCTTACGCGATAGACAAACAGGAAATGAAAACAAAGCAATTATTTTGCTAGATGGTTCGGATGATATGAACAGTAGAAGGAGAATGTATCCCATCACTAGGAGATAGAGAGAAACCAAACCTCAAATTTTTTTTTTTTAATCATACAAAATATTCTAGTACTTCAGTTGACCACGAATGGAACTCAAAGAAAAACTAATAAAGAAGCAAAGCTTCGCCCTGAAATAATTTGATGTCATTAAGTTTCTAGAAGGCTGCTACCTGAAACTAAAACAAAGACCCCAAATAAAAAAGAAAAGCACAAAAAGAAAGGAATAGTTGCTAAAACTTCTTACCTATCCATGTTACTTTTTAGAAGCACAGTGAGAAGCGGCAGAAGACAAGTGCATATATCCAGTGTGACAATGTCAAATTTTTCTGTCATAATGCTTACTACATCCGCAATGACCTGGATTAAAGCGCATAACTTAAAAAAATTATTAAATTTCTTACAATAATGAAAAGGATATTTGCTTCCACATTCAGAAACTGAGGGCTCAACAAAACCAAATTGAGGCAATAATACACTTACAGCATGATCCGCGATCTTCTCCATTGCACCAATGACCCCCCTTAACATCATTCCTTTCCCAATATCTATAGACTACCTGCAAGTGTTACCCCCCACAAGATTCATCAACTTCTTGGTTATTAGTAAAATATATACAGTCTGCAAAGTATCACTATTGTTAGTGCAACTAAGAAACAGATCAACAATTGGTAATTCCCATTGCAGCTTAATTGTTCTTATTGGTGAACGCCTTTCGCAACCCTAGATGGTACCATTATTTTGAAACCTATCACAACCCCCAGCCCTATTACTATTCCTTAGCTTCTATCCCATTCCTAAGCTAGCATCACAAAACACTCATATAACTGCTACTAAGAAGCACCAAAAGATCTTGCATCTCCGTAGCTACACTGATGCAAAATACTAAGCATAATTGACTACCCCAGCTAATAAGAATTGAGCTACCAGCAATTCAAAGGCACCCAATGATGATGTAAAGAACAGAAGACAACAGCACAAGAAGAAAACTAAAGAAAAGTCTCAAGATCAATAAAGATAACCTGTAATTTGGCTGAACGCGATTGCATGGAGCCAACAAATTGGTCATGTTTTTCCATGAGATCTGGAATAACATCCTCATCACCAGCAGACATTGCTTCCTTTTCAGTAGATGTAGGATACCCTCGCTGCTTAAACTTCACAGACAAATAGAAGATTGTATCAATTACAACTTTTATCCATTAAAAAAAAACCATTCAGAAGCTGTCATGAGAAAATGAACTCAACGTCCAAACTTAATCCGCTGATCAAACTTTAATCAAATCAACTTGATATGATTGTTGAGTTTTGGATACCACTATTGAGTTTTTTATAACATAATTTGGTATATTTTTTTATTTGGAAAATGTAAATTTGTGAAATGAGATAAGAAAAACTTTAGATTGACAAAAGAGAAAGACAAAAAACTTGACCGATAAGTTTTTTATATATATTTTAATTAACTATTCAAAAACATTGCAAAAGAAATTAAAAAAGTGTTGATGGGGGTAACTATCCACTTCCTCTATTCAGAAATTTTTTATAACTTTCATTATTAAGGATATTCTGTCCATAATATTTTATTAAACCTTATAACACTAAACTCATGATAAAATACATTAGAATTGGGCTTAAATTTGCAATTAAGTTTAACTCATGGTACAACGTCATTCTAAATAAAATAATATTTGCATGACATTTTCTTAAATGCAATTTAAGATGTGTCAAAAAAGAAAGATTCATAAAAAGGTAGAAGGACAACGTAGCCATACCGCATTCAAAGGGAGAGTGTTCACTGAAGATGATGTTCCCAGTGTACTATTGGGCGTAGGTCCCTCAATGCTAGAATATCTCTCTCTTTTATCCCAATTCACAGCAATTGACCGCATTCTCCCTTATATACACCATATAGAGCTCGGGTCATACTTCACTAGATTAGTCATAGAAATGAAGCACAAGTAAAAAGGTTATACCTCCTCTTTGACCTTCAGCAGAGTATGCCTCTCTGTTTACCTTGTGCCCTCGAGTTTCATCTTAATAAAAACAAATATATATTATATATATATATAAATACAAATCAAATGTGAAAAGAACAGAAGCTTAAGAATTGACAATATGGAAATCGGTCTCAGAGGACCTGTGTACATGATAAAGATGGACAAAACCACATGCCCAGTAAAAGGTTATGAGTTAATAGATAAAATATCACACAAATATAGACTTAATTATTAAAAAACAGAG
Source organism: Prinsepia uniflora (assembly GCA_032719365.1). Classification (NCBI taxonomy): domain Eukaryota; kingdom Viridiplantae; phylum Streptophyta; class Magnoliopsida; order Rosales; family Rosaceae; genus Prinsepia; species Prinsepia uniflora. Next base: position 77,243,793 of record CM064871.1, on the reverse strand, counting down.
AAACAAGCCATTACATTATTTTGGTAGCAAAAAGTGATTAGTTAACTACAGTTACTATTAATACTAATTACTCATTATTTCCAAAACAATAAACAAGACTCTCATATCCAACGGATTTGTCATTATTGAGGTTGATAATTTATTTGTATCTGTGTAGGTTTAGGCCTCCTGCCTGACATAATTGATCCATGTTACATACCAGACAATCTAACAATGAAACGAAAACACCTATAGTGTAAGTCAAAAACTAAAATACAATACCAGTTTCATATCCTAGGAATTTAGTTTAAGTTACAGTTAGAGCAAAAGATTAAGAGTAGACCCACCCGCTCTTTTGTTGTTCATGATAGAAAAAGCTATGAGTAGAAAATGTGCAACTAAAGATCAGATACATACAAATTTCATGCTGGTAGCTGGCGTTGGCTCCATCATTGGACTTGTTTCTTGCTTCCCAGGTCCAATACATATTTTCATCCTTTCTGTTCTTTTCAGTAGTATGTATTACCTGGGTTGAACTTATAACTGCTGAGAAACCGTTCCTATCTGCAGCAGTGCTTACTTCAGTAGGCTTAGAAGCAGTGAAATCAGACTCTGAAGAGACAGCTGGCTTATCTACTTCTTCTCTGCTACTGGAAAACTTCCGGAAATCCGCTGCCTTTGACTGCAAAGAGAATGCCAGTGTTCTTCCAGCAACACCCACCTCTTTCCTGGACTCAGCTGATAGCTCTGACCTCATACTAGTTCTCGGCACAATTACAGGTATGACATCAGATTTGTTAAACATTGGACATTGGCTGTTGAATGGTTCTTAGTAGAACTCCTCTTCAGGGTTGTTGCACTAGGAACTGCTGCTGAACTAGCCGCAATAATTTTTGGACTGGAGTTCAAATTGATCTTTTGAGGAGTACCAGGAACACTTCCGGTGGCTTCATTCAGGATCAAATAACCAGGCATACAAAAGGCCATCAGACGAAATAATAACATAAAGAAACATATAGTGCCAAGATAAGATTGGTGATAAATCAGATCTATGAATCCAAAAAAATGAACACAAAAAAATTCCATGAAGATATTCAAGAGGGAAAAGGTTAAAAAGTTGCCTACATGCAATAATTTTTGGTTCCTTAGTGGGATCTGAATTTTGAGAAACTGATAACCTTCCAACAGATTTTGTTTCCTTCACTAAAGAATCTGAACTTTGGGAAACAGATAGTCGGCCCAAATTAGACTTGGCAGCATTCTCATTGAGAACTGACATATTCCCGCCAGACAATGATTTAGATTCGGAGTGCCCATTCAATCTGCTAGCGTTACCAATTGCATATGGTTCTATGCGCTATACCAAGCAATAGATCAGATCAATATTTTTACAACCAGAGCTTAAAAACAAGAAAACACCTCGGAATAAAGTAAAATGAGTCATACCGAGATGTCTACAACCCACACGCCAACACAACTCTGATTGTATGAGCATCCAAGGAGCTTTCCCTCATGAATGTTAAGATCTGACAATCGGGACCACCCCACATCCACAGCATCATGGCATCTTATTGGCTCCCACGAGAAAACCTACATAATAAGAGTTTAAGTAGGCATATTTCACAACCATGACAGTGATGAAGAAGTACATGAGCTTACCTTCAAACTTTCATGCAATCCACAGAGTAGGGCCCTCCCATCAGGACTAAAAGTCAAAGAACGCACTCCAGTTGTCTGTTAGAAATTAGTAATTAAACAGAAAACAATTTGAACCATTACTTTTGTTAGTAAAGAGCCAAGAGCAATATTCATGGGGTATACAGTACCTCAGGTCCAGCTGAGCCAATTAGCTCAAAGGTTTCAAGGTCCCAAAATTTGACTGTCCTATCCGCTGAACCTGAAAAGAAATTAGAGGCAAAAAGAGAAATATATGTGAAATAATACGCATGGAGAGATGTGCACTGTTGACGAATATACATTACCAGAGCTTAGGGTTTATATGGTACAAGAAGAAGTCATAAACAATTCATATCATTTAAGCATCATGTTACAAACGGTTATAAATTGGCAATATTACTCTTGCTTTTTGAAAGGGACATTGACAGCTGATACGAAAAATGTATCTAAGAAATGAAACAACTATTGCAAACAGCTCGACTCATTAATTTGAATCCTGGTGGCAGAAATAAATAATAAACATAGCCACATGATTTTTCAACTAAAGTAGGAAGAGCATAACATTGGAATCAAATAGATGAAAACATATTCACTCTTAAAAATAAGAAGATATATGCCACAAACTAACAGAAGCTCTACTAGGCATATCTCTAATCATAAAATGGACACCACCAGTTGCAAACAGCCTGAAAACTAAGAAATAATTTTGAACCTAAGTATGCCTACATATTCCAATTAATGTCACAGAATGAAGTTACAATTGTAAACCTAAGGGATTGGGGGAGTTTTTTATAGCTTGTCAACTCCTGCCCATTGTATAAAAACGCACTCTAAACACACAAAGCATCAGACACCAGGGTATTAAAATAATCAAACTGCCGCAGTTACGAGCCAATGGGCTATATGAAACCTACAGTTAAGAAACAGATAAGGGGCAGACCAATTTTTGATAATAAATGAAACAACATATTAAACCACTATCCATAGCAAGGGAGAAGCAGCCTACAATGAGGCAATGACCTACATACAAGAGTAGAACGACAAAATGACACTTCAACATAAAAACAACAATCCAATATGTCAAGGGAGAAGGGACAACTATCAGGATACACTAACAGCAAATAACACCAGCAAGAGGCAAAGCTGATAGGTGAAAGCAGAATTGTCACTAACCTGTGGCTAGTAGAAACTCGTGTGGATGAAAGTCTATGCATTGAATCTGGCCCTCATGACATTTGAAATCATGCAGCAGTTTTCCAGCAGTTAGGTCCCACAACTGTTAAAATATTGAATATTGGTTCATATTGTGTCAGAAGAAAATGGCATATTTAGGTTTACTATCTATAGATTACATGTATAAACATTCATAGCAGCCTAAGAAGATGGAAGTAAATATTTGGTAAGAGGAAAGCAATTCGAACCTTCACAGTGTTGTCCTCTCCACCAGAAACAACCCAACGGCCATCTGGGGTAAATCTGATAGCATTGACTCCTCGTGTATGGCCTTTGTATGTGTGAATACACCCCTTCTTCCTGATATCCCATATTTTGAGATTTGTATCCAGGGAGCCAGATGCAAAGAACTCCCCAAAAGGATGGAAGTCCACAGATATACAATTGGATCTGTGACCAGTAAGTGTGCGAACAACTACACACGAAATCAAATTGCAAAAACAAAAAAGATGCATTAAAGACAATTTGAGAGAACAGCCATTGCAGTCTCATATTCTGAGTAATTTAGGAATATATAGCAGAGTATAGTGTAAACGTCATACTCTTTGCCTCCTCTAAATCCCAAAGCTTAATTGTACCACTTGCAGCTCCTGCAGCTACTAACACCTCTGAAGAATCAAAGCTTACTGAATCAATTCCACTGGTGTGTCCAGACAAACTCTGGGTATGAAGGCACAATGAGCATATTAGATTCAAGGAAACAACAAATTATGGTCTAAGTTGATAATTATACAGTTCTTGCTGGAAAATTTGCATCAATGTCAGTTAAACTGTCAAGAAGATGACGCGGGTAGAAAACCTTCAATTGTTTAGGTAGCGATTTTGATTTTGATTTTAAATCAAAGCTAAAAAGTTATTTCAAAAGCAATGCATCTAGTATTTTAAATCCATTAAATCTAAACAATTTTAGATTATCACAATTCATGTATGTTACGGTTTGAATAAGAAGAAAACCGTTGAGAGCAAATGGGTTTCGAATGACTTTCTACATATAGGTACTTCAAATCCCTTTCAAAAGCACTACATCTAGTTATATAAAATACATTCAATCTAGTGCTTTCTGATTTTGTATCAAATTTAGTCTTGTTATTAAATCCAAATCTAAATTCCACCTGAACAAAGTAGCAATTAAATTCAGAGAAAAACGTAAAAAGCCTGCCTGGTGAGAGAGGGAGAGAAGGTTACCAGTATGGCATTGGGTTTCCCAATGGCCCAGAATTGACTTTGTGATCTTCTCCGCCCGTGACAAGAACTCTGGAAGATTTTCTGCCAATCTTGAGGCAATTCACATTTGCAGAATGTGCTACAAATTCCTCTGAACAAGGTCAAGGCTAAAACCACTAGATATAGTCTTCTTAATTTTATACTCATTTATACATACATAGATTTAAAGATGAAATATAATATGTACAACCTGCAAACAAAGGAAATTGTATAGTATTTCATGACCATAATTAATCAAGAGGAGGATACGTAGCTTGTAGGCGCGTTTAGTAGTCATGGGCAAAGAAAGAAAAAAGAAACCCTAAAAATTCTTAATCTTATTTTTTAGGTAAGAATAGCAATAGCAGCACTCCACTCCACACATTCAAATCAAATCCTGCGCTGATTATGATGATGATGATCACAAAGACGACGACGATGGTAGTTTCATTTGGTTGAGTCCGGATCTCGAAGAACTCACTCCGTTCCTTCAAATTTCAAAATTCAAATTCAATTTTTAATATACAGATACACTCTTAGGGATGAAATAGGTTAGATCAGACTTGAGACTAGAAAAAAGAAACAAATAAATAATCATAATGATGATAATCAAGAAAAACAGTTGAAGCTCATAAAATAAGGTACATTGTGGAAGGAAATGAAAAACGTTGCTTGCTCTTTCGCTGGCTTGGAAGTTTCTGCTCTTTTTTTTTCTGCTCAAGTTGAGAGCTCTCTCCTGTTCCTTGAAGCACTACACGGATAGTCCCTTTATTGTCAAAATTGAAAATATACGCGACAGAAGGACAAAACAGTAGCGTAATAGAGTATTCTTACAAGATAATTAAAGTTTGAGGAAGTTACTGTCGCAGTAAACCAGCGACCGGAAAGCCATGAATTTCCTTTTCTTCTCTTTCTCAGCTTCAAACTCCGCATCACTTCCCCGGAGCAAGAAACTTTTATTTTCTTTGCTCGCTCAAACAAAAAGGCAGCGGCGGGCCAGTGCCAATATATGAATAAAAGCGCACAGACGCAAGTATGAGTACGAGGCTCTTTCACGATTTCAGTCACCGTCCCCCGTCATTAATTATAACATTTTCAATTTTTCCCTTTGTTTGTTTTTTTCTAAATTAAGAGAGAGAATTATATTATACATGGAAAAAGTAAAATATAATTAAAAATAAATAAATCATACCGGTGTGAAAGTAATTTTTGTAACAGCTTAGAACTTTAAAATAATTTCTCAAAAATGTAAGAAAAAATTAAAATGGAGTAACTACCCCTTTTTTAATTAAAAGTGTTCTTTTTATTTGATTTTAAGTTTCAAATTTGATTTTACTATGTTATCCTTATTTATTTTCTAAAAAGTAGGTTTTCCCTTTATATAACTTTTACATTTTGGCTCACTCTTATGTTTTTAGAAAAACACTTTTGAAAATCAAAATTTTTTATAAAAAATCTTATGTCCTTGTCATAATGAATAATACTTTGCATCCACCATTTCATTGACTCATTGTCCACTGTTCCGTTTACTGTAATCATATGTGCATTGTAATCAAAATTGAGCAACTTGCACATTAATAGTTCATTATGAGAATCTTAATTGTTACTAATATTATTAAATTGTTTGAACATATGAATGATCAATGGCTTCCAATCATGTTGATTTTTTTGAAAAAAAATCTTAAAATTATAATATAGCGAATGAATGGTTGCAATTATTATATATAACGACAATTTGTTAAATGAAAATAATGAAACGAGAAAGTTCACAACAACATTATGCAAGTATTATCTATGTTTGGAGGTCCACTGGTTACTTATGATAACTAATATATCTTGTGAATAACCGCATAATAAATATAAAATTATTGACTTTAGTCCAAATTGAGGTAAACTTTAAATATTAGACAATGAATGTAAAGAATAGAATTCAAAGAAAACATTGTCCTTGTATAAGCAAAAAAATCTCATTAAAATATATTATAAGTTTAAATTACGCTTCTTTCCTTTAAAGGAATAAAATTTAAGACAAATTACATAAAATCTCTCAAGTTATAGGAGTCATTTCAAGTTCATACTGCAATTATGAAATTTTTATCTAAGTACCAAATAACAAGACCTGTCCCAAAAAGGACATTGATAACCGTGCTCGGTCCTACTCCTATCTGACAAGTCAACTGAAGTTCCAAAACTACCCTTGACACTTGCCAGACAAGAGATACCCACACAACTTACACGCATGCCTCCGCCTCTCGATCAGCCATGATCTTCGTGTCACGGCTGGAGGGTCAATAAAACAACAAAAATGTGAGTGCACAAAAATAACATTGTTTGAAAATACATTTCAAAACGGATCACTTTACCCTCCAGTTATAAAACATGCATGCATAGAGTAAAACATATGAACAACCGGCTCTCAAGCCAAATCACATGAAAATCATCAAATCAGTCACAGGGACCATCGACAACAGTACTCGTCACCAGTACTCAAATATCAAGCACAATAATAAAACAGCACTACCCACAAGTGCACAATCAATCACACAATCACATCAACATTACGCGTAGGCAACCAATAATAAGTCAATAACTTCGAGCATCAGCTGTCTGGGAATACCCGTAGTTTCGGCTACCTGGGAACACAGATATACCCCGAGTATCAGCCGTCTGGGAAACACCCCTAGTTTCGGCTGCCTGAAAACACACATATACCTCGAGCATCAGCCGTTTAGGAAACACCCCGAGCTTTGGCTGTCTAGGAAACAAACACAATCACCCAAAGCTTCGGTCATTTGGGAAATAACCCTAACTTCGACCGGCTGGAAACTCATCACAATCACAATGCAAACCGTCCGAGGATTACATCCCAAAAACCTTTCAACACAATCCTTGACTTAAAACCAAATCAAAACCATTTCCAATAGGATCTCAAGCCCAAAGTACCATTTTCAAACAAGGGCCTAGCCCAAAACATCATTTTAACCATTCTCGTAAAACGTACCCAAAAACCAAGTAGATAATCCATAAAATCAACAAACAATCATATCGAATCGTCATGTAATCATTGCACCTCAAATAATACAATCAATCATGTAATCACAGAATAGGAATTACGAAGTATTACCTCGACGTCTGAGACTTCTCATATACCAAGGAAACACATCCGTATATCTCACATGATACCAAACCAAATCCAAAATATCACAAATAGCACATATATATACTTCGTAAAACGGTGCATCAAGCAGTTATTGTAAAATCATCCAAAACTCACCATCGTCAAGAAATACACTTATAACACATGTAAGACATTTCTAATCCAAATCACAATCTGAAACTTTGGGCATAAGCCCAAAACACCAATCAGATACTATTTCGTAAAACATGACGTTAAAATAATAATTAAATACTTAAAAAAACACCCAAAATCATATAAAATTCCAATCAATCAACCATTATCAAACACATAGAAAACCATTAAAAACAATTAAATATGCATGCATAATAAGTTAAAAAACAAAGGGTTCACTCACATGTACCGTATGCGCAGTGGATCTGCATTGTAAGTATTTCCGTAAAATTTGAGAATGTCACCCCTATCAAAAATCACTTCTAAGGGTCACTAATCACCTCAATTAACTCACTATTTATCCCATAATTTTCCGTGATTTTTAAACGAATTTAAAATCAAACAAAAACCTTCGAATAGTCAAAATTGCCCCAAGATGATACTTGATCGCTTCGAAAATTGTACCGTTGGACTCGTAGGATCGAGAACTAGAAGTTTTATGTTGACCACATTACGCAAGAGTCTACCACGCGCCCCCACGAGCTTAAAAACTTATCTGCGTAGGCCATATCCATATCCATGAGTTTTAGTCGTGATTGCTCAGGCCATTTCCACCTGGTTTATGCATCCAAAACCTCTAGTTTCGAACTCTTCCTCATTGTAAAGTCCCTAGAAAGGTCATAGGGTACTTAACACTAAGTTTACAAGCCTTAAAAATAAAACCCGAACCAGGAATCCAAGAACAGTACATTCGGGTCCACGGCCGAGCTCAGTCCTCATCTTCATCTCATTGTTCTTTCATGTTTCCCTCTCATCCTTCTTACTTTCCCTTTATTCCTAAGCTCTCTATCTCTCTAGTTTTACCTCCCCTCACGTTGTGTGGTTCATGGCCTTTCATGGCTACCGAAACACATATATCACACACACACATCTATATGTGGATGAGTACGTCAGTGGAGGGAGGAAAATATCAGCACCTTTTAGAACTAGACTGACAGGACCCGTCCCAATCCCCCCTAGGACCACCTGGGGATGTGCCCTACTCCCGTTTGACAATAACTCTGAAATATCGGAAATACCCTTAACAGGCTTAAAGTTTTTCGAATTAAATAAATAAGGTTAAACATGCAACCCTAGAGTTCTACACTGTCAGACCAGAGATAGTACAATTACAAAATGCGAGCACAATGTCAGGTTACAAAACGGTGTTCAATCTACCCAAACAGGGGTGTGTAGATGCGCAACAAGAAATCTATGTCTCATACTCCGGGTCCTCCTCCTCTACCTCGAGGGCACGGCCTAGAGGGGTCAATGAAACAATAAAGAGTGAGTGGGCCAAAAATAAACAATGTTACCAAAGCCAGTTTAATAATATAATAATCATAAGGTTTTACCCCTCTGTTTTTAAACTTGCATGCATTGAGTCAAAACATAGGTAGTCGTAATAGTGTCATAAAATCATATATACAGAATAGGGAAACAATCATAATAGTAGTGCACTGTACAACCCAAACCCGACATCCCTGATGTCTGGCATCCCCGATGCCTAATAATGTCACGGTCCCAAGGCTAAGTTGTAGACCACTCGGGGTCTCAATCCCAAGTCTCCCAGGGTCCACCTAGGTCAATGACCCGTAGATCAATGACCCTCCCTAGGGGTATCATCCATATCTGCACTCTTGATCGTGAGTCATGATCGTGAGTCACCCCTCGGGTCAACTCCTCTCAGGCAGCGCCCGTGACTACTCTAGGATACTACGAGACGTCTGGAGGAGACAATAATCATAAGGTACGTATACACAGTGCAATAGTATCACATTCCATATAACTCCCCGACTTACTCTGAAAACCAAATCGTACATATATCTAGACAGGTCTCATGCCCAAAACATCATAATACGTATAGAACCCCATCATAAAGTATTAAGAATCACCCAATCATAATCATGAAGTAAAACAGTGAAAATAGCTATGTATGCAATTATTTTGAAATCAAAAAGCTCACTCACACATGGTCCTTGCTACTCAACGAACCGCCTAAACCTGTCCAACACATCCAAAGGTCACTAATTGACCCTACTAGGTCTAACATCCAACCCTATAACAAAACCGGCCAGGAAACGCGTCTCGAGGCTAGAACCCTCAATTTGACTAACCTAACGATCTTTGATCGACACAAAACCACCACCATTGGATTCGGAACATCGAAACCTTGAAAATGATACTGGTCCCACCTTGAATGTAACAACCCGTCCCGAGAGCCGGGATTAGTCGACTAATTAAGGTGTGATTAGCAAGGTTAATCCGTGGTTCGTAGGTCCCGATAAGGTCGTTGGCGTAGAATGACGATTTTGCCCCTGGTTTGGGCAAAATAGTTGACTTTTAGTTCGGGTGGTCAAATGGGTGTTGACCAATGACTAGGATGTAGTTTAGGATGTCACGAATCTATAGGCAGGTGGCACGCTTGATTCCGACATCCGAGGAGGAAGTTGTGATGTTCGGAAGGTCGAGGGCATAACCGTAATTTGGGTAAAGTAGGGGGAATAGTTGACTTTTTGAATAATCGAGTTTTGGTAGGTTGACCTAGGATGGTTAGGTAGCTTTCGACGTCCTGAGTTCGATGACAGGCGGCACGTATTCATCGGACTTACGAGGCGAGAGTTACGGGTCTAGGAAGTTTTGGTAAAACCGTAAAATGAGTAAAACTGGAGGGTATTTTGGTCTTTCTGCACATTGGGATTTGTGCAGAAAGAAGGAAATGGACGGCTGGGATGGAGCCATTTGGTGAGAGTGGGGAGAGAGTAAGGAGGATGGGTGACATGTGGCAAGGGGCTAGAGGATTCTGGGAGAATCCTGTGTGTTACAGCCCAATTATTTGGGGTGCACTCGTGCTTACCCGTGTAGTGTGTTCTTCGAAACACAGAGAAACAGAGAGAGCTTGTGAGGAGAAGGTGAGGATTGATCGTGGTAATTGACGAGTCCTGGTGAGAGAGAGAGGAACAGGGAGGTAAGAGGAAGCTGCTGGCCGTGTTTTGGTGGTGCAATCGTGCACGGCGGCATGGCGGTGGTGCGGCAAAGGTTTTGGGGAAACAGGGAGACCGTGAGTTCGAGGTGGTGGCTACGCCGTGGAGTGGCTCCAACCAAGGCAAGGGGAGGCTGAGGAGACTGCAGGGAGGCCAACGAACACCGTAGTACGCGGCGGTGTGCACGGCGGAGTTGCAATCGACAGGTGAGATCTTTGCTCTGTTTTTCCCGTGGATTTCATTTGGAAAGTCGTGGACCTAGGGTTAGAGTCGAGGGATCTGGAGGTTAGGGTGAGACTCCTGAGAGTCCTAGGAATCGTTTGAGTGTGCTGCCGTGATGGGTGGTGCACGGTGGTGGAGAGCACGACGGAGGGACCTTCAGTACTCTGTTTTGGCCGTGGGTTCAAACGGCGAGTCGTGAAGGTAGGGGCTGAGTCGAAGGTCTAGGAAGGTTGGTTTAGGTTCAGTGAGGTTCAGGGAATAGTTTGGTGAAGCCACCGTGAAGGGAGGTGAGCTGGGTGGCTGGATCGTGAAGCAGAGGAGTTTGGGGCCGTCTGGTTCGAGCTTGAGTCGGCGATGTAGGAGATGAATCGAGGTGAATGGAGTTGGGGACTGATTAGGGCAGGTTTGGACGAAGAAAATGGTAAAGGAAGGAGGTGAGATGGTGACCGGACGGCGGAGAACGGTTCTCGCCGGTCCAGTTGCAGCGGCCGGTTCAGCACAGTGCACTCGAGGTTGGGGGTGACACTGTAGCTGGCGCGTGAGGGCCACGCGCAGCCACTTTGGGCGGCGCGTGGAGGCGCGTGTGGCGGCGGATGGGAAAGTGGTCAACTTGGATTTTGGTCTAGAAGTTATGGTGAGTGCAATGGAGTTGGTTTCGGGTCAATCGGAAGTCGTATGAGTTTGGTTCCGCGAGGGTGAATGTTTAGGGTCCCGGGTTTTCGGTTTTCGATTCGGAGATTTTTTTTGAGGGAATTTAGGTGAATGTTTGTAGACGTATTAGTGACGTGTTTTGACGATGATTGACAGGATCGGGATTTCCCGAGGAAGCCGAGGAACGGGCTAGACGTTCGGGACGCGAGTAGGGCTCAGTACTGTGAGTGGACCCTTTTCTCTAAACTCGAGCATGCATAACTGTTTTCTATAATTGTTTTGTGGTTTTGATTATGATTCTATGTTTATTGAATATGTTTTGTTGGTTTTACACTGTTGCATGTTTTTCGAGAAAAGATGGTTTCAGCACGTTTTACGAGAAAGGCTTGATTCTGATTATGATGCTATGGTTTTGGAAAGATAAATGATTTCAATGATTTTAAGGGATTTTGGAACATGATTTCGATATTAAAGGTTTTCGGTTTTAGAAACGGATTTCGGAAAAAGGGTTGGTTCTAAGTGGAAAGGTGGATTCCGGATTTGGGTTCGGAATGACGGTTCTGGATGCCGGAAGGGCATCGGACCAGTGATTTCGGATTCAGGTTTGGATGTGGATTTGGAAAAGGTTTTCAAATGGTTTTGGGATTGGATTTGCTGGATCTGGATATTGGGTTTAAAGACTCGGATATATTGATTTTCCCCCGTAGGCCTTGAGTTTAAAGACTCGGATATGATTAAGGCCTGGATTGAGTTTAAAGACTCGGATAGGTCCAGCAGGTTTGATCGGAAAAATGATGATTTGATGTTATGATTTCTGATATGGTTTTATGATTCACATGCTGTGGTTTTTCTAACTGTTTTATAGTGTTTCTGTTTCTTATGATGCGGTTTATGGTGAATTGATTTATAACTGTGTTCATAAATATTGGTTATGCATGTGGTTTTCAAAACGGAGGGTTAAACTCGGTTTTTGATAAATGGTTTTAGAACTTTTCTTTTATTATGGTCCACTCACACTTTTCTGGTTTTTAAATTGCCCTCCAGGTTGTGGAGCTAGTGCGGGGTCTTGACGTCGAGGCAGTGTCCGAGGCATAGAAGCGACGTGAGGGATCCCAGCTTAGATTAAAGGTTTCCGTGTGCGGGTACTTTATCGGGTTTTTATTTTTTTGTATTTTGTACTAGGCCCTGTAAACGATAACTTTGGGATTTTTTGTTTAATTACTCCTGCGTCTGACTGGATTTGAGTGAGTTGTACTTGGGTGTTGCGTCGGGGTGTCAGACGGGAGCAGGATTTACCTCGGGTTTCGGGGTGAAACCGGGGTGGGTCCTGACATTGAAACTCGTGCCCAGACGCCCCTACACGCGGGTCAACGTGTTTGGTCAAAAGTCAACGGTCAACAGTGCTGATGTCAACACAACGTCATCTGACAATGTCAGACTGACACATGTTAGACCTTAACAAGTGCCACATGTCACTCCAAGATTGGTCCACATCACTGACACGTGTTAGGTCCTGACAATGCCACGTGTTAGTTGTTGGTTGGTCCACGTCACTAATATGTCAGTGACATGTGGCAGCCACATATTGGGCCACGTCACTGGCAGGTGACACGTGTCACGTTCCTACTGGCCCACGTGTCTGACAGCATGACAGGTGGATGACGTCATTGTCCTTGTCCTTCGACGGGTCTACTATTCGGGTCGCATAGACCAGCGACCCAACCCGGTTGTATTTTGCTTATTCCGACTCGTTTCAAAAACCGTTGCTACCCCTAGGATCGTCTAAGTGCCTAGGTTGGATCTATGGGTTCAAACTTAGCTAAAACGCAGAAGAATCGTACCTTAGCTCAAGCAACCACGGAGGCATGTTTTCCCGTCCGGTTCACCATCGATCCTAACGCTACCGTGCATGGTTCTGGGCCTCAATCGACTCGCCCTGGTTCTACAAAAAATTCTGGGTCCTCAAACTCACCCAACAAAGCCCCAAAAACCCAACCCAAACTTGACCCGAACATCAGGGTTTAGGGTGTTTACCTAGGAACTTGTCTCTCCACCGTGCACCGTCGTTCTCAGCTCTGTGTCGTCGTCCAACACCCCCTTTAAGTCACCTCACAGGTTCACTAAAGGAAATAGAGGATTTAGGGAAGGTGATTGATGGCTGGGTGTGTGTGTGTTTTTAGAATTTGGGTTCACAGTTGAATGAGCATTGAAAGGGAGAGAGAGCAGATACATGCATCCAATCTTTTGGGTAAATGGGCCAGTTAGATGAGTGACACTTGTCACTCATCTGATTTGTCCAATAACCCAGTTGACCAATCCAATAATGCCACTTGGCCCAAAACCTCGAAAAACGTAATAATAACCCTCGAACTCCGTGATCCATAACTTTTGTATCGAACGTCCAAATTTGGCATGTCGTTTGTCTATGAACTCGTGGTGACGTGATCTACGTAAAGGTCAAGAATCTATATCCAAACAGTGTCTCGAGTCAAAAGTCAATATTTTACCCTAACTAAGGGCAAAATGGTCATTTTACATGGAATTTCCCAATTTAAAAAAATACAGAAAATCCGGGTCGTTACATGGACACTTGTCCATATCCAATTGGTTCCCATTTTGACTTGTAACTCTCTCATCTGACCTCTGATTCAGGTATGCCACCTGTTTCAGGTATGCCACCTGTCTACGGACTCATGAGTTCGAGACCTTCGTAATGATCTTCCCAAAATCTCCAATAAACATCCATATAAAAAAAGTCAATTATTTGCCTTAATATGGGCAAAATTGTCATTTTACCTAATTTTGCCAAATTTACTTTCCTTAAAGGTCCAAGTCATTACAGTAGGTCACCCATCCTAAGATTGCTCTAGCTCAAACTCACTTAAGTTTGGAGTTCCAACCAAATCAAAAGCTAGTGAGCTCTCAAAAGGCATTGCGCTAGGTAGACACGAGCTCACACATATAAGGCACTTCACATTTCCCTCCTAGAGCAATGTGGGATTGCCCACCGTTTTTCCGAAGACACGGGTCTTACATATACAATCATGTAATTCCTTCTCACAGGAGGAAGTCTTAATCATAGCAATCATAGGACACTCACAACAGTGACCGAGAGAATAGGAATCATCACAATGGAAGCTTAAGTTCTTGGAGAAGTGATCGCTAGCCTCAACTTAAGAGAGATGATGAAAAGTACTAGGGACTTGAGGAGGCAAAGAGGGAACCTGGACAATAGTAGACGCTGACGAACATAAGGCATCTGAAGGCAATGAAAATTTGATGGAAGAGGCGTGATACGCGTGAGCCTGAAGTAAAGATGGATGAGTAGCAAAGAGAACGTCGTGGTGGATCGTCGTACAATCCATCGATAAAGACGTGTTTTAACTGAGAATTAGACCAGTCGATAGAACGACACAGGAGACGAGTGAACTTCGATATGTAATCCACAATGATACCCATCTGCTTAACGTGGGAAAGGGTCGGTTCGACCATAGCAGAATCACATTCACCAAAATGTTGGAGAACATGTCCACAAATTGGGACTAATTGGTCGTGGAGAAGCGTTGCTCGTAGAAACACATCTAGATGACAACATCGGTGCTGAAGGGGAAAGACAATTTTGAGTGTGGGATGGAAGGGGGATGGTGTTTGGGGGCTGTGAAGGGGAAATAGCTAGGAAGAGTAAATGAGGGAGGTCTAGGTAAAAACAAGGGAAGGGGCAGTAGTGGGACGAAAAAATAGGAGGAAGGCCCAAATAAAGTAGGAGAGGGAGAGTGGGGATGGGATTAAGGGAGGGTGGAGTAAGTGGCGGAAATTGAATCACCGGAAAAAGAAAGAGGTCAGGTGTAGTGGATGAGGGCTAGAAATTACTTGTATTGGGCATGGGTGGATGTCAGGACCCACCCCGGTTTCACCCCGAACCCGAGGTAAATCCCGCTCCCGTCTGACTCCTCGACACAAAACTCAAGTAAAACTCACCCAAATCCAGTCAAACGCAGGAGTAATTAGACACAATGTCCCGAAGGTAGCATTTACAGAACATAGTACGAACATACAAAGAAAATAAAACCGATAACTACACGCACACGGAAGCCTTTACTCTACCCTGGGAACTCTCACGTCACTTCTATGCCTCAGACTCTGCCTCGACGTCAAGACCCCGCGCTCGCTCCACAACCTGGAGGGCATTTAAAACAGAAAATGTGAGTGGACCAGAAAGTACAAAAGTTCAAAAACCATTTTATAAGAAAACCGAGTTAAACCCTCCGTTTTGAAAACACATGCATAACCAGCAGTTATAAACACATTTATAAAAGAATCAATCTTAAACATCATAAGAAACAGAAACACTATAAAGTATCATAAGAAACCACAGCATGAGTATCAGAAACCGTATCAAAAACCATAAACATCAATTTATCATTTTCCCGATCAAACCTGCTGGATCTATCCGAGTCTTTAAACTCCCGAGTCTTTAAACTCAATCCAGGCCTTAATCATATCCGAGTCTTTAAACTCCCGAGTCTTTAAACTCAAGGCCTACGGGGGAAAATCAATATATATCCGAGTCTTTAAACTCTCGAGTCTTTAAACTCAATCCGGGTCTTTAAACCCAATCCGGCCGGTCCCCCGTCACATATATCCGGGTCTTTAAACCCAATATCCAGATCCAGCAAATCCAATCCCAAAATCATTTGAAAATCATTTACCAATCCACATCCAAACCCGAATCCGAAATCACTGGTCCGATGCCCTTCCCGGCATCCAGACCGTCATTCCGAACCCAAATCCGGAGTCCACTTTCCAATCTTAAAATATCGAAATCATGTTCCAAAATCCCTTAAAATCATTGAAATCATTTATCCTTCCAAAACCATAGCATCATAATCAGAATCAAGCCTTTCTCGTAAAACATGCTGAAACCATCTTTCCTCGAAAACCGTGCAATTATGTAAAATCAACCAAAACATATTCAATAAACATAGAATCATAATCAAAATCATAAAACAATTACAGAAAACAGTTATGCATGCTCGAGTTTAGAGAAAAGGTCCACTCACAGTACTGAGCCCTACTCGCGTCCCGAACGTCCAGCCCGTTCCTCGGCTTCCTCGGGAAATCCCGATCCTGTCAATCACCGTCAAATTACGTCACTAATACGTCTACAAACACTCACCTAAATTTCCTCAAAAATCCCCGAACCGAAGACTTAAAACCCCGGGACCCTACACATTCACCCTCGCGGAACTCAACTCAAACGACTTCCGATTAACCCGAAACCAACTCCATTGAACTCACAACAACTCCTAGACCAAAAACTATGTTAACCGTTTCTCCCAGAACCGTCGCACGCGCCTCCACGCGCCGCCCAAAGTGGCTGCGCGTGGCCCTCACGCGCCAGCTACAGTGCACCGTCAACCTTGGGCAGACCCGGTTCGCACCAGTGGTCTGGACCCTGAACCGGCGAGAGCGGTTCTCCTCATTCCGTCCACCAAAACGACTCCTCTCTTCACCAGCAGCATCGTCCCGTCCTAGGCTACACCTTCCCGTGTGTCACTCACCTCGATTCACCCTAAAACTCGTCGACTCAACCTTGAACAAAAACCCGTACACTGCCCTGTTTCTTACTCCGGCCACCCACGACTTCCCCCTTCACGGAGGCTACACCAACCTCTTCCTAGGACTCTACCAAACCTCAACCAACCTTCCTGGACTGTCGACTCAGCCCCAAGCTCGACGACTCGCCGTTTGAAACCCACGGCCAAAACAGAGGACACAAACACCTCCGTCGTGCCTGCCGCCACCGTGCACCACTCCTCACGGCAGCACCACTAAACGACTCCCAGGACTCAATTAAAGCCCTTAGATCACTCTAGACTCATCAATTCAACCTCCCAACCCACGACTTCCACGTTGAAACTCAACGGGAAAACAGAGTATCGATTTGGGGATGAGAGAATTACCTGCCTCCAGTCGCCGTCGTGAGCTCCGCTGGTAGTGGTTGACTCCTCGCAACCCGCACGACACCACCACGGACTCAATTGCCCCGTACACGGCTACCACCGCCACAATTCTCACAATTCCTTCCTGTTTCCTCCCTGATTTTCCCGCAGCTCTCGACACCCTCACACACGGCCACCACACCGTCAATCTCTCTCACTGCTTCCCTCTCACTCTCTGATCATCCTCAGACACTCCCAATTCATCAACACACACACCACCGTCCTCAATTTCCTTCACGACCTCCCTCTGTTTTCTGAACCAGCCTCACACACAACACGGGTGCACCCCAATTATTTGGGCCGTGCACACACTCGAACTCACCAGAAGCCACTACACACCTGCCATGTGTCACCATCCCTTCATCCTTTATCCCATCTGTTTAAACCCCAGCCGTCCATTCTTTTCTCTGTGCACAAATCCCAATGTGCCACAATGACCAAAATACCCTTCTTTTTAACACATTTTTACGGTTTTACCGAAACTTCCTAGACCCGTAACTCTCGCCTCGTAAGTCCGATGAATACGTGCCGCCTGTCATCGAACTCAGGACGACAAGAACTATCTAACCATCCTAGGTCAACCTACCAAAACCCAATTATTTAAAAAGTCAACTTTTCCCCCTATTTTTTTCCAAAATTACGGTTATGCCCTCAACCTTCCGAACATCACAACTTCCTCCTCGGATGTCGGAATCGGGCGTGCCACCTGCCTAAGGATTCGTAACGTCCTCAACTACGTCCTGGTCACTGGTCAATCCCCAATTGGCCACCCGAAATAAAAGTCAACATTTCTGCCCGACCCAGGGGCAAAATCGTCATTCTAAGTTCCCGGACCCCTCGGGACCACCTAACCCTTGATTAACCTTACTAATCACACCTTAATCACTCTACTTATCCCAATTCTCGGGACGGGTTGTTACAATCTACCCACCTAAAAAGAATTTCGTCCCCGAAATTCCACAGCTAGTCCCCGACACCTAGGGTCTCCTAAGGAACAACCTCTCCTAGGTTTCCTGTCTATCATCTCCACCTTGGGTATTTCACTCCATCCCCAGCTACTGTTACCACAGCCAACCCTAGCTATGTAACAACTACATGGTGTACGCAAGGGAAACTCTATGAACAGGAAACAAAGGTATTATACTCGTATACAACCACCCATCTCCCTCGGCTACTACTCAGGCCACGGTCGGACTAACTTCACAAAGTCCAAAAGGCAACCTCTAGCTTGTGGGTTCTCTCCTTCCACAGGCTCAGATCGATCAGTTATAGTCACTCCTTTCCTCTACTTCCCGTCAACCTACTACGGAACTTACTGTACACTCCAAGTCCTCTAGGCGAACTCCTAGACTCTACCCCAAAATCCAAACACCAAACCTACAGGACAACCAAAAGTAAAACAAGTACCTGTCTCCGTATCTGGTGTCGACTGATCCTCCTGTTGAGTCATCGAGAACACCCGGGCCTGAGATCCTGACGCTCTACCACGTCCCCTCGAACTACTCGTGGCTGTGCCACCACCTCCTCTAGTGCCCGCTGTCCCTGATGCTGTACTCTGTCCGGACTCCGCTACTCCTCTGCCTACCCCACCTTCCTGTGGCAACAGTGGACACTCACGTCGGAAATGACCTCGCTCCCCGCAATAGAAACACACATTCCAGCCTGGTCCACTACTCGGTCTCCCCGTGGACGCTACCGACGTCGCACTCGCTTGCGGAGTCGGCGGTACTCGATAACCCCAAAATCCTGAACTCTGGGCACTACCAGGTCTACCAAAACGATCATCGCCCGACGAGGACGATCCACCGAAGTTACCTCTTTTCGGTGTCCGCTGGCTCGAAGCTCCAGGAATAGATAGTTCCCGGCGTCGCACCGGCAAACTAGCCTCAACTCGCACCGCAGCATCCGACAGATCTCGGAGGGTAGCAAAAGATCCAGCCGTCACTACGGCTCGAATCTCACCTCGTAAACCCAACTCAAACCTACGGCACTTCTCGGCTTCAGTGGCCACAAAAGCAGGAGCAAACCGAGACAACATCTGGAACTTCCGTTCATACTCTGCCACGGTCATATTCCCCTGCTGGGGCTGCAAAAACTCCGCCTCCTTGGCATCCCGGAAAGAACGAGGATAATACTGCTCCAGAAACCGTTCCCTAAACGTCTCCCAGGTCACACTGTGAACATCCCAACCGGACAACTCGAGGGTATACCACCACTCGTACGCCGCACCATCTAGTAAAAATGTAGCCAACAATACTCGCTCCTCCGGCGGACAATGCATCACCGCAAAAATCCGCTCCAGTCTAGTAATCCACCTCTGGGCTTCCTCAGGATCAGCCCCACCACTAAAAGTAGTAGCCCCGAGCCGCTGGGCTCGCTCAATCGTGGCACTCTCCGTCTCTCTGGCTACTTCTTCAGGTTGTGGAGAGGGTCTACGTCTCGGAGGCATCGTCAACCGCACACTGAAAGAGGCATAGAAGTAGTCAAACAACTGAAACACAACCTCACAAACCGACAGACCCAACAAACTCGACAAACCTATGCTCTGATACCAATTGTCAGGACCCACCCCGGTTTCACCCCGAACCCGAGGTAAATCCCGCTCCCGTCTGACTCCTCGACACAAAACTCAAGTAAAACTCACCCAAATCCAGTCAAACGCAGGAGTAATTAGACACAATGTCCCGAAGGTAGCATTTACAGAACATAGTACGAACATACAAAGAAAATAAAACCGATAACTACACGCACACGGAAGCCTTTACTCTACCCTGGGAACTCTCACGTCACTTCTATGCCTCAGACTCTGCCTCGACGTCAAGACCCCGCGCTCGCTCCACAACCTGGAGGGCATTTAAAACAGAAAATGTGAGTGGACCAGAAAGTACAAAAGTTCAAAAACCATTTTATAAGAAAACCGAGTTAAACCCTCCGTTTTGAAAACACATGCATAACCAGCAGTTATAAACACATTTATAAAAGAATCAATCTTAAACATCATAAGAAACAGAAACACTATAAAGTATCATAAGAAACCACAGCATGAGTATCAGAAACCGTATCAAAAACCATAAACATCAATTTATCATTTTCCCGATCAAACCTGCTGGATCTATCCGAGTCTTTAAACTCCCGAGTCTTTAAACTCAATCCAGGCCTTAATCATATCCGAGTCCTTAAACTCCCGAGTCTTTAAACTCAAGGCCTACGGGGGAAAATCAATATATATCCGAGTCTTTAAACTCCCGAGTCTTTAAACTCAATCCGGGTCTTTAAACCCAATCCGGCCGGTCCCCCGTCACATATATCCGGGTCTTTAAACCCAATATCCAGATCCAGCAAATCCAATCCCAAAATCATTTGAAAATCATTTACCAATCCACATCCAAACCCGAATCCGAAATCACTGGTCCGATGCCCTTCCCGGCATCCAGACCGTCATTCCGAACCCAAATCCGGAGTCCACTTTCCAATCTTAAAATATCGAAATCATGTTCCAAAATCCCTTAAAATCATTGAAATCATTTATCCTTCCAAAACCATAGCATCATAATCAGAATCAAGCCTTTCTCGTAAAACATGCTGAAACCATCTTTCCTCGAAAACCGTGCAATTATGTAAAATCAACCAAAACATATTCAATAAACATAGAATCATAATCAAAATCATAAAACAATTACAGAAAACAGTTATGCATGCTCGAGTTTAGAGAAAAGGTCCACTCACAGTACTGAGCCCTACTCGCGTCCCGAACGTCCAGCCCGTTCCTCGGCTTCCTCGGGAAATCCCGATCCTGTCAATCACCGTCAAATTACGTCACTAATACGTCTACAAACACTCACCTAAATTTCCTCAAAAATCCCCGAACCGAAGACTTAAAACCCCGGGACCCTACACATTCACCCTCGCGGAACTCAACTCAAACGACTTCCGATTAACCCGAAACCAACTCCATTGAACTCACAACAACTCCTAGACCAAAAACTATGTTAACCGTTTCTCCCAGAACCGTCGCACGCGCCTCCACGCGCCGCCCAAAGTGGCTGCGCGTGGCCCTCACGCGCCAGCTACAGTGCACCGTCAACCTTGGGCAGACCCGGTTCGCACCAGTGGTCTGGACCCTGAACCGGCGAGAGCGGTTCTCCTCATTCCGTCCACCAAAACGACTCCTCTCTTCACCAGCAGCATCGTCCCGTCCTAGGCTACACCTTCCCGTGTGTCACTCACCTCGATTCACCCTAAAACTCGTCGACTCAACCTTGAACAAAAACCCGTACACTGCCCTGTTTCTTACTCCGGCCACCCACGACTTCCCCCTTCACGGAGGCTACACCAACCTCTTCCTAGGACTCTACCAAACCTCAACCAACCTTCCTGGACTGTCGACTCAGCCCCAAGCTCGACGACTCGCCGTTTGAAACCCACGGCCAAAACAGAGGACACAAACACCTCCGTCGTGCCTGCCGCCACCGTGCACCACTCCTCACGGCAGCACCACTAAACGACTCCCAGGACTCAATTAAAGCCCTTAGATCACTCTAGACTCATCAATTCAACCTCCCAACCCACGACTTCCACGTTGAAACTCAACGGGAAAACAGAGTATCGATTTGGGGATGAGAGAATTACCTGCCTCCAGTCGCCGTCGTGAGCTCCGCTGGTAGTGGTTGACTCCTCGCAACCCGCACGACACCACCACGGACTCAATTGCCCCGTACACGGCTACCACCGCCACAATTCTCACAATTCCTTCCTGTTTCCTCCCTGATTTTCCCGCAGCTCTCGACACCCTCACACACGGCCACCACACCGTCAATCTCTCTCACTGCTTCCCTCTCACTCTCTGATCATCCTCAGACACTCCCAATTCATCAACACACACACCACCGTCCTCAATTTCCTTCACGACCTCCCTCTGTTTTCTGAACCAGCCTCACACACAACACGGGTGCACCCCAATTATTTGGGCCGTGCACACACTCGAACTCACCAGAAGCCACTACACACCTGCCATGTGTCACCATCCCTTCATCCTTTATCCCATCTGTTTAAACCCCAGCCGTCCATTCTTTTCTCTGTGCACAAATCCCAATGTGCCACAATGACCAAAATACCCTTCTTTTTAACACATTTTTACGGTTTTACCGAAACTTCCTAGACCCGTAACTCTCGCCTCGTAAGTCCGATGAATACGTGCCGCCTGTCATCGAACTCAGGACGACAAGAACTATCTAACCATCCTAGGTCAACCTACCAAAACCCAATTATTTAAAAAGTCAACTTTTCCCCCTATTTTTTTCCAAAATTACGGTTATGCCCTCAACCTTCCGAACATCACAACTTCCTCCTCGGATGTCGGAATCGGGCGTGCCACCTGCCTAAGGATTCGTAACGTCCTCAACTACGTCCTGGTCACTGGTCAATCCCCAATTGGCCACCCGAAATAAAAGTCAACATTTCTGCCCGACCCAGGGGCAAAATCGTCATTCTAAGTTCCCGGACCCCTCGGGACCACCTAACCCTTGATTAACCTTACTAATCACACCTTAATCACTCTACTTATCCCAATTCTCGGGACGGGTTGTTACAATCTACCCACCTAAAAAGAATTTCGTCCCCGAAATTCCACAGCTAGTCCCCGACACCTAGGGTCTCCTAAGGAACAACCTCTCCTAGGTTTCCTGTCTATCATCTCCACCTTGGGTATTTCACTCCATCCCCAGCTACTGTTACCACAGCCAACCCTAGCTATGTAACAACTACATGGTGTACGCAAGGGAAACTCTATGAACAGGAAACAAAGGTATTATACTCGTATACAACCACCCATCTCCCTCGGCTACTACTCAGGCCACGGTCGGACTAACTTCACAAAGTCCAAAAGGCAACCTCTAGCTTGTGGGTTCTCTCCTTCCACAGGCTCAGATCGATCAGTTATCGTCACTCCTTTCCTCTACTTCCCGTCAACCTACTACGGAACTTACTGTACACTCCAAGTCCTCTAGGCGAACTCCTAGACTCTACCCCAAAATCCAAACACCAAACCTACAGGACAACCAAAAGTAAAACAAGTACCTGTCTCCGTATCTGGTGTCGACTGATCCTCCTGTTGAGTCATCGAGAACACCCGGGCCTGAGATCCTGACGCTCTACCACGTCCCCTCGAACTACTCGTGGCTGTGCCACCACCTCCTCTAGTGCCCGCTGTCCCTGATGCTGTACTCTGTCCGGACTCCGCTACTCCTCTGCCTACCCCACCTTCCTGTGGCAACAGTGGACACTCACGTCGGAAATGACCTCGCTCCCCGCAATAGAAACACACATTCCAGCCTGGTCCACTACTCGGTCTCCCCGTGGACGCTACCGACGTCGCACTCGCTTGCGGAGTCGGCGGTACTCGATAACCCCAAAATCCTGAACTCTGGGCACTACCAGGTCTACCAAAACGATCATCGCCCGACGAGGACGATCCACCGAAGTTACCTCTTTTCGGTGTCCGCTGGCTCGAAGCTCCAGGAATAGATAGTTCCCGGCGTCGCACCGGCAAACTAGCCTCAACTCGCACCGCAGCATCCGACAGATCTCGGAGGGTAGCAAAAGATCCAGCCGTCACTACGGCTCGAATCTCACCTCGTAAACCCAACTCAAACCTACGGCACTTCTCGGCTTCAGTGGCCACAAAAGCAGGAGCAAACCGAGACAACATCTGGAACTTCCGTTCATACTCTGCCACGGTCATATTCCCCTGCTGGGGCTGCAAAAACTCCGCCTCCTTGGCATCCCGGAAAGAACGAGGATAATACTGCTCCAGAAACCGTTCCCTAAACGTCTCCCAGGTCACACTGTGAACATCCCAACCGGACAACTCGAGGGTATACCACCACTCGTACGCCGCACCATCTAGTAAAAATGTAGCCAACAATACTCGCTCCTCCGGCGGACAATGCATCACCGCAAAAATCCGCTCCAGTCTAGTAATCCACCTCTGGGCTTCCTCAGGATCAGCCCCACCACTAAAAGTAGTAGCCCCGAGCCGCTGGGCTCGCTCAATCGTGGCACTCTCCGTCTCTCTGGCTACTTCTTCAGGTTGTGGAGAGGGTCTACGTCTCGGAGGCATCGTCAACCGCACACTGAAAGAGGCATAGAAGTAGTCAAACAACTGAAACACAACCTCACAAACCGACAGACCCAACAAACTCGACAAACCTATGCTCTGATACCAATTGTCAGGACCCACCCCGGTTTCACCCCGAACCCGAGGTAAATCCCGCTCCCGTCTGACTCCTCGACACAAAACTCAAGTAAAACTCACCCAAATCCAGTCAAACGCAGGAGTAATTAGACACAATGTCCCGAAGGTAGCATTTACAGAACATAGTACGAACATACAAAGAAAATAAAACCGATAACTACACGCACACGGAAGCCTTTACTCTACCCTGGGAACTCTCACGTCACTTCTATGCCTCAGACTCTGCCTCGACGTCAAGACCCCGCGCTCGCTCCACAACCTGGAGGGCATTTAAAACAGAAAATGTGAGTGGACCAGAAAGTACAAAAGTTCAAAAACCATTTTATAAGAAAACCGAGTTAAACCCTCCGTTTTGAAAACACATGCATAACCAGCAGTTATAAACACATTTATAAAAGAATCAATCTTAAACATCATAAGAAACAGAAACACTATAAAGTATCATAAGAAACCACAGCATGAGTATCAGAAACCGTATCAAAAACCATAAACATCAATTTATCATTTTCCCGATCAAACCTGCTGGATCTATCCGAGTCTTTAAACTCCCGAGTCTTTAAACTCAATCCAGGCCTTAATCATATCCGAGTCCTTAAACTCCCGAGTCTTTAAACTCAAGGCCTACGGGGGAAAATCAATATATATCCGAGTCTTTAAACTCCCGAGTCTTTAAACTCAATCCGGGTCTTTAAACCCAATCCGGCCGGTCCCCCGTCACATATATCCGGGTCTTTAAACCCAATATCCAGATCCAGCAAATCCAATCCCAAAATCATTTGAAAATCATTTACCAATCCACATCCAAACCCGAATCCGAAATCACTGGTCCGATGCCCTTCCCGGCATCCAGACCGTCATTCCGAACCCAAATCCGGAGTCCACTTTCCAATCTTAAAATATCGAAATCATGTTCCAAAATCCCTTAAAATCATTGAAATCATTTATCCTTCCAAAACCATAGCATCATAATCAGAATCAAGCCTTTCTCGTAAAACATGCTGAAACCATCTTTCCTCGAAAACCGTGCAATTATGTAAAATCAACCAAAACATATTCAATAAACATAGAAT
The DNA here is from genome assembly GCA_032719365.1 of Prinsepia uniflora. Lineage (NCBI taxonomy): Eukaryota > Viridiplantae > Streptophyta > Magnoliopsida > Rosales > Rosaceae > Prinsepia > Prinsepia uniflora. The sequence goes on along the minus strand of CM064871.1, from coordinate 77,218,192 downwards.
CATAATCAAAATCATAAAACAATTACAGAAAACAGTTATGCATGCTCGAGTTTAGAGAAAAGGTCCACTCACAGTACTGAGCCCTACTCGCGTCCCGAACGTCCAGCCCGTTCCTCGGCTTCCTCGGGAAATCCCGATCCTGTCAATCACCGTCAAATTACGTCACTAATACGTCTACAAACACTCACCTAAATTTCCTCAAAAATCCCCGAACCGAAGACTTAAAACCCCGGGACCCTACACATTCACCCTCGCGGAACTCAACTCAAACGACTTCCGATTAACCCGAAACCAACTCCATTGAACTCACAACAACTCCTAGACCAAAAACTATGTTAACCGTTTCTCCCAGAACCGTCGCACGCGCCTCCACGCGCCGCCCAAAGTGGCTGCGCGTGGCCCTCACGCGCCAGCTACAGTGCACCGTCAACCTTGGGCAGACCCGGTTCGCACCAGTGGTCTGGACCCTGAACCGGCGAGAGCGGTTCTCCTCATTCCGTCCACCAAAACGACTCCTCTCTTCACCAGCAGCATCGTCCCGTCCTAGGCTACACCTTCCCGTGTGTCACTCACCTCGATTCACCCTAAAACTCGTCGACTCAACCTTGAACAAAAACCCGTACACTGCCCTGTTTCTTACTCCGGCCACCCACGACTTCCCCCTTCACGGAGGCTACACCAACCTCTTCCTAGGACTCTACCAAACCTCAACCAACCTTCCTGGACTGTCGACTCAGCCCCAAGCTCGACGACTCGCCGTTTGAAACCCACGGCCAAAACAGAGGACACAAACACCTCCGTCGTGCCTGCCGCCACCGTGCACCACTCCTCACGGCAGCACCACTAAACGACTCCCAGGACTCAATTAAAGCCCTTAGATCACTCTAGACTCATCAATTCAACCTCCCAACCCACGACTTCCACGTTGAAACTCAACGGGAAAACAGAGTATCGATTTGGGGATGAGAGAATTACCTGCCTCCAGTCGCCGTCGTGAGCTCCGCTGGTAGTGGTTGACTCCTCGCAACCCGCACGACACCACCACGGACTCAATTGCCCCGTACACGGCTACCACCGCCACAATTCTCACAATTCCTTCCTGTTTCCTCCCTGATTTTCCCGCAGCTCTCGACACCCTCACACACGGCCACCACACCGTCAATCTCTCTCACTGCTTCCCTCTCACTCTCTGATCATCCTCAGACACTCCCAATTCATCAACACACACACCACCGTCCTCAATTTCCTTCACGACCTCCCTCTGTTTTCTGAACCAGCCTCACACACAACACGGGTGCACCCCAATTATTTGGGCCGTGCACACACTCGAACTCACCAGAAGCCACTACACACCTGCCATGTGTCACCATCCCTTCAACCTTTATCCCATCTGTTTAAACCCCAGCCGTCCATTCTTTTCTCTGTGCACAAATCCCAATGTGCCACAATGACCAAAATACCCTTCTTTTTAACACATTTTTACGGTTTTACCGAAACTTCCTAGACCCGTAACTCTCGCCTCGTAAGTCCGATGAATACGTGCCGCCTGTCATCGAACTCAGGACGACAAGAACTATCTAACCATCCTAGGTCAACCTACCAAAACCCAATTATTTAAAAAGTCAACTTTTCCCCCTATTTTTTTCCAAAATTACGGTTATGCCCTCAACCTTCCGAACATCACAACTTCCTCCTCGGATGTCGGAATCGGGCGTGCCACCTGCCTAAAGATTCGTAACGTCCTCAACTACGTCCTGGTCACTGGTCAATCCCCAATTGGCCACCCGAAATAAAAGTCAACATTTCTGCCCGACCCAGGGGCAAAATCGTCATTCTAAGTTCCCGGACCCCTCGGGACCACCTAACCCTTGATTAACCTTACTAATCACACCTTAATCACTCTACTTATCCTAATTCTCGGGACGGGTTGTTACAGTGGAGGACAATGAACTTCAAAAGATGAGGATCCTACTATGATCGTGCGAAGATGTGCCAGTAGGGAAGATTGAAGCCTAGAAAACTGGAGCTACATAAAAGCCTAAAAAGAGGATTAGGAATCGCGCAATGAAGACTAGAAATCGCGAACAGCGTCGATGGCTGAGTGAATGTCGTTGTGGTGAGCTAACAACTTGGTGACTTAATCAGAGACCTCTAAGTATTGAGACGAGAGCTGAGAGTTGGAGAGATCCATGACCAATTACTGGTCTGCTATCATCGAGGAGCAAGGATGGCGATTTTTAACCATCAGATGGTTTCTGATACCAAGTGGTAGGATCAAGGGTAAGGTAAGAGAAATAGAGTGAAAGACAGAGATAGAATAAAAAAGAGATAAAAAAAATAGAAAGGAGGAAATTTGTTAATTCATTCATGATGAGTGACTTGATCTCAATAGACTAAATACAACTGAAGAAGGAAACCTCCCAATACATCTTATTTACAAAGTATACATATAGACCAAAACAATACATAATGAAAATAGGTTGGTCTCGTAACCATAGTAGGCCTTCGGATGATATGGTGAAAGGTTAGACTTATGAAAGGTGAGGCTAGATCTCAACCTTGATGAAGTTAATGACTTCGTGGTGGTTCAAAGTCGGATAAGGTATTGGATGGTTTGAACCCAAAAGTTATCTATAAATTTTTGAAGAGATTGCCGATCATGAGTGTCAGGGCCCACCCCTAATCCCCCGGGATTAAGGGCTAAACCCCGCTCCCATCTAACTTACACATGACACAAAGGCCAGACTGACGTCTAACCTTCGTGTGACACATAAATCAGACAAGGGAGTTCTGATCCGACCGTCCAGAAACTTCCAAATTTCTCAGAGTACGCAGAGTCTACTGTGAATCGTACATGTGATGTCTCCATCTCTCTCGGCCAACAGCCCGCGCCGCAACAACCTGGAGGGTATCGAAAACACGAAAAGACTGTGAGTGGACAAAAATAAAGTTTAAGTTTAAAAACAGTTATTAGAAAACACATACATTTATACCCTCCGCGTAAAAACCAATGCATGCATATCAATTTACGTCATAAAACTATATACGAAAACCAAACACATTTTCCTTTTTCCAATCCCGGGCCTCAGCCCAAAACCACCGAAAACCATTTCATCCGGGCCACTGCCCAAAACATCAGCATCAAGTTTCAGTGAAAACCCAAAACACATTTAAAACCACATTCTCATCCATCGAACCTACTGGATCTATATGAGTCTTTAAACTCCCGAGTCTTTAAACTCAATAACCAGGCCTCAATAATCCGAGTCTTTAAACTCCCGAGTCTTTAAACTCAACAGGCCTACGGGGGAAATATCAATATATCCGAGTCTTTAAACTCCCGAGTCTTTAAACTCAATCTGGGTCTTTAAACCCAATCCGGGCCTGTCCCCCGTCAAATCAATATCCGGGTCTTTAAACCCAATAACCAGATCCAGCAAATCCAATCCAAAACCATTTGAAAAACATTGTCCATTTCCATATCCAAATCCAGAACTCATATCCATTTCCTTTCCAGATCCGAGTCAGCAACCATCATTCCGTAAGCCGGCATTCGGAATAATCATTCTGAACCCAAACCTGAAATCCACTTCAAGTCCCGAATCGAATTCTGAATCGTCACCCGGAATTCCGATTCGAAACCCGAAATCACATTTCCGAAAACACCTTGAACTGGGCCTCAAGCCCGAAAATACTTTTCAAAATACTTTTACTTTCCTTGAAATCCAACCGTATTTCAAATCTCGAAATCACTTCACTAAGCCAAGTTTAAATCATGATATTCACCAAAACCTCGTAAAACGTGAAAACCGTCTTTTCCTCGAAAAATGTGCACAAACCATAAACCATCACAATCATAAATCAAATCATAGAATCATGTATGAAAACATATTAAAAACATATATGCATGCATCAAGAGTTAGAAAGCAAAGTCCACTCACAGACCATTTCAGCGTCGCCTCGATACGCGCGCACTTATGCCTTCCCCGACCATTCGCTATCCTCGGCTTTCCCGAACCTATCCAAATCCCAATATAAGGTCACTAACTACTTCACGATACTCATACTAAAACCCCATAATTTTCCCGTATTTTTAACTATAATTTAAACGGGACCCTAAACCTTTGATCCCACAGAACTAACTCGAATCGACGCCCGATTAACCCGAAACCTATCTCAAAAGATTCGTTACATCAATTAGACTCAAATTGTAGTTGGACACTTCCCCAGATAACCTCGCACGCGCCCCCACGCGCCGCCCAAAGTGGCTGCGCGTGGGTCTCACGTGCCTGCACACAGAGTCATCATCAACCTCTGGCCAGCCGGTTCAACTGAACCGAACCGGCGTGACCGGTTTCCCCTCAAATCCCGTCTATTTTTTATCCTTCCAATGCCATTAGGATCGTCCTACTCCCAGCAATCTAATTCCCTAAACAAAACACAACATCACGGTCTCTAAACCACCTCCCAAACTCGAACTAGAAACCCGTCCTAAACTTTGTTTTGGTTCCCGGCCAACCGTCCCTTCTCCAGTCACGGCTTCAACCTCTACAGGTTCCTAGGGACCTACTGAGTCGATTACAACTCATAAGACACTTCGACTTAGCCTCAAACTTCACGACTTTACGTTTGAAACCAGACGGCAAAACAGAGCACTCAGAGGGAATTCAAGAAATTACCTATTCTCCGACCGCCGCCGTGAGCTCCGCTGGGTTTGGTCGACTCCCCTCAGTCCTATCGACGCCACCACAGGTTCAATTTGACCGTTTGATCACAGGACGTGCACAACCGTGCACGGTGGTCCTCGGTTCTGTGTCCTCTGATTCCTCATCCTTCCTCACACACCCACCGTCACGCCCAATCCTCACAAACAAGAGCAAAACACTTCTTCAAACACCACCAAACCTCTCAAAACTCTCACACTCACCCAATCCCTACAATTCGATCAATTCCTCCCTGCATCTCACTCTCTGTTTTCTTCGAAGGATAACTCTTGCACGGTTTAAATGTGTACAAGTTATACCCGTGCACACCATAACCCTCCTAGAAGCCTCTAGGTTCACCCCACGTGTCACAATCCTCCCCATTCTCTCAAAAAAATCCCACTCTGCCCTGTACACTTGTCCAAATCCGGTTGCACCCTTTCAAGTGTACAAAAGACTAAAATGCCCTTCCTTTGAATCAAAATTACAATTTTACTCTTACCGTTTTAGACCCGTAACTCCCACATCCTAACTCCGATGAACACGTGCCGCCTGTCGTTGAATTCAGGACGACAAGATCTATCTAACAGTCCTAGGTCAACATACCAAAACCAACTTATACGAAAAGTCAACTTTTCCCCTTAGTTTAGCCAAATTACGGTTATGCCCTCAACCTTCCGAACATCATAATTTCCTAATCGGATGTCGGAATCGGGCGTGCCACCTGCCTACGGGTTCGTGTCGTCCTAAACTACGTCCTAGTCACCGGTCAACATCCATTTGACCACCCGAACTAAAAGTCAACTTTTTGCCCAAACCAAGGGCAAAATCGTCATTCTACCTTAACGACTCTAGCGTCACCCGCTAACCACCGTTTAAGCTCACTAATCCTTCATTAATTACCGTCTTAACTCTAATTTCTGGGACGGGTTGTTACAATGAGGGTTTCTTTTTATTTTTTAATTTTATTTGTTTTACAATTATTTTAAAACGATAGTTTGGAGAGGAATTCTAATATGCAACTGCAAGAAGATGATGATGATGGTGGTGGTGGAAATTGATGGAAGGATGGTGGTTTGCTTGAAAAAAAAATGTTAGGTCTTCAAATGGAGAGAGTTTTTTTAGTTTTTAAACTTTGTTTGTTGATGAAAAGATAAAGATATTGAGGATGATGTTCAAGATGAAGATGAAGATGAAGATGGTGAGGATGATGTTGATGTTGAAGATTCTGGTTTTTATGGGGTTTGACTTTTAAATTTTGATAGGAAGTTGGTGTTTTGATTGAAGTTGGGATTTTGAAAGTGAACAGGGATTGACGACGATGGTGTTGGTGTTCATCATCTTCCGTGGTGGTGTACGTAAATTGGGATTTTGACTTGGAATTGGTTGCTGGTTATTGATTTCTAGGTGGGTATGATGCCAACTATGGATAGAAGAGGAAGAAAGGTAGAGCTGGGTGGGATATTTTTTTATTTTTCCATTATTTCTAAATTACAATTTTTTTAATGAAAATGGTCTACATGAGTCCATGTTAACAATTTTCTTTATTTTAAAAAAAAACCATTTTAGACCTTAATAGTTTGACTAATAGATTAACTAACGCAACCAGGGGCAAGTTTCATTGTAACGACCCGTCCCGAATTCCAGGATAAGATTAGTGACGAATCACGATTAGTGAGGCTAATCCGTGATTAGATGGGCGAAATCGGACGAACGATGCGAAATGACCGTTTTGCCCCTAGTGGTGGCAAAACGTTGACTTTTCAATCGGGCGGTCAAATGGACTTTGACCGATGACCGTGACATAGTTCGTGACGTCACGAGTTCATAGACAGGTGGCACGTTCAATTCCGACGTTCGAGGAGGAAGTTATGACGTTCGGAAGTTTAGGGGCATTTTGGTAATTTTGGATAAAAGGGGTCAAATGTTGACTTTTGACCGGGAGGTCCGATGGCCGAGGGCCAAAGACCGTTACGTAGATAAAGACGATACGAATCCGTAGACAGGCTGCACATCGAATTCGGACGTTCGACGGCGAAATTACGGTTCACGGAAGTTCCAGGTTACTATTCACGACGGCACATTTTACGAGACAAAAAGTGCAGTTTTGTCTCTAGTGGGCCTAGATATTTGTCCTGATGCCCAATGGATGAGTGACAAGTGTCACCCATCCAATGGACACCAATTTCATTCATGCATCAAACCCCTTAACCGTGCATCCATTTCTCCCATTTTTTCCCAAACCAACCCGATCACCATTTCTCACCCAAACACCAAACCCTTCCCTTGTAACCATAACTGAGACCAGAGGGTAAGAGAGGAGGACTAAGGACGGCAGCTGGTGGCTGGAACCGCCGTGGGCGGTGGCGGGTACCCGGTAAGCTCATTTTCAATTTTTGCGTGGATTTTGATGTTATGGATTGATTTGGACGATTGGTTTGAGTTAAATAGGTTGCTAGGGAGTTGTTAGAGGAGTTTTGGTGGTGGTTGGACGTCGGGGAAGCCCTGGGAGGTTTCGGGAAAATTGAACCGTAAGGTTCAAAATTGAACCGGTCGGATTTCGAAGATTTTAGGTAGTTTTGTTAATTGGGTTAGATAGGAAACGAAGAAATAGGAATTTAGGAATTGGAATGGAAGCAAACGAACCGAAAATGAGGGAGAAGGAGACCTGGACCTGTTACGCCGGTCCAAATTGCAGGAAAAACCGGACCGGACCGGTTCGGACCAGTCTGACCGATGTAGGGGATGACATGTGACGTCATCATGTCAGGGATGACGTCAGCATTGTCAGGTCTGACATGTCAGAAAATGGGCCAATAGGAGTGTGACACGTGTCACATGTCAGTGCACAGTCAGCACTGACATGTCAGTGACGTGGCCCAATCAGGGGCTGACACGTGTCACAGACGTGAACCAGTGTCGTGATGACACGTGGCAGATGTCAGACTGCCACGTGGCACTGACAGCATAGTGACGTGGACCAATGGGAGCATGACACGTGGCACCTGTCAGAGTCTGACATGTCAGACCTGACAGCTGTCAGATGACGTCATGCTAACGTCAGCGATGATGTCATCAGGTACTGTAGCTGGCGCGTGAAGCCCACGCGCAGCCACTTCAGGCGGTGCGTGAGGGCGCGTGGCAGGGAATCTGGAGAAGGTTCCAACATACGAAATCTTCTATTCGATGTAACGAACATTTTGGGATTGGTTTCGTGTCGATCGGACACCGTCTCGATATGTTTCGAGGCATCAGAAGGTTTAGGTTCGGTTTTAAAAATAGTTAGAAAATTGGGAAAATTACGGGGCTTTGGTAGGAGGTTAATTAAGTAGTTAGTAACCTTCTATTACGATTTGGACAGGTTTGGGAGTCCCGGTGATGATGATCGGCTCGGGGAGCCGTATGGCACGCAAATTGAGGCGGCAGCTCGGACGGTCTGTGAGTGGACCTTGTTTTCTAAATTGGTGCATGCATAAATGTTTATTATATGTTTTATTACTTGTTTGATGATGCCATGGGTGCATTTGTGTGTGGTTACGTATAAGCACGTATTTCGAGGTTTCGGCCTTATACGGTGCTTATACGGGTCTGTATTTCTTATTGGTTTTAATGAAATGGCTTTGGATTTATAAAAGGATAAACTCGGGTATGAGACCCATTTGGTTTTGTCTCGGGCATATGACCCCAGATTTCGGGCACGGTGCCCAGCTGATGTCATATGTTCGGGCACGAGACCCAGTTATTTTACGGTTTATGATTTCGGGTCAGGGACCCTAGATAGATTTCCAAGTTCATGACGGTTTATGGGAACCGGCATGAACTCTGGAAAGGTCATTGTGGTTCATGACGGTTTATGGGAACCGGCATGAACCTTTGTTAGGTCATTCTGGTTCTTGACGGTTTATGGGGACCGGCATGAACCCTGGTTATGTTATTACGGTACATGACGGTTTATGGGAACCGGCATGTTACCTGATTATGGATACTATGGATCATGACGGTTCAGGGGAACCGGACATGAATGTTTATGTTATGTATATATATGTTCATCTACCTTCCTTTACATGTTCTACTATCTCCTCCGGGGAGGGTCGTTGGCCTGGGTGGACCCCGGAGTAGTCACGGAGCACCGACTGAGTGGAGTCACACCCCAGTTGGGTTCCTTACTCTCAGGAAGGCTATGGTTACTATTACCTCGAGTAGGATCAGTGGTCTGCGGACATTGACCTTGACTTTGAGAAGACTCGGATTGAGACCCGGGTAGCACGCGCGTAGCTTTGGATACCGTGACAAGATTGGTTGTGTGACTTATATGTATATATGATATATGATATGTATATATGATATATGATATGTGGTGTGCACAGATGTGCACAGGATTTGAGCAGTGGCTCGTGTACTTGGTTTCTTTATGGTTTGAGGCCGAGTCCCTTATGGATTTGGGCAGTGGCCCGTATGGTCGTTTTCATTGTGGTCCTTTCGACCTTGGTTTATATCTGCTTTGGGCTTAGTCCCACATATGGTTTGTTTTGGATAAATGGTTTTCGAATGCATGCATGCTTTTTAGTGAGGGGTACAAATGTCTTCTTATTAAATGTTTTTATAAACTCTTGTTTTGTCCACTCACAGTTTTTAATGTTTTGAATGCCCTTCAGGTTGACATCGGATGTGGACTGTAGCAGAGACCGAGATATCACATTCCTCCTCCGGATCCTGGCGTACTCTGATAGCCCGGGAGGGCAAAGGTCGAAATTATCCCTTATCTGACACTCCGTGTCAGACGGGAGCAGGGTCATCCCGCACTAATCCCGGGGGGATTGGGATGGGTCCTGTCATTCATCCTTCTGACCTATCATACTAAGCGTGCCCCTGGATCCTAGACTAGTTGGTTTGAGAACTCAAAGTGGGCTGTCAGCGCCCGAACCGCTATCATACATGCCTTCATCCCACCTAGGTTATGCACAATCTAATTCCTTCCATGCCAAATCTACCAAAAAAGGAAGAAAAACAAACCATTCCAATTCATACACAAAGAGCTCAGAGACAGCATACTCAAGAATATTAATGGACCCCCAAATATGGAAAAGCCTCCAAAGCAATTTGTGAAGCCCATCAAACTTTCTGGCTATGCTTGCATCCCCATAAAGTGTGTAGTATGTGATGACCCGTCCCAAATTAACGGTATTAATTAAGGATTAATGACGGATTAGCAAGGCTAATTGGATATTAGATGAGGATTAGCGGATGTTCGGGCGAAATGACGATTTTGCCCCTAGTTTGGGCAAATCGTTGACTTTTTGTTCAGGTGGTCAAATGGACTTTGGCCAATGACCGTGACATATTTCGTGACGTCACGAGTTCATAGACAGGTGGCACGCTCGATTCCGACATTCGAGGAGAAAGTTATGATGTTCGGAAGTTCGAGGGCATTTTGGTAATTTTGGTGAATAGGAGCTAAAAGTTGACTTTTTGACCAAGAGGTCCGATGGCCGAGGGCCGAAGACCGTTATGTAGATCGGGACAATACGAATCCGTAGACAGGCGGCACGTCGAATTCGGACGTTCGATGGAGAAGTTATGGTTCACGGAAGTACAGAAGTACTATTGCACGAATTACGAGACGCTGACCTTTTGGCTTTTAGTGGGGCCTAGATATTTTGTCACTCATCCATTGCACACTCAAACACATTCATGCATCCACCTTCCCCGTGCATCATTCATTTTCTTTGTTTCCAAACAAACCAAACCGATCCACCCTTCACCCCAATCCAAACCCTTCAACCCTAAAACCATTTGTGAGAGAACAGAGGATGAACTGAGGATGCTGGAGTGTGGTGACCGGCCCAGGAAGCACCGTCGTGGACGGCGGAGGCCAACTCGAACCAAGGTAATCAGTTTGCCCGATTTTCTTCCATTTTCCATTTCAAACGTTATGGACCATTTTGGGTGATTGTAATGGGTCTGTTGAGTCACTAGGGTTGTGTTAGGATGTTTTTTAGGGTGATTGAAGGTGGAGAAACCATGGGGGAGGAATTTGGAAAACTGAACCGTTTGGTTCAAAATCAAACCATGGATTTTAATGGTTTTAACTTAGGTTTATGGATTAGAATTGATAGGAATGGAGGAAATAGGAAGAATGGAATCGAAAAAGGAAGAAACGGACCGGATTTGAGGGGTCTGTAGAGCCGAACCGGTCACGCCGGTCCAAGAAACCAGATAACCGGACCGGCCGGTTCGCGGCAGGTTGAAGAAGGCACTGTGCGGTGGCGCGTGAAGCCCACGCGCAGTGCATTCCCTAGGCGCGTGACGGCGCGTGGTATGGTTTTTTGTGGGTGGTTCCAACATGTGAAATCATCTATTCGATGTAACGAACATTTTGGGACTGGTTTCGTATCAATCGGACATCGTTTCGATATAGTTCGGGCTGTCCGAAGGTTTAGGATCGGGTTTAAAAATAGTTAGAAAATCGGGAAAATTATGGGATTTTAATGAGAGGTTAATGAGGCTATTAGTAACCCTCTAAATGAATTTGGACAGGTTCGGGAATCCCAGAGGCAACGATTGGCTAGGGAGACGATTATGGCACGCGTATCGAGGCGCGGCTTCGGACGGTCTGTCAGTGGACCCTTCTTTCGAAATTGATGCATGCATAAATGTTTATAAATTCTTTTAATACATGTTTTGTGTTGCCATGAGTGCAATTGTTTATGGTAGCTTAGGATCGACATAATTGCACGTATTTCAAGGTTTTCGGCTTTATGTCGTACCTTTGCGTACCATGTTTTCAACGAGGGTTTAATGAATGGATTTTAGATTTAGAAATATGAAATCGGGCACGAGACCCATTTGATTTACAAACTATCGGACTTGGAGTCCATTTGAATTGACGAGGAATCAGACCGAGGGTCCATTTGTGTTATACGATCGGGCCGAAGGCCCAGTTGGTTTACGATTCGGGTTTGAGGCCCAGTTAGGTGTACTATCGAGCTTGAGGCCCCGTTGATTTATGATATCGGGCCTGAGACCCATTTAGTTGAGATATCGGGATTAGGGCCCTATTGGTTGTAAAATCGGACTTGAGGTCCTGTTGAGTTGTGGTTCGGGCTTAGGGCCCAGTTATTCGTGTTATCGGGCTTGAGTCCCAGTCAGTTTGTGAAATGAGAATTCGGGCATGAGACCCCGTTGAACTGTGGATTTAGACCGAGGCCTGTGAAAGTGATTTGAATCGGATTCGAGGAATCCTATTGAGATAAATCGGGTATGAGACCCAATTGAGAAATGTATTTGAGAAAGAAAGAAAGTACTTGAAATGAATGAACCCTCCATATGTTTATATGGTCTCCTCCAACGTCGACCTGGAGAGTCACGATCCACATACCATAGTGGGTATCCCCATAGGGATCCCGTTCCAGGAGTGGTGGTTACTTATATTGTTGTGGCCCCGGACCAGATTCCGGAGAGATATGTGGACTAGATCCAGAGAGAGAGCTCGGACTAGATCCAGAGATTGAGCCTCCCAGATGGAGATTCCTAGGAGAAGACTCGAAGTGAGACCCCGAGTATTGTGCACACTAGGTTATAGATTCGATATCGTGACTATTTCGGGGATGTGTTCCCTAGGGGCTGTGTGCCCCGAGTTGGCATCTTCTCCGAAAGTGCCTAGGATGGGTTATACATATACGAGTATGTATATGGTTTTACAGAAAATGATTTGAGGGAGGAGGCCCTGTGTTTTATGTTTTAGAAAGTGATTTGGGGCGGAGACCCCCGTATTTGAAGTTGTGAAAGTGATTTGGGGCGGAGACCCCGTTTGTGATATTTTGAGAATGGTTTTGGGCTGAGACCCACGTACGTTGATTTGGGCTGAGTTCTCACGTGTATTGTTTCATGGTTTTAGAAGTTGTGATTTCGGGTCGAGGACCCAAATGGATTTATGGGTCATGACGGTTTATGGGAACGGGGCATGAACCCTTGAAAGGTTTTTTAAGTGTTTCCAAAAGGTTTTTATGAATGTTTTACTAAACGGTTTTTGAATGCATGCGTATGTATTTATGAAGGGCATAAATATCTTGATGCGAAAAGGTTTTTTTAATGAAAATATTAAATTGTACACTCACAGTTTCCGTATTTTAATGCCCTTCAATTTGATCGCGGATGCGGGCTGTAGCAGATATGAGACATCACTCCCCTCCTCCTACGATCCTGACGCACTCTGATAGCCCCGGCGAGGGCTAGAGATGGAATTTTCCCTGGTCTGACACTTCGTGTCAGACGGGATAAGGCGGGTCCCACGTTAATCCCGGGGGATTTGGGACCGGTCCTGACATAGTACATCCTCAGCCTTTTTTCCCACATCGACAACACACTCTAGAGTCCAACACATTCATTTTGCTCAAATTCATAGCAGTGAAGAGGATCTCCAAACTAGCTCGCCAATAGAAAGTTTTCAACTTATTTGGTACTTTAAGTTTCCGCAAATGCTTTTAGAAAGATTTAGATTGCACTCCATTTGAGCATGCAGCCCTGCCCCCAATATCCCCTCTAAGTCGTGCTAATGCAACATGGTAGCCATATTTCACTGAGTACTTTCCATTTTTTGAATAAAACCAGATTTTTTTGTCTAAAAATTTAAGTAGAGAGGGAAGCACAATAAAGGTAATAACAGAGACATCCTTAGGGCAGAACACCTGATCAAGAAGGTCCAGATTCCACCTGTCATAAGAGTTAATAAGATCTGAAACGAGGGAGTCAAGTAGGAGACCCAAATTCATAATTGGTATGAACGTTAGCGGCTTAGGGATCCAACGATCACTAAAAGCCGAATAGCCTCCTTTGTTCTCACTCAATAAATCAGGCGAAGTCTTGTGGGACTTTGCTAGGGCTCTCATGGCTACTTTTTCTAGTCCAGGTTCACCAGGTGCCTTGGTCCTCGTGATAAAACTTGAAGCATTGAAGGTTGGGGTCCAAATGCTACAGTTTATGGGGTTTACACAGGGTCTGATTGAAACTAATTCGATGGAAGTTATTGCTTCTATCTAGGGTGTGCACTAAGATTGGAGTGAATTGGGGCTTTTAGCCCAGGAGGTGGACTCACTAATGCCTTCAATTTAGATATATCATGATGTTGTTGTCTACTTGCCGAGAATGGCCAACCGAGTGGCCCATGGTCTTGCATATGAGGGTCTGCAATCTTAAGGTTATTTTGGTGCCCTATGCCCATCCTTGACTTCACTATTTGGTAGAACATGATCTTGAGGTATAACTTATTTGTTTTTTGGCTGATTGTTTTGTTTGGGAAGGTACTTTGTTTTCCTCATCGAATTTCTTCCGGATTAGCTGGGTTTATGGTGAGGGTTTCAATGAGCCTTTCTGGTGTCACCCAAACAAGTGTACTTTTTTCCTCTGTCAATGAAATCTTCATTTAGATAAAAAAAACGGATTAACTAACAGTGGGTACCTAAATATTATATTTTGATATTTTGAGTACCTAGATGAAAATTTTATAATTAGAACATGAACTTGAAATGACCCTTTATAATTTTAAGGATTTTATGGAATTTGTCGTAAAGTTTAAGATCGTAAAAATGAGTAAAATCAAGGTTGTATTCGAAGATAATCAATCTTTAGATGAGTCAGGTGGTAGAGCCAAATTCAGAATTGGTCTGAAAGCTATCAGCTTAGGGATCCAACGATCACTAAAAACACGAATAGCCTCCCTTATGGGAACTTGGAAAATCAGGCAAAGTCTGAGAGGTATAGGCGGAGTCTTGCGTGACTTTACTAGGGCTTTCATGGCTTTTTTTTTTTTTTAATCTAGGGTCACTGGGTGCCTCGGTCCTCATGATGGAACTTGAAGCGTCGAGGACTAAGGTCTAAATGCTACAATTTATAGGGATTACCCATGGTGTGATTGAAGCCGGTTCTATGCAAGCTATTGCTTCTATCCGAGGTGTGCACCAAGCTTAGAGTGAAACGAACCTTTTAGCTCGAGAGGTGGACTCACGGATGTCCTCATTTTAGATATCTCATGATGTTGTTGTCTACTCGCCGAGAATGACCAACCGAGTGGCCCATGGTCTTGCATATGAGGGCCGACAATCCTAAGGAAAAGCTATTTGGGTGCCCCATGCCCCTCTTTGGCTTCACTATTTGGTAGAACATGAGTGTAACTTATTTGCTTTTTGGCTGTCTATTTTGGTTGGGGAGGTATTTTTTTTCCCTCATCGGATTTCTTCCGGATTAACTGAGTTCATGGTGAGGGTTTTAATGAGACATCTCCAGTGACACCCAAACAAGTGTACTCATTTTCTCTATCAATGAAATCATCATTTAGATAAAAAAAAAATGGATTAACTAACAGTGAGAACCTAAATATTATATTTTGATAGTTTTAATATCTGGATGGAAATTTTATAGTTGGAATATGAACTTAAAATAATCCCTTATAATTTAAAGAATTTTATACAATTTGTTGTAAAATTTAATAGCGAGAAAAATGAGTAAAATTACGATTGTATTCAAAGATAATCAATCTAAAGAGTTCTTTTTTAATCGAATATGAGAGCAATTGAACCAGGGTCTCTATCCCTCCGCCAAATCAAAAATTGTACGGGACTACCCACCAATCATTCCATTCCTCACCCTCCTTAACTCTCTCACCTTTCTTTATATTTTCCATTTCTTCCTTCTTTTCTGTTTTGTTTTGTAGTTTACTATTACCCAAAAAAAATATTGTATTTATTTTAATAACTAATATAAAGTTTGTCATACAGATATAATTATATAGAAATTCATCTTTAATAATATTATAATGATAATAAAAACAACAATAACACATTATATATATGACATTTTCTTTCATAATTAATCATGTGGGAGCCACTTGGTTAACACGACCACCCATCTCACCCTGTTACAATTGACTGATGCTGAACTCAGACCAAAAAGAAATTAAAATAAAATTAAGATGTGAAACCGTTAAATACTTAATAAAAAAAAGGTAAATCTAAAAATATTTATTTGACCAAAAAAATAAAACAAACAAATTTAGATTTTTCTTTCAATTCACTCGTTATATGATAACATTTTTAAGAATATAATGGAATGATAAGATTAAATTGGGATACATTGAAAAATGACTCACTTTTGAGAATTTAAATTCTCTAATTTTAAACATTTATAAGATTTAATAAACCTAGTATTTATTCCCATATTTTCGTAAAATGTTTTCAAATAAAACATATCTTCTAACTTTTAAAAAAAAAATTGATCATTCTATACAGATCATGTCATCTATATATATAAAGCCTGAACTTTGTTTTGGTTAAATTTTTATAAACCCCAAAAGAATCCCTGTTTAATTTATTTTTTTAAAGAAGAGGAGTAGCCTGAACTTTGTTTTGGTTAAATTTTTATAAACCCCAAAAGAATCCCTGCTTAATTTATTTTTTAAAAGAAGAGGAGATTTAATGACTGAGGGTAAAATAGTGAAAATCAAATTTAATCAAATTCCTTATTATTACAAATATGTCTTGCCTAATTATTTTTTTTTTAAACTGCTCCTTCTTCCTTGAAGGGAATCTATACAAAAAAAAAATTGAAAACTCACTCCCGAATCGAAACCTCTCCCCTTCACCGTACATCCTAGTTGTGCCTGGAAAATCTTTTCTAACAAAAAAAGAAACATTTATAAGGCTTTGGGAAATCCACGTCATGTCATCATGACCAAACCACCTATTTGAACGGATTCTATACGCAGGAAAACATTAAAAATTCACTCGGGAAGCCAAACCCCTCCCCTTCACCTTGCATGGTAGTTGTGCTCAAGATGTGAAATATCGATATCGACGGATATATCATTAGTCAAATTTATGGATATATCATTAGTCAAATTTATGGATATATCGCTTTAAATATTGATATCGATATCGTTTACGGTCAATAAAAATGACGAAAATTTAATCTAAAAGTTAGAAAATTTTAATGAAATTTTAAGAAAAACTTAAGTACCCAATAATAGTTATATATGACTAATAAAATTATAAAATGATTTTGATATAATAAATATATAATGAATAATATGATGCAATATGATTCTAACGATGACTAATAATATAAAATTTTAAATATAAACATAAATTGAAGTGAATTACTATAATTCAATGTTAATATAATTAAAAATATAACAATAAGCATAAAAAAAATTCAATGGAAGAAAAATAATAAAATAAGTCCAAATATATTTGAAATTGGAAAAAATATGAAAAAATAAGGTCAAACTTCGTTCAAAATTTGGATTGAATGGATACATTTAAAATTAGGGGAAAATGAAAAAAAAAAACAAAGCTTGTTGAAAAATTGGAAAAAAAAAGGATTAAAAAACTTTAATATGCAATTATCACTAGGGGTCGAACCCGAGACTCCCCAACCCCCCCAAAAGTCTCAGAGCCAACTCGGCTAGCAAGTGTACTTGACAACTTAATCAACGTATAATATATAACGTAACTTTAAAAGCTAACAGTTATCTTTTTCCTCTAACGGATCTGCAACTCGGGTTTTTTCAACCCGACGGTATGACCCGACTCAAATAACCTTGTTTTACGTCTAGTTTTCACAAATTAATAGTCTATCTTCGTCGTTTTAATCCTACAAAGGGGTCTGTGGGCTCAAAATAAGACAACTCTTCGATATTTAGGTCAATTTCCTTCACCTCCTCCTTATGTGTCGCCAGTCGGATTTTCTGAAATTTCGGCTTGAAATTTCCGATATTTTCATCCACGGTTGTGCCTGGCCACTGGCTAGTAGAAGTTTGCAACACTCTTTTACATAGATAAACAGACCACCACCAAATTCTAAAACATTCGGACCATGGTCCTGTTGAAAAAATTTGGCTCGACAAATACCAAGAATTAGAGTTTGATTATGAATACTATTTTGACTATGATTCTAAGTATTAAATCTGAATTTTTCCGGTGCTTCCATATAAGATTAGGAAAAGTATTCCATAGCCCTCTAGGGATTAGGAAATAAGCTATATTTTCATCTCCAACGAGAAATATGAATTGTAATATGCTAAGGAGTTTAACCTAAATCCTATACATTATAAATAGGCCTCTTAAGAGTTCTTACATACACGCAAAAAAATAAGACAGCAGTAAACAAAAGAAGTTATACACGGGTATAAGAGCAAAAGAATGACTTGAGAGATCATGAACTAGGTTTTGGGGATTAGGTCAAGATTCTACATAAGATTTTGTAATCTTGTTATCTTTGTAGTGCTAGTGATCTCTCAAGGAGATCACATGAGAATAGGGGTGGGCATATTGTCCCGAAATACCGAAACCATCCCGTCCCGTATCATACCAAACCGGAAAAAACCGAATAGTAAAACCGAAAGGATGATCGGTACCGTACCGGTTTAAATCGGTACGGGATCGGTTTCAATGTTAAGGAATACCGTCACATACCGAAATCGAACCGATTTTAATTTTTTAATTAATTAAAAATAAAATTAAATTCAACCATAAAAAACCCCTAATAATCTAATAGCTAATAATTGATTTAATTGTATATTAATTTAGTTGATAGATTTAGTTGTATATTAATTTAGTTTATAGATTTAATTTTATTTTAAAAGTTTTTTAGTTGATGGATTTAATTGTTTGTTAGGGTTTTTTAGTTAATGTTGTTAATTTTAGTTGATGTATTGAAATTGATTGGGTTATGAATTTTCTATACATTTTGAACAATATTTGTTACCCAACAAGAGTCCTAATTTTTTAATTTTATCAAAATATTGCTTTTAGACATTGAATCAAGTAATAAATAAATAAAATTATGAATTTGGCTTCAAAACCGAAACCGTACCAAATATAATTGGTACGGTACGGTACGGTATCAATTTTATATTTAGAAATACCATACCGTACCGAACCGGTTAAAATTATTTGGTACGGTTCCGATATCACCTACATACCAAACCATGCCCAAGGCTACACGAGAACGTAGGCAAAGATTAGCCGAACCTCGCTAAATTCTTATTTTCGTGTGTGTTTTACTTTATTATTTATTTATATTCCGCATTATCTTAGCATTATCCTATTGTTTGCATAATCACCTAAGCCTATCAAGAAACAAGATCAGTAAAGGGACAGAATTTACAACAATTGGTATCAGAGCTCCCGATGAGTGTTTTTGAGATGGCGGGTGCCAAGACAAACACGAGCAATGCCGTGAAGAGTGTGATCAAGCCGTTCGACAGGAAAAAGAATTTCACGTTATGGCAGAGAAAGGTGAAGAACGTCCTGATCCAACAAGATCTGCAAGAGGCTCTTCTCGGTACAGAGAAAAGGCCAACCAGCATAACAAATGCTCAGTGGCAGAAGATGGACAAGATGGCGAAGAGTTTTATGGAGCAGCACCTTGCCGATAATGTATTGCTTCATATCGACGAGGATATGAATTCTAAGGAAACATGAGATAAGCTGGAGAATCTCTTTGGTGGTAAAACTTTATCCAACAAACTTTTCTTAAAAGATGAACTATTCAGCCTTCGGATGGAATAAGGGGGAGACTTGCAAGAACACCTAAGAAAGTTTCAGAATTGTGTTGCGAATTTATCCAAGGTGGATGTAAAATATGAGGACGACAACAAGGCACTCTTAATGCTAAGATCTTTACCGCCTTTGTTCAAGCAGCTCAGAACCACATTGATATTCGATAAGAATACTCTGAAATTAGATGAGATTACCGAAGCTATTCAGTCCTATGTCAATATGAACAAGAACACTGAAAGCTCTCAAGCACAGGCTGATCAGAGAAAAAATCGGATAAACCAGACAAGGTAGGTCAAAATCCAAAGGAAAAGATAAAAATGGTTGTTTCGTATGTAGTGCTTCGGATAATTAGAAGAAGAACTGCAACATATGGAAAGAACGGAAAGCAAAGGTGATGGCAGGGAACTCGAACGCAGCCATTGTTATAACTTCTGAGGATTACAACGGAGAGCTCCTTGCAGTATCATCCAGCTCCAGTACTTTCGAATTTTAGATTTTGGATACTGGATGTTCATTCCACATGTGTTCTATCAAAGAATGGTTTGATACATATGAGTAAACTAGCAGTGGAAAAGTGTTAATGAGAGATGACTCACCACTTATGATCCAAGGTATTGGATCAATTAAAATTAGAATGCACAACGGGGTTGTTAGGACATTGGACAAGGTCAGACACATTCCAAAATTGAAGAAAAACCTTATATCTCTTAGCAACTTTGACAAGGCATGGCTAAGGTACTCAGCTAAATGAGGGATACTCAAGGTTGTCAAAGGATCCCTTGTCGTAATGAAGGGAGAAATCCAACCTAATCAACTATATAAGCTTCAAGGAAATACAATAATAGGTGGAACAACAGTATCTACGGAGGGTGATACTAATGACAAGACTGAGCTTTGGCACTTTAGACTAGGGCACATGAGTCAGAACGGTTTGCAAGAGTTACACAAAAAGAATAAGCTAGAAGGTGTCAATTATTGCAAACTAAATGTCTGCAAGTACTGTATCATTGGGAAACAAACAAAGACGTCGTTCAAGGTTGCAAATAGTGCGGAAAGAAGCAAAAATTTGTTGGAGTATATTCACACAGACGTTTGGGGCCCTGCACCAACCAGATCCAAGGCAGGTTCTAGATATTTTATCACATTCTAAGATGATTTTTCGAGGAAGATTTGGGTCTATTTCATGAGGGAGAAATCTGAAGCTTTCAATAAGTTTAAAGAATGGAAAACTGCTGTAGAAAATCAGACTGGACGAAAAATCAGATACTTAAGAAGTGACAACGGAGGTGAATGTAAAGACAACAGTTTCTTAGAGTTTTGCAAAGAACAAGGCATTACAAGACATTTTACGGTGAAGAAAACTCCCCAACAAAATGGTGTTGCCAAGAGGATGAACAGAACTCTCGTGGAAAGAGAGAGAAGCATGAGATTACATGCTGGATTACTAGATATGTTATGGGCAGAAACAGTCAACCATGCTTGCTACTTGGTTAATCGATCACCATCAAGGGTTCTCAATTCTAAGTGTGCAGAAGAGATATGGACTGGAAAACTTGCTAACTACTCAAAATTAAGAGTTTTTGGTTGCAGTGCTTATATCCATATTCCAAGTGATAAGAGAACCAAGTTAAAGCCTAAGTCACTTGAGTACATATTCATTGGTTTCAGTGAAGGAGTGAAGGGCTACAAGCTATGGGATTTCGTAAACAAAAAGGTAGTCTTAAGTAGGGATGTAATATTCAACGAGAAGACTATGCCCTTGAACCAGAATAAGGAAAATGAAAGGACTAATGTTGAAGAAGAAACAACTGAAGTTCCTCAGCCCCAACCAGTCATGGAAGAAAATCCAGCTCAGGTGGAGCATGAGCAAGTGGATTACGATAAGGAGTTTGATGAGGAAGAAGTAGAATAGCAACAACAGCCACCAATACATACGCAGATGGAGCCACATGTGCAGAACCAAGACTTCCTGGATCGCACAACACCTGTGGAACAGTTTCAGAGGATCATAGCATTGGACAAACCTATTCGAAATCGTAAGAAACCAGAAAAGTATGGTTTCGAACAGGATGCAGTGAATTATGCTCTAACAATCAGTTAAAGAGATCCAATCACGTATCAAGAAGCTATATCAAGTAATGAACGGGAAAGTTGGATGATTGCTATGTTAGAAGAAATGGAATCTCTTGAGAAGAACTCTGCTTGGTAGTTAGTTTCTAACCCAAATGATAGAAAAAAAAAAACAATTGGCTGTAAATATGTGTTTAGAAAGAAAGAAGGAACAAATGAAGGAGACGCAATAAGGTACAAAGCCAGGTTAGTGGCTAAGGGATAATCGCAAAATGAGGGAGTTAACTATGATGAGATATTCTCATCAGTAGTTAAGCATACTTCAATTAGATTGCTATTATCCATAACAGCTCAGCAAGACATGGAGATAGAACAAATGGACGTGAAGACAACGTTTCTACACGTTGATTTAGAAGAAGTCATCTACATGGTTCAGCTAGAGGGGTATATCGAAATAGGAAAGGAAAATATGGTTTGCATATTGAAAAAGTCACTTTACGAGCTAAAACAATCTCCAAGGAAGTGGTACACACGTTTTGATTCCCATATGCTGAAAATTGAGTTTTAAAGATGCTTATATGATTATTGTGTTTATTATCATATGTTTGAAGATAGTAAGATTATACTATTTCTACTTTATGTAGATGACATGTTGATTGCATATCAAAATATGTCTAGAATTCGGAAGTTGAAGATGCAACTAAGTAAGGAATTCGACATAAAGGATCTAGAACGTGCACAAAAGATCCTTGGAATGCAAATACGGAGGGACGAAATAGCGGGAAAGATTTGGTTATCACAACCAAAGTATATTCAGAGTATTTTGGAGCACTTCAACATGAATGAAATAAAGCCCGTGTCCATTCCATTGGCAACACACTATCAATTGAGTGTGCTGCAAAGCCCAACTACATAACAAGAGTTGAAGGAGATGAAGAAAGTACCATATACAAGTGCAGTATGGTGTCTTATGTATGCAATGGTTTGCACCAGATCTAACTTAGCTCAAGCAATGAGCGTTGTCTTGAGGTATATGGCAAATCTAAGAAATGAGCACTGGTTTGCAGTTAAGTAGATCCTTCGTTATTTGAAGGGAACAAAGAATGTGGGCATTTTGTTTGAAAAACAGCAAGGAGAAGCATATGTGTTGGGTTATGTGGATGCAGACTACACAGGGAACCTAGATAGAATGAAGTCCACGACAGGTTACGTGTTCACATGTGGTGATGGCCCTATTTGCTGGAGGTCTACTCTACAGTCTATTGTAACATTGTCTACAACAGAGGCAGAGTACATTGCACTAATAGAAACTGAAGGAAAAAAAAAACAGTTTGGCTAAGTGGTTTGGCAAGGGAGTTCGGAATCATTCAGAATTTTGTGGTGATTAGGTGTGACAGTGAAAGTGTTATCTTCTTAGCAAAGAATCAAGTGTTTCATGGGAGATCAAAACATATTGATGTTCGTTATCACAGGATAAGGGATTGGGTCGGCTCTAAGAAGGTGATAATCAAAAAAGTTTATACAAAGAAAAATGCTTCTATCTTGCTAAAACAATTATACCAAAAAAGTTCAAGTATTGCTTGAACTTACTCAACCTTACCTCGTGCTAAAGTGTTGGGTGAAGCACCTCCTCATATGAGGTGCAATAGGGCAAAATGAGTTTTTTTGCCAAGGCGAAATGTAACGACCCGAACCGAGAATAATAATATTTTAATGTAAAAAGACTATTTTGCCCCTGAAGGGGGGGAAACTTTGACTTTTGAACCGGGTAACAATTTGGACTTTGACCCATGACTATGACGTAGGTCGGGACGTCACGAATCCGTAGACAGGCGGCACGCCGAAATCGGAGTTCGTATGAAGAAGTTATGGTCAAGGAAGCGTTTTAGCGGAATTTACGAACCGAGAACAACGGAATAAAATATTAATTTATTACGGGAATCCGTGCCAACCTAATATTTAAATCAAACCGATGGATTGGTGACAAGTGTCACCCATCTAAGCCTACACTATTCCCATAAAGCAACTAATACTATTTAATCTATTTTTTATATTATTTATTTTCCCTCCATTTGATTGCAGCCATTGGATTTCTGGCCAGATTGAATCCTGGCCCTTCATCCTCATCTGCTCCCTTGTTCATGCACGATCTGTCTGCCTTTTCTTACAAACACACACATTCATCCCCTCACAAACCCGTGCATTCCTTCCATTTTCTCTCGACCAAGGCGATCAAACCAGCCATCCTCTTCGCACCAAACGACCACCCACAGCACCACCAGCATCTGGTCTTCACAACCCGTGCAACCACCAGCCACCACCAGCCCATTTTCCCGTCCGAAATCCCGTCCAAAAACTCAGACCCGAAACACGACGGAAACGGGTCCAAGAAGAAAACCTCGACAACCACACCATCTCGACGCAAGGGAAGCTCCAGTCTACACCGTGAGGACCCCAGGAGCTTAACTGGACGACGGCACGGCCTGCGGCGGTGACACGCGGCGGTAAGGTCGAAAACCCGAAAACCCGTTTTACTCCCCTGTTTCGGACCAACCTGTTTTAGTGCTAGGAACTCAGTTGTTTGGTGTTAGACATGTTCTAGGGCGAGAGACGAGTCGATCAGGACCGGTTTGGACGACGGAGACGGCGTGGATCACCGGAGAAGGCGATCGGACTTTGGCCGTGAGTTTCAGAGGAGAACTGGTGAGTTTTCTCCCATTTTCTTTCCATTTTGAGGTTGTAGAACCGTAGAACAGACCTAGACGACCCTATAGGGATGAACCCCGTCGAAAATGGTGGCCGGAATCGTACGGTTGAATCGGGTCAAGCCGTGGGTCGACGGCAACCCGGTTCCAGTCAAACGGGTCTGACCCGATACTGTAGCATGATGACGTCATCATGCTGACGTCACTTCTGACGTCATGATGACGTCATCCTGTCAGATATTGTCAGACCAGGGACCAATCAGAACATGCCACGTGTCACCTGACAAGTGTCAGTGATGACGTCATGCTGACGTCAGCATGACGTCACTGCTGACGTCAGCAGTACTGTAGCAGTGTTGACCCACGCGTTGACCAGGCGCGTGGGGGCGCGTGTGAACAGTGATTTTGGTGGGGCCGGTACCATTTTCAAGGTTTCGACGATACGGATCCAATGGAGGTGGTTTCGTGTCGATCGGAGATCGTTATGTTGGTCAAAATGGGGTTTGAAGCACCGGGAATAGTGCCCGGGATGCGTTTTTGAGGCGGATCTGTTCTAGGGTCTTGGTATTGATATTATAGGGTCCTTAAGTAACCCTCATGAATAATAATACAGGTTTATAGAGATCGTTGAGCAGCAAGGACCGAGTGTGAGTGGGCTGTTTGATTTATAAAAGGCTTGCATGCATAAACAATTTTACTATTTCCACTTATGAGTCTTATAAACTGCTTATATATGTTATTACAATGTTTTGGGCATGAGACCCGTCTGGATTATATGTGGATTTTGTTTGGGATGTCCGGGGGACATAGGGTAAACTATACTGTTATTGTACTGTACTTTCCTACCTGTGTATATTGTCTCCTCCAGGGAGGGTCGTTGGCCTGGGTGGACCCTAGAGTAGTCACGGGGCTCTAACTGAGTGGAGTTGACCCCCGTTGGGCTGCTTACTCTCAGGAAGGCATGTTCATATACCTCGGGCAGTGACCAGGATACCGGGAGCTGATGTACCTAGAGAGTCTCGGGTGTGAGACCCTGAGTGGCAACGCGTAGCCTTAGAACCGTGACATCATTTGGGTTGGGTTTTACAGTGCACTGATATGTTAGTTTCACCTTACGATTATTGTGGTTCATTTGTTATGATTTCATTATAATATTATGTTTTCACTGCATGCAAGATTTGGAAAACGGAGGGGTAAAACTTTATGATTATTTTATTATTAAATTGATTTCTAAACTGTTATTTTTGGCCCACTCACCCTTGTTTTACTGACCCCTCCAGACCCTGACACGGCAATAGAGGAGGAGGATCCGGAGGAGGAGGCAGAGGTTTAGTTTGCCTAGCTGTGCACCTGTACACCCACTTGTGGGTAGGTTGAGCATCGAATAAATGTACTCTGACTAGTGTGCTCACATGTTGTATTTTACTTTCCCTTGTCTGACAGTATCACTTTAAACACTGTGTTTGTACGTTATCTATCTATTTAAGTCTTCGGTTTTTATTTAAGGGTAATTTTGGTCTGTTTAGAGTCATTGTCAGACGGGAGCGGGTCACGTCCCCGGGTGGTCCCAGTGGGATTGGGACGGGTCCTGTCACGAAAGGTTCTTGAAGTTTTTTTCAGAGTTGCTTCAGAAAGGTTCGAAGACATTCTGGATTTTCAACAGTCATTTCTTAGTTTTTTTAACTTTTTTTACTCACCAAGGTGAAGATTGTTGAAAAAAATTGGCTCGGCAAATACCAAGAAAAAGAGTTTGACTAGGAATACTATTTTGACTAGGATTCTAAGTATTAAATTTGATTTTTTCTAGTGTTTCCATATAAGATTAGAAAATAAGCTATCTTTTCATATCCAAAAAAAATATGAATTGTAATATGCTAAGAAGTGTAACCTAAGTCTTATACATTATAAATAGGCCTCTTAGGAGTCCTTACATACACACAAAAAAATGAGACAGCAATAAACAAAAGAAGTCATACACGAGTATAAGAGTAAAAAAGTGGTTTGAGAGATCGTGAGCGAGGGTTTGGAGATTAGGTCAGGATTCTACATAAGTTTTTGCAATCTTGTTATCTTCATAGAGCTAATGATCTCTCAAGGAGATCACACGAGGACGTAGGTAAAGATTAGCCGAACCTCGCTAAATTCTTGTGTTCGTGTGTGTGGTGTGTTTACTTTATTGTTCATCTATATTCCGCATTATCTTAACATCATCCTATTGTTTGCATAATCACCTAAGTCTATCAAGAAACAAGATCAGTAAAGGGACAGAATTTACAACAGGTCCATCGTCCTCACAAGAAAAAAAAATATGGATTCAAATAGCAAAGCATAAGACATGGACTCGAATTGAAATTGCTATATATAAAATTCTAAGACTCTAACTACGCCCTCGGACGAGTTACCAATAAAAGTTGGACAATGGGCAGGAATGCAGGATATATTCAGATCTTGAAGTACTTGTATCCATACTCTGTGTTGGTCATCCCCTCTTCCCAATCACCGATGCCATGGCCACCAAAAACAATCTGTTGAATGCCCAGATATCTGCCATCAAAGAAAGCAAGAAAAGAATGCAATGCAATGCAGTCAATTTCAGTCCAGTCAATATAGAGATATCTATCTTCTTAGCTTTACTTGAGATTATTCAAACTTACTCTGAACTCAAGACTGTCAAGCAGTTGAGGAGTACATCAACGGCAAAATAGTCGGCTGTACCAAGGTCTACCCTGCAGTACATTTATATTTGAACTCTCATATGATATAGACAAGAATTACAAAGTACTACAAAATTCAGCCAATTTCTGCAAGGCATACCAAACACGGCCCCAATTATCCTGAAACTCAACATCGCTAATATCATGAAATGAAGATGGCATCACTTTGAAACCCTTATCCACATCATACAGGGGATTGTATTCCATAGAAGAATTTGCAAGCTGCCATCAATACTAATTAGAACATTTCAATCCTTATACTCATAACAACACCTGTTTACTAAAAAGAATAAATCAAAACGGAAAATTGACATGATGAAGACAAACTTTCTACACATCATCTGATACAATTACCTCTCACATTAGGCAAAAAATTCTAAACTAGCTAACTAATGAAGTTAATGACTTTACAATGCCTATTGAGCGATGTAAACTGTTTCAAGAGGAGCATTGTGTTGTCGCACGGAAGTATCATCTACAACACCACTCCATATAACATATAGTTGAAACTATGCTACAGTATAATAACAGAATTGTCTCCAGTTATGTTACAATCTAAATGGTGAGGTTGTGATAGATTCTGTGGTATCAAAATAATGCAAAACAATGAAAGTAAACAAATAAACTTCAGAAACCAAACCCTCTTCCACCTTTTAGTGGTCTACACCAAACTTGCTCGCAAGATAACAGAGAAAGGAACGTGAATTCTTAGACCGCAAAACCTTTTCCTTCCAAATTGACAGCAACCAGATGAAGCATCGATTAATAAGATCAGGATGTCAAGCCCGTTGAGGCAAGTATAATCCAACAGAGAGATCTGCTCCTAAGATAAACCCTACACAAAACTTAACTGCTGAATGCCTAAATGATACCTAATTGTCACAGCCACCATAATCCAGAAATTCCAAGTTACTTTCTATAGGAAGATAAACCTTACACAAGACTTAACTGCTAAATGCCTAAATGACGATACCTAATTGTCACATGCATCATAATTCAGAAATTCCAAGTTATTTTCTATAGGAAGATCCATAGCTCCTAAGATATACCTTTTGTGGACTACTTTCGTTGCAATTCTGACAACAAGATGTCGCATTTTCAAATACTTCATTAGCATTTCCATGACCACTGCGAAATCCTGATCACTCCATAGTCCAAATTCCAAGCATGGACTGATTGTGTTAATTATATTTTTTTCAATACATTCCAGGTTGTTTTATTTCTGAAGAAACTTTTGTATATGAAAATTACCCTATTTAAGATCACCAATCAGACTAAATTATTCAGTACTACCAATATGCAATATTTTAGCAGTTAAGTAGAGTTGTAAGAACTCAAGGTGTTCAACAATATATATCGGACAAAACAATAAAGGTCATAACAGGTCAGTAGCACATAGTGATGCAGCATAATATCTTGAGGATATTTTAATTTAGTTTCCTGTTTTATTTGTATTCCTTTTTTTTTTCTCCTCTTTAATTCAGATTACTTTCGTATTCCTGTTTTTTACTTCTCTTCTAGTTCCAAATCTCCTCTCTAGTTTATATACCCAGGTTACTAGTTTACATCACGTGCATAGATGGAGACGAAAGAAAAAAAACTATGGTAAATAGAAACTAGGAACCGACCTGCAGATTAGCAGAATTAAAGGCACCCAGACGTCCCATGACATACCATGACTGAATGACCTGCACAAATATTCAAAAGAAATAATAAATCACCGAGATAGAATAAATTGTTATAATTTTAAAGAATATACATATATGAATTAAGTGGGCTTACACTGCCAAAGAGATCGACATCACGATCAGATGGGGATCCATAGAATTCAAACCATATGTGGGAATCAAGAGGATTGAAGCTGTTAGGAACCAAAAGAACATTTATGAAAATAATATATACATAACAAACAGACGAAAGAAGGATAATTTTGAAGTGAAAAGTTACTCTCTGAAGGTGACTTTGAAGGCAAGGACAGAACCGGTTTTCGATTTGCTGAAGTCCCTACCCTTGGTGCGAACTCTTTCTTCAACCCGTTTCCTCATGAGCTCAGGGTTGCCAATGCTATCTCCAAGAACCGCTCGTAGCTCAGTATCGTCTTTGCAGGCGTCTTCCAGCACTCTGCGAGAAAGAGAGGAAGAGACCCAACCCAACGGGCAACAAGATATACATAACAAATTAAATATGAAATAAAGGAAAATAATAAAGAGGAAAAGTTAAGAGATATGGAGATAGAAATACTTGGCCCAAGCAGGGTAGTTGTGAAGGCGATCATACTCGCGCTTCCTCTTCTCTTCCCGAATTTTAAGAAGTCTGCGTCCTCTAGCAGTGGTACCTGAGCCTTTAGCACCATCACTCGTAATGTTGCCATTGGCACATACTACTAAATTTAATTGGAGCCGAGGTGGGTTTACGGACAGATGGAGGGAGAGCGTTTTCTTGCCCCATGAATGACAGTGGTATTCTTCAATTCTAGCACTACTGTAAGAGATAAACCCGCCCTCGGCTGTGGCTGTGGCTGTGCCTGTGACCGCCTTCATTTATGATTTATCCACTCTAATCTCAGTCACCCCTTCCAAATTCCATCTCCTCTCTAGTACCGCCTAAGTGTAATCTTCGGATGTTATTCCAAACTTCAAAGCCCATTAACTAATAAAGAAAAGGCTTCAAAGCCTATTCTATGAGTACGAAATCGTCCTAAGGCCCACCTTCCTTTGAATTCTTCTTTTGACAGTTAATAAAATTATGTAACTATGATTGAAGCATTAAAAACCCACCTGGAAGCCCAAGCCCAACACACATGCAGTAGATTGGTCAGATTAGGATCGAAGAGTTACTGTGGAATCTCTAATGGACTATAATGCTAAATTCACAATTGTAGGAAAAATTGGTAAAAAATAATATTCAATTACAAGACCAAGGATCATGGATAATTTTTTATCAAAGATTGAGCAACGTGCATTTAATTAAGATATTTAAATATTTTTAAAGATTTTAAAAATATATATGTATTCAATTAAAATATTTAAATATTTTTAAAGATTTTTACAAAGTTCTAATATATTCAATTAAAACTTTTGATATTATTAAAAATATCTAAACAAATATTGAGGTAATCAATTATAACTTATTTTTTAAGGATTTGTTTATATTATGGATTTTGTGAGATTGAGCATTAAAAATATACATATAACAAGACAAAAAGTATCTAACCTCAAGTGGAGAAATTTACTTAAGAGCCTCATAAGATATTTTTCTTAAAAAAAGTCCCCTTCTTCCAATAATATTTTCTCCAAAAGACTGGTAACCTTTGATACGAATGACTCATCCTATGGTAAAAGTTATTTTGAAGAAACATGCATCAAAAAGTGCCCAAAAATCTTTATTTCAATGCAGATTTTTTCTACATAATTTTCAGAAATCATCACTTTTACTCATTTTTTTGCGGTGATGTTCTTCAAGTTTTTTGTTGTCAAAAGTGTTCTTCAGTTTTTAGTGACGAAAATTTTATAGCAACCTCAAATTGTCCAGAAAATTAAGAAAAATTCTGAAAATTCCGGAAACACCTTGGAACGATTCTAAAGCCTCCAACATGGCATCCAATATATTAATGATATGGTGTGATCAATTCCAATAAAAAAAATATTATAAGTCTAAGTGTGTGGTACTAGTGCTGAATATTTAACTCTAAATAATGATGATGGAGTGATATGTTCAGCTATTATGTTCCGATGAAATAAATTATTACAAGAAGAGATAATAAAACAGAAAATCACGGTATCCACAAAAATTTGTTAATATATGTCCACCAAATAAAGAGAGTCCAAAATTGGATTTATATAAAGCATTTGGATAATACACAAATATCCATACCAACTTACACTATTTTTAAGATTTACCATTAAAAAAAATCTTTAAAAATATTTAAATCCCTTAATCGAATACATGGGTCAATTATTCTTAGTTCAAAAAATTATATTAGTTTAATTAAATTATTTTTCTATATTTAAAAATGTTATATTTGATTAAAATATATAAAAATAATTATAAAATATTAAAATAATAATAACATAATTCTAAAATGATTAGAAATGATAAAATATAACTATGCAGTATGCACTATTAAAAAATTATTATTTTGAGAGTTAAATTTTGGCATCATCCTCAAAAAAAAAAGGATACGAATGGAGATGGCTTAGGACTCCGGAGATTTTTTTCTGCCATTTTGTTTTTCATTTAACAGGAATAAGAGTTATTATTAGAGCATCCTCAATCCTCTTAGGACTTTGATTAGTAAATATAATGCCTTTTTAATTCAGATGACCCTTGAACTTGACATCCAATTTCAGAATCCCCATTTCATTCAATTTTAGCTCAAAATATTCTTTAAACAGAAATTATATCAGCAAGCTTATCCTATTCCATCACACCATTTTGCCTGATGTTCTATTTTTCTAATTTGGTATACAATTCCGTTAACCTCTTCTCAAAGCAAATTTCACTTCCAGATTCACCTTCCCCTTTTCTCTTCCCCAAAACCCACTCCCCTCTGCCATTTCCACATCTGCAATCAATAGAATACCCTTTTGCTCTTAAGACGTTAGAGAAAAATGCAGCAGTTACCCTTTCTTCTTCGTCCCCGTGAACTGCCTACAATTGCTGTCATGATAGTTAATTATACTTGGTTTACAAACTCAGCAAAATAAAGCGAAGAAAACTAACTACTACAAACAATGAAAAAAAGGAACATAAAAAGTCATCGACTCTCTTCCAAGGTCCTGCCCACATTCAAATTTAAGCACTTTGACAGTTTGACCAACTAAAACACAAAAGAATTTCACTTTGTGTTCATTTAAACAAATTTCACATTGACCAATCATTTGTCGGGGGACTTGGCCGGTGATTCCCACCATCAGAATACTGTCCATTAACGGATAGGCCAGGCCACCGACTAATTTGATGCTCCGGGGCTAGATGTAGCTATGCACAGGCTGGGGAGGCCAGATGCGCGCGCGTAGCCCTCGGCAGTGAACACCGCCGCCTTGCTCATGGCGCGGGAGGAGATTCTGGATGGTGGTGGAGCACGTGAAAGCCTGGTGGATCTCCATTGAGGCTCCACCGGGATAGGCGAAATGCTGACGCCTTATCACTCGAGCGCCTCGACAAGAATGTCGGCGCCTTTTATGAGCTCATCAGGAGCGAATCGGTGAAATAAGGCAACTGGATCTGAGAAGCGTGTGGTAGTGGTGGGAATGGAGCAGCGGTGATGGTGGTGATCTTGCAGGAGGGAGAATTGCAGATGTGAAAATGGCGAAGAGTGAGTTTTTAGGAATAGAAAAGGGGAGGGTGAATCTGGAAGTGAAATCTGCTTTGAGGAAAGGCTGTTGACAGAATTGTATGCCATGTTGGAACGTCTGTTTAAATGGTGGGACAGAATGGGATAATTTTGCTGATAGAATTCTTCTTCAGGGGTATTTTAAGATAAAATTTAGTTTAAAGGGGATTTTGAGATTAGATGGCAAGTTCGAGGGCACTTAAAGTAAAAAACCTAAATATAAACAGGGAAAAAACGGAGAAACCTCATTATCCATACTCGCACACGGCACACCCTAGTATGCTCCGATACTGTTAGAGAAGAGAAGTGGAAAAGAAGAACCGAATTAAATTGAGTTGGGAATTTCAATTGATGGAACAGGGAAACCAGGGATTGATGGTAGCGAAAATGGTACCTCCGCAAAACCAAAACCCAATAGAGCAGTTTCAGGCTCGGTTCAGGGAGCTAGAGTCCGGGTTCAAGGGTTGGTTGGCCAAGCAATCGTTGCCCGTGGAGGCGGCCGTAGTCACACTCACAAGCGGCGGTCAGGGAGCTGCCATCGGTGCCTTCATGGGTACTCTCAGCAAAGACGTTTCTTCCTCTCTTCCCACGCCTCCACCTCAGGCCGCCCTCAACCCCCAAGCCATGGCCTCCTTCAAGCAAGCTCAGGTCTTATTCTTCGTCTCTCTATCTCAGATTATATCTTTCTTTTTTTGTGGTTTAATTGCAAATTGCCCTTTGTTTCGATTAGCTTGGATTTCAATAGGCTTCTGAAATGAAAATTTAGAGAAAAGTTGAACCTTCACCAGTACCACACCCCCTTATGTCTAACAGTTCTTGGTAACCGAACAAGGACTTAAGTTTATTCCGGGATATTATAGTTCATCGTTTTGATACTTTTGGTGCCTGTAAATCTTTAGTTGGTTGTTGAGAAACTCGGGGAAATGAACTGTCACCATGGAACTTAGAATTTTGAATTTTCTTTTTGGGTTTCAGATAGGATCGAAGTGTTAAAACCTTTTCTTCCTGTTGATTCCTTTCCACTTTTTTGGCGGAATTCCCGTTGTCGTATATGTTGTTATGCACTCCAAAGGTTCTATCATGCTTTAGTTGTGAGCTAATTATACAGAACTTGAGTTTCTTCCCGATGATAACAGATTCACCCGAAACTTTTGTTGTGTGTGGATTATTCTGAATTGTCCCATTTTTTTGTGAAGAAGTTCTTCTCATATATACCAACTGTTTACTTTGGCTGCAGGCCCTTGCTGGGGGTCCCTTGATACAAGCTCGCAACTTTGCTGTTATGACTGGTGCCAATGCTGGCATATCCTGCGTCATGAGAAGATTGAGAGGCAAAGAAGATGTCGAGTCTACGTGAGCCTATTCTTTTCCTCTATATTTTTTATGATATCCTACTCGCTATCAATTGAGTTATGGTTGAACTGAGTCTAGCTGTATATTCTTTGTTTGCAGTAGTGAAGCAATGTAGACAGAGATTATCATAATCTGTTCCATGTTCAATCTTCTAAGCCTAATGGTTGTGTAACAGCATATTTATGTCATTTTGGATGCATGTTTTGTGATACCCTGGCGTGGGCCGCTTGGCAAAGAAAACTTATTCTCTTTTGAGATTCACCTTAGATTGTTTGAATTGTGAAACGATTTAGGTTTCCCCTCTCTATTGAAGTTTATCTTATGCCCTGACATATTCAGAATTGCCTTGACTTTTTGGCTGTAATAGTCATTTTGAGCAGTAAGAAACAGACCTCGGTAGATTGGTTTCTTTGGTTCATTTTGGGAAACTGAAACTTATCCCTTTCTCTGAAATGTCTCCTTATTCTATCTGGTTCACTATATGTGAACTGGATGTGAATCATCTCTTGAATTCTTCTTCATTTGTATTACTCTGTGCAGGCTTATGTTTAGTACACGTGGTCTTTGCTTCTTTCGCTTTGTGACTACCTTATTTTTATTCCCTGTATTGCAGTATGGTGGCAGGTTTTGGTTCAGGAGTCCTGTTTTCACTGGTGAGTGGCATGGGTGCCCCCAATCAAGCGGTAAATGCAGTCACTTCCGGACTTTTCTTTGCACTCATTCAAGGTGGAATGTTCAAGGTGAGGCTCGATACAATATAATTTACCATTTTGATAGTAGCTGAAAGGGTAGAGTGCGTTCATTTTTTAGTCCTTACTAGCTACCCAAGCTTAGGGGTATACCATTTTTAGGTCGAGGAAATATCTGAAGATGAAGAGCTGATAATTTCATTTTGAAAATCCATACAAATGAATCGCCATGCCTTACATGCGTGTATTTTATATGTTGGGGTCTGAGTTTGAAATTGGTTTTTATCTGCTCTTAAAGAAATTTTCACATGGTTCTACAGCTGGGGCATAAGTTTAATAAACCACCAGCTGAAGATGTTTACTACTCGAAAACCAGAAGCATGTTGAGTAACCTCGGCCTCCAGAATTATGAGAAGAACTTCAAGAAAGGATTATTATCAGATAGGACTTTGTCTCTGCTGAATGACAGGCAAGTAGCGGAATTTCTAACTATTTATTATCCCCTACCGTAAAGTCACTTTTTATGTCCAATTGTCCATATCTATGAACAAATGTAACTTCTATATGTTTTGATGGCCTTCCTTCCGTTCGCAACCCCATTGCAGTGCTCTTAGAGACGTGAAAATCCCCCCAGGACCAAGGCTTCTCATCCTGGATCACATTCAGAGGTATGGTTGATTCTCCGCAGAATAGCTATTGGCTATGAACCTCTTGAAGGCTTGAACTTCGGAGTTTATCTGACATATGCGACTCATTTTTTATTCCAGGGACCCAGAGTTAAAACGCGAGTCGAGGCTATAGTTGAACTGCGCATTGTCAGACGGGGAAGAGATTTGTTTTGAGTCGAGATAATGTTCATTTTGCTGTCAACTGTGTTTAATTTTAAGCCGCTACAATTTGTTTTTTTGTTTTTTTTTTTGGACAAAGCCGCTACAATTTGTTAGGTTAATGATGATTGATATTTACGGCGCTACAAATAAAAGCCATTTTTTTTTATCAATAATGCTTGGGTACTATCTAAAAGTTCACATTTTGTATATCTTACCTGATATTCCACGTTATTATCTTTAATTACCAATTTCAACATCCTTACACATCTTAAAAATAAAATAAAATTAAACATTTAAAAATTTTAAATTAAAATACAAATAAACAAAAAACAAAAGCTTTAATTAAACATTTAACAATTCAAATTGGGATGCAAGAAAATCATAACGCCCTAGCAGTTTTGTTTTTCGCCCCTCTCCAGCAACTCTCGCCCCTCTCCCAATAGCCAGCGACCACCACTATCGACCAACACCCGCGGCCACTAGCAACCAGCACCAGTCATTGGGTCGCTTTCCTCAATCTCTTTCAATTTGAAATCTGGTACAAGTACTTTAGTCTCCTCAAAGTTGGTAAATCTTAAACCCTTCAATTTAATTTTTTTTCAGTTCATATTTTGATGAAATTGAAAGAAGTGTCTATTGGGTTTTGTTTGTTTGAGATTTATTTGGTGTTCTTTATTTGGTTTTCTCCCCTTCAATTTGAATTTTGATTACTTTTTCACCAAAACAAAGAAAAATTCTTAGTTTACCCAACTAATTAAATACCTATGATGATCTCTTTGGATGATGATTGGTAATTTGCAAGGGTATCATATTTCGTTTAACAAAATGATAGCAAGTTGGACAAAGAAGGGAGGAAGAGTTTATAGCAAGGTGTTTTCAGCCTTCCACAACCCTGTCGCATGTGTTAACGTTTTATTATAACATCCCCTTACAATATCGTCTTTTAGGTTTGCTTCCAAAACTCAGCTTGTGACGTCCAGAAAATTCAAAAAATGTAAATTTGAAAGTTGGAATGTAAAATGTCGTTTTTGCCCTTGTAAATGTGGTGGTCAAAATTGACTTTTTATTTGAAATACTTTTTGCACATTTTTCGAGGACTGTTATGTCGGTCTCGAGACACTGAGTCCGTAGATAGGCGGCACGTTGAAAACGGAGTTCAGATGTGATTATTACGTGTAAAAAACAGCGAGGGGTATCTAATTTTACAAGCGAAAGATAAAATGGTAAATTGGTCAGATTTTGATGAATCAACAAACATTGTGACTCATTTAGTCCTTTGAGTGACACATGTCACCTGTTACAATTGAATTAGTGGCCTGTTGGCCTGTGTGGGTGTGTGTTAATAGGTTGGAAATGTGTTATCTATCTAACAGAGAAGAAAAGAGAAACAAAAAACAAACAGAGAAGTGATTGATCCAAATCGTCCATATTGCAACCTTGATTACAGAGGAATTGAGAGGATTAGAGAGTAAAAGACGGGAAGGAAACACGAGTGAAAACAAGAAGGAAAACGGGAGGAAAAACACAGAGGAACCCGAAGAACCAAAGCCCATAAAGTTTCAAATTGTCCGAAATTCGAATTTGAATTGTTGGACCGTAACTGTTGGAACTAAGCTTAGATTAAGTTCCCTGGGATCCAGATGAGTTGAACAACTTCAAAAACGAAGGGAATTGACGAAGAAAAGACCAAGAACAAACCCTGCGAAATTTGGAAAAAGTTGAGCATCAGTTGTGTAATTGGAGGTAAGGGAATATGAAATTGATTTCGAATTCACATTTAGAATGATCCTAAGCTGCTTCCTGGTTGATTAGAATGAAGAAACTGATGGAACTTGGATGGAATTGAGCTCGTGACCTTTTCGGAAATCGAATTGGAAATCGATCGATTGAGGTATGAATTCATGAAATTAAGTATACATATCCTTAATTGAGATTGATTAAATGACATATGGTGAAAGAACGAATGAAATTAAG
Source organism: Prinsepia uniflora (assembly GCA_032719365.1). Taxonomy (NCBI): domain Eukaryota; kingdom Viridiplantae; phylum Streptophyta; class Magnoliopsida; order Rosales; family Rosaceae; genus Prinsepia; species Prinsepia uniflora. The sequence continues at coordinate 77,181,264 of CM064871.1, read as the reverse complement.
GTCGAATGGATGGATATTTAGCCGGGTCGAGTCGCTGGTTCACGGACTGTAACGACCCGTCCCGAATTTCGGGATTAGATTAGTGACTAATCTTGATTAGTGGGGTTGATCGGTGATTAGTTGGGCGAAATCGGACGACCGATGCAAAGTGACCGTTTTGCCCCTGGTCGTGGGCAAAATGTTGACTTTTTGATCGAGTGGTCAAACGGACTTTGACTGATGACCGTGACGTAGTTCAGGACGTCACGAGTTCATAGACAGGTGGCACGTTCGATTCCGACATTCAAGGAGAAAGTTATGATGTTCAGAAGTTGAGGGGCATTTTGGTAATTTAGTAGAATTGGGGCCAAATGTTGACTTTTGACCCGGGAGGTCCAATGGACGAGGGCCAAGGACCGTTACGTAGGTCTCGTCGATACGAATCCGTAGACAGGTGGCATGCCGAAATCGGAGTTTCGACGACGAAGTTATGGTCACGGGAACGAATTCGATTAACCGAACGAACCGAGGCTTCGATTAAAATAATATTAAAATATTGAATAGTGACTGTTGAATCTGGATCCTTGGATGAGTGACAAGTGTCACTCATCCCTTGATTTGAGGCCCTAAATTTGGATCATGTTTCCATTATTGATTTAAAATGTAATTAATTCCTTCTTTTAATCTCAGCCGTCCACTTCCTTATCAAGATCAAATCTGGGCCATTGATCTCATCTCTTCCTTTCCTTCATCTTCTAATCAGACCCATCTCTCTCTCACTCTGTTATAATTTCCCACCCGAAAACACTTACCCACACACCACTCATTTGAACAACCCACATGAACCACCTCACTAACCTCTTCTGTGCTGGTGTGTGTGAGAGACTAGTTATATGGTGAGGGTTGAGAAACGACGGGAGACGGCGAGGTTGACGGCAGAGAAGAAAAACAGAGGGGTCAAAACTCAAAAATTGGAAAGTCGGTGCAGGCTGGTGTTTGATCGTCTTGGAAGGGTGAGGGAAGTTCCTGAGGTCAAACTCGGCGTGGTGGTGGCCACAGTGGTGACCCACAGCGGCTAGGTAAGCCCCAAACCCGTGAGTTTGTTTTCGGGTAAAAACATGACAGTATGGGTTTTACTGTTTTTCAATCGATCTGATGATTAGGATGATGATCTTGAGGATGAAACGAGTCTGTGGGGATCATTTTCGAAAGGAATGGTGGTCGGAGCTGAGAGCAGTCAACGGAGGAGTTTTGGCCGTGAGTTTCTCGATCAAGGAGGTACGATCTAGACATAATTCCTTGTTTTTGATCCCACAGAACCCTTAGTTGAACTTGGACGATCTTGTAGGTGAAAACCCTGTTAAAAATGATCGAGGAATTGCTGAGAACCAATTGGGTCGACCCGCGGGTCACGGCGACCCGGTTGCAGGACCCGTCCAAGGCTTGACGATGATGAACAGTACCCGCGCGCGTGGGTTTCACGCGCAGGGGGTTCAACCGGCGCGTGGGGGCACGTGTAAGGTATTTTTGGGAAACTTCCAACATGACTTTTAATCTATTCAATGTAACGAACATTTTGGAATTGGTTTCGTGTCGATCGGACACCGTTTCGATATTGTTCGGGACGTCCGAAGGTTTTAAATCGAGTTTTAAAATAGTTAAAAATTCGGGAAAATTACGGGACTTTAATAGGATGTTAATGAAGAGGTTAGTGACCCTCTAATGTGATTTGGACAGGATTGGGAGTCCCGGTGATAGTGGTGTGGCCCGGGAAGGCCTATGGTACGCGTATCGAGGCGTATCGTTAAACGGTCTGTGAGTGGACTTTGGTTTTATAAATTCTATGCATGCTTAACTGTTTTATATGGATTATGATTGTGATTGTATGATGTTGATTTGGATATTGGTAAATTATACGGTTTCACGTATTTCGAGGCGATTTACGTGCTTGCACGTAAATCGAGGTTTTCCGGTTTTACACGGATTTTCCATACTTATGACTTGGATATAATATGATGAAATGGTTTTGAAATTGGAAATATGAACTCGGGTTTGAGGCCCAATTATTTTGGAAACCTCGGACTTGGAGTCCATTTGAGTTACGTAATCGGGGCGGGGGCCCAGTTGCTTTATGAAATCGGGTCAGGGGCCCAGTTGTTACGAAATCGGGCTGAGACCCATTTGAGTTATATTATCGGGCCAGGGGCCCAGTTGATTTACGAATTAAGGCAGTGGGCCCAGTGGTTTATAAAATCGGGTCGTGGGCCCATCGGTTTATAAAATCGGGTATGAGGCCCAATTGGGTTATAAATGTGATGCCGGGTCTAGGACCCTATGTTAATAAATGTGATTTCGGGTATGGGACCCTATGTTTAATAAATGTGATTTCGGGTCAGAGACCCTAAATGGAATTGTAATTTTTATGGAGATTTCGGGCAAGGGCCCATTGTAATGTTGTGAAATAATTTAATAAAACTGTTTTCCACATACCATCTGGATACGAGGATATATGATGGTCTCCTCCAGATGTCTGGGACACTGGGGAAGTCACGGTGCATTGTCTGCGAGGGGTCATTGTACGGAGTTACCGAACCGTATAGTGACTCAGGAGCAGGATTGCTATGTTGACGTCTGGGACGTCAGACATCTGTGATGTCAAAGATATTGACCCGGAGAGACCCCGGGCAGCACGCGTCGCTTATTATACCGTGAGATATGACGTCTGGGACGTCAAGCGTCTGGGACGCTAAGCATCTGGGATGCTGGAGATGGTAATGGTAAATATGGATTAATGAATCTATGAAATGGCTTTTCGGTTGGATTTTTGTTTATGTGGTAAAAATGGATTATTGGTTATTGAAATGGTATTTCGGGTCGGGGACCCTAAATGGTTTTGGATTTATGGATTTATGTTTATGGCTTTGGGTGGTGGCCCATATGGTTTTGTATGTCTGGATGTGGTATTCCACAGTTTTGGGATGAGTTCCCACACTTGGTTTTGAGTTACGGTTTTTGGGCTAAGGCTCTAATGGCTTGATTGAACAAACGTTTTGGTTACTGGTTTTCGTGGCATGTATACGTTTGTATTGGAGGGCATAAATGTCTTATAACTGTGTTTAATGAACTTAATGATTTTCGTCCACTCACAACTTTTATTGGTTTTAATGCCCTTCAGGTTGATTATGGATGCGACTGCAGCAGAGACTAGGACATTGCACGCCTCCTCCATCGATCCTTGCGCACTCTGGAATCACCGTTTGGGCAGTGACTTTTGGTTATCCCTTGTCTGACACCCCTTGTTGGACGGGAGCATGACACATTCCACGGTAATTCCGGGGAGATTGGGATGGGTCTTGTCAACGTAAACCTACGGTTGGGTCAGTTGGCACGTAGAATGTCTAGAGTCGTGCTCAATAAACTGTATTCGGGAACTATCCTTTGTCTGACACTATTTGTATTCGGATATTTTGTGTGGCGTGCTATGTATGACTTAAATTTGGATTTTCTTTATGCATTTGAATTCCTTTAAGGGCAAATTCGGTATTTTGAGGTCGGGTGTCAGACGGGAGCAGGGCACGTCCCCGAGTGGTCCCAGGGGGATCGGGGCGGGTCCTGTCAACTTCCATTTTGCAGGCGTACGGTTTGGAACGATGAACAATGTTCTACTATTCATCGTGTGTGTAGGTTCACACACAGTCCATTCAAGCCGCGCGTATGGGCGCGTGCTTGACTTTTTGAGTAAGTGTTCAACACACTTTTTAATGTTTTCAACGATACGGACCTATTGGCATATGTTTCGAGTCGATCGGATACCGTTTCGATATAGTTTTAAGGGTCCGAAGTGTTATGTTACGTTTTTAATACGTCTTTAAATCCCGGAAAATTTGGGGATTGTATTGTGAGGTTATTGGAAATGTTAGTGACCCTTAGTTATGGTGTAACGACCCATCCTAATCTACAAGATTAGTTTATTAATTAAAAGACGATATTGTAAGGGGATGTTATAATAAAACGTTAACACATGTGACTGGGTTGTGGAAGGCTGAAAACACCTTTCTCTAAACTCTTCATCCCTTCTTTGTCCAACTTGCTCTCATTTTGTTAAACGAAATATGATACCCTTGCAAATTACCAATCATCATCCAAATAGATCATCATAGGTATTTAACCAGCTGGGTAAACTAAGAATTTTTCTTTGTTTTGGTAAAAAAGTAATCAAAGCACTCATATCAAAATTCGAATTGAAGGGGACAAAACCAAATAAAGAACACCAAATAAATCTCAAACAAACAAAACCTAATATACACTTCTTTCAATTTCATCAAAATATGAACTAAAAAAAATTAAATTAAAGGGTTTAAGATTTACCAACTTTGAGGAGACTGAAGTACTTGTACCAGATTTCAAATTGAAAGAGACTGAGGAAAGCGACCCAATGACTGGTGCTGGTTGCTAGTGGTGGCCGCGAGTGTTGGTCGATAGTGGTGGTCGCTGGCTGTTGGGAGATGGGCGAGAGTTGCTGGTTGCTGGAAAGGGGTAAGAGTCTCTGGTTGTTGGAGGGCGAGAAATAATACTACTAGGGCGTTATGATTTTTTTGCATCCCAATTTGATTTGTTAAATGTTTAATTAAAGCTTTTTGTGTTTTTGTTTATTTGTATTTTAATTTAAGTTTTTAAATGTTTGATTTAATTTTAATTTTAAGATGTGTAATTAAGGATGTTGAAATTGATAATTAAAGATAATGACGCGGAATGCCATATAAGATGCTACATAAGGTGAAATACAAAATGTGGGATTTTAGATAGTACCCCTAACATTATTGTTTTTTTTATTAGAGAACATGTGTATAGGCACATGCCAGCTTGTGGGCTGAGGTGGGCTGAAGCTCACCCGAGTATTTTACAAATTAAATTAATAGCCCATATGTAAAAAAAATAAAAATAAAAATTGTCTACCTTGTATTAGTAGCCCATCCGAATTTGTGACTAAAGACAAAAAAAACTCTCCCTCACTTTTGAGCTTCCCCACATAGCTCTCCGCCTCTCCCCAAACAAAACCTAAAATATCAAAACAAAAAGACTCATCTTTTTTTTCCCAGTCATTTGCTTGGCTGCTTGCTGGGAATTGGGAAACATGTGACCACTTTCACCATTGAAATTCAAGTAAGTGCCTTTCAAGCAAGCCCCACAATTATTTCATCCAATCATCTTCTTCCAATTGAATTAGTAACAAAAAAGAACATTTTTGCATGTTTTACAAAAAAATAAAATAAGGAAGAACATCAAATCCACATCCTTCTCCAACTTTGAATGATGATGACTATGAGTAACAACCTTCAAAGTCCCAAAGAGTTGAGTCACCTATAGCCAATCACCAAGTTGAAAGTGTTGAGACCAATTATCTTGAAAGAGATCCTGGAAAACGTCCTTCAATATCGACATATCACTTTAATGAACATGATAATGGTAGAAGAAAATATATATTAAATGGGTCATACTAACCCGAGTTGGTTGAGTACCCACACACTTTTGATGGGAGACAATTCCGTCAATTCCAAAGAGGTTGATTCTCCAAATTTCCATGGCTTGAATACTCAATTGAAAATGATAAAGCATATTGTTTTCCTTACTTTATTTTGATAGTAGTCTATTAAGTCATTCTTTATTTATTTCTCAAGGTTTTAATACTTAGAAAAGGGTTGGCAGTGGCAAAAATCCATGTTTTTTTTAAAAGCATGTGGATCTTTCTACTTCACCTCACAATGGTGCTATGCAAAAATGATATAATTTACCAAGAACAAGTGGGTATATCAAAAGGCAATGAATCCACAAATCTCCACAACTAGTGAAAAACAATAGGTTGCGGCTTAAGTCCACCATAGTTGCCGTGAAGTTACTAACCAAACAAGCATTAGGTTTTAGAGGTGATGATGAATCTATAAACTCCTCAAATCGTGGAATTTTGTTGAGGTAGTAAAGTCTTACGAGGAAATAGATGAGGAGCTTGCCAAACTTGCATTGGAAGCTCCTCAAAATGCTAGCTATCGTTCACCAAAGATTCAAAAAAAGATCTTGAATATTCTTGCTAATAGAGTTAGAAATAAGATTCATGAGGAAATTGAGAGTGGCTTTTTTTGTCTTCTTGTTGATGAAGCACTTGATGAATCTAGTAAGGAACAAATGACTATTATATTAAGATTTGTCGATTGTGATGGTGTTGTTCGTGAAAGATACTTTGATGTGGTAAGTGTTGAAGACACTTGTGCTATAACTCTCAAGTTAAAGATAGATAATGTGCTTTCTCAACACTATCTATGATGGTTAGATAAAGAATTTTTAAATTTAAACTATAAACTATACAAAATTAATCAAATTATTTAATATCGGAAGATAAAGAATTTTTAAATTTAAAAATATCTTTGAAGATTTATTGATTTAAATTATCTTACATTAAGTTAAATTAGATATTCATATTACTTTTAAAACAAGCTAGTGAATATACATAGGAGTAATGTTTTAATAATTCTCAATATAATATTATAATAAGGTAATAAAAATGAAAAATAATGTTGAAATCATGATAGATTTTTGTAAGTATTTTTTAGATTTTGTTGGATTAGCTTCAAGTGGATGACATTAGTTGTAATTTATATAAAAACTTTGGTTTATTTTAAATTGTATAGTCCTTTAACTAGTCAAAGGACCTATGAGTTTAATTTTTCTATATGAAAATTTTTGAATAAACTTATATGTTAACAAGGACTTATGAGTTAATTGCTATTTTTTTTTTCTTTCTCCGAGGAGAGAACTGCTAATTGAATTTTAACAAATGCAAGTTTAATTTAGACAAGATTTAAAGATTTATTGCTGGCTTCAAATATTTGCCTCCATTGTGCATGTACTCATTTTTTGTATAATTGATTAAATTTTTTTTATCTATAATTCAAATTGTTAATTTCTCAAAACTATCAAAAATCATCTTTAAAATTTAATCAAAGAAATGATAATGGTTTACATTAGTTATCATATATATACACACATATATCAACTAATTAATAATTTTTTTTTTCAAATATGTCTATCGTTTTAATTTTTTTTGCATTATCTCAAGTTCTATACTGAATTTTTAGAAAAAAGAACAAATACAATTTTATAATCCTTTGAAATAAACATGAAATAAATCTATACAAAAAACAGACACCATCCCTCAATGTTATATATAAATATGCACACATTGATGAATTTTTATTTTAATGCTGAATCAAAAAGTGTATGTATCTAATCTTTTACTCTCGAGTAAAATTTATAAAAATTAAACTCAAAATTTACTACATAACAAATAAAGAAAAATATTTAATTATAACACTAAATACCAACTACTTAACATTACTATCACTTAAATATTAAATTTTTGCTCAGATCCTGAATGTCGTAAAAATAAAAGTTTGTCAGGATTTGTAAAGTTTAATATTTAGATAATATTAAAATAAAATAAAATTTAAACATAAAATTTAATATTTATATATAAATGGTAATTATAAAAATAAATATTTAAAAATGACACTTTTTATATGAAATTTAAATTTAAGATTTGTACTATTTAAATTCAATTTTTTTTTTTATAATCTTAATTCCATGGATTCAAACAAAACTATTAGTTTATTAAAAATTTGAAATTCTAAATTTTTAGCAAATTTCATATTTTTTTCTCAGACTTCTTCTGAAAATGGAAAACCCGTTTACTTTGTTTTGAATTCTAAAACAATATACATTGCCCAAAAAAAAAAAAATCTAAAACAATGTACAGATTCATCGGCAAATTGTAAAAGGGGTTTTGGCAATCCGTTGGCAATACCACCGGGTGTATCTCCTTCTCCTAGTTTTACAATTACTGGAGGTGCTTCGGTGCTGGTGTCCCCGATTCTCCTCAGCAGCGGTGATAGTGTCTTACAATACTATTCTCCATCCTTATCTGCTCTCCAAATATACACTTGGAAACCCATTAATTATTGTTCCAGCCTTCCAGGTAGTCCTTTAAAATCTTGTATATTTCCGTTGTTTCTCCTGGGCAAAAATCTTCGGTTAATTAATTTACTTATCATATGCTGATTTGCTTGCTGTTCGTATTTAATTCCAAGGTTAGGGATAAACCGCATCCCGACACTCGAGAGTGACTCTTGGAGTGATGAAAGTGAGAGTGATAAAAAATCTGTCTTTTTGTGCAATAATTCGAGTACGACCTCAGATAATTCTACCAGTGACCACGAGGGCTCATTCCAATCTCAAACAGTTGATCGCTTTGGTCATCTGTTTTGCCAGTACAATGAAACGTCTAGTCCTTATGATAGAGTTCCGTTTATCGGCAAGGCAAATATCCTGATCAACCTTAATTTCCTTTCTTTGATGCAAATTTTGGAACTCTGCCTTTCTTGTTAGTATCATTATTAGTATTATTCTTGTTAGTATTATTATTAGTATTATTATTGCCTTGAAAGAAAGTCCAGTTTTTTTATTTTTTATCAGATCAATGAACAGTCCAATTTTTTTTTTTTTTTTTATCAGATAAATGAATTAGCTCAGAGTTACCCTGCTCTGATGAAGTTTCAAAGCACGCAGCTTTCTCCCTATAGCTGGATGGCTATTGCTTGGTATGTCTGAGTTACTGCCTCTTATTGCTAGTAATTTTCAACTCAAGTTTGCGAGTTAATCTTTCTACTTATGAGTATAGAGTATATTGTATTTCCATTTCGTTTTCCCACTTTGTCCTTTTACTAGTATCAATATCTTTGTGTTTTCCTTGATCGATGAAAAGAGAACCTAACGAGCTGTTTCATAAACTATAACCCTTGTTAAGATGAATGTGGTAGGTTCTGCAAGAAAAACTACCGACAACTGCAGTTAACTCTAGTTATTACTTAACACTACAATCAAAGAAGAAAAAAAAAAGTGATTTTAGTGGCACCAGGTAGGGCATCGCAACTTGCTTGAACTTGCATGGGAAACATCTTTCACGTGCAATGAAAATAATTAGAAGATTATCTAACCCTAGAACTTGAAGTAACATTTTGAATTTCCTTTGACATTTTGTCTCAGAGAATATAAGTGATTCTTTGCTGTTTGTTAGGTATCCTATCTATCAAATTCTATTCACAAGAAATGCGAAGGAATTATCTGCATGTTTCATCACTTATCACACATTATCACCTTTTCTAGGTAAAAATCTATTCCCTTTCTATGTCTTGCTTGTTCCTTAATTACTAAATCTGTTGTTTATGCATTCTTTGCCTACTTTTCTGGGTATATCTGCATTCCAGCTTTCTTGTTTTATTTCCTTACCAGATCTGGTAGTTTGTCTTAAAATCTAAGATGTTGGCCTCCTATAGGAGACATAACTCTTTTCCTATGAATTGAATCCGGCTTTCTTGTTTTATACCCTTAAGAGATCTGGTAGTTTGTCTCAAAATCTAATATGTTTGGCTTCTTGAAGTTATATGAGACATAACTCTTTTAATATGAATTTAATCAATCATGTTTATGTCTTCTTTTTGCAATTCAAAAAACAGCATTGCCAATCAAGAGTTGATCCAAGATGGTAGTTAAATGTAACGAACAATCCTAAAAATGCAATACATCTTTTACAGCTTGCATGAAGGTTCATATTTCAATATCTACAGTAAAATACACATAATGATATATCCTCATAAAGTTATTTTTTTTTCATAATATATGATGCATTCCCTTGATCACATTTAGTCTTTGGAGCCAAGCTCTTCATTCACACATTCATATGTATGGGTAACACAATATCAGTACCTTTTCCTTTGGATCATGAATCTTGTACAAAGTATATATTTCTGAATCCTTCGGTATATATGTTCAGTACCTTTTCCTTTGGATCATAAATCTTGTACAAAGTATATATGTTCATTGCGGAACCAATCGTTTCGGTATATATGTTCATTGCGGAACCAATCCTTCGGTATATATGTTCATTATGGACATATAGGTGATATCCTCTCTTACATGTCTACTGAGGTTCTGAAATTCTTACGCAATTCCTTAGTGAGAATTGTAAATGTAAAATTTCACATATTTTTAGATTTCCAAAGAAAAGATTCCTAGTGTCAAAACCCCACTAGATCATGTACTAACAAAGATTCGTAACAGAAGTTACCTAGATACCTATCAGAATAACTTTCATTTAGAAAGTTAGATGTGCTGGGCTTCCGAATTGTACAATGCTGATGAATAGCTTGATTGTCAGGGAATCTATTTAGGGGCTTATATGGAAGAGATGGTTTGATTTCTACAAAACAAGTGTACTCTCTTTCCAAATGTTGGACGAAAACATTTTATTAACGAGACTGTCTCTCTCTACCTATCATTAATAAGAACTAAAGAAGAATGTTCGTACTTCCTACAAACAAGACAAGAATTAAAGAAGAAGAAGAACGATGTTCTAGAAGAAGCAGTAATTTTAATGTCCTCTAAGGTTGGTCTAACTGAACCAATGCCGTTGTTTCTATGATTTTTCTGTAGAGTGCTCTCTTCAAATTTTTTGCTTGATTCCTTTAACCAATTAAAGGTTACTGACTTTGGCACAACCCTTGGTGCATTACCATTATCAATAGTAACATTCTCTAAGTTAACGATAAGTGAGTGAGTCATTTGCTTAGTGAAGAGTATGTAGTTGGTAAAGCAAATGAATCCATAGAAAAAGCCCCATGACCTGTAAATTGTAATGCGTGTTTTTGAATGATATGATGCAAAATTAGATGTGACCAATATTACTGTGGCTTTGTAAAGTTAGGGTTGCAAATAAAATATTTTGGGTCCATTTTTTTTTGTTTTTATTTTTCCTATTTGTTTTCTTCAACTATTGTGAGAGTTAAGATTTTTTTTTTGGGTAGTCTGTTTGGAATTGTTGGTTTTTATCCATGTTTGGAATTTTATGGTTGATCTCCTGTTTGATGAAACAATTGTACAGTCTTTAAATGCTACATAAAATAGAAAGTTTCTATGTTCTTTATGTTTTTTTTTTTTTTGGTGGGAAGCAATTTTATTGAACAACCAAAATTGTACAATAAATGAGGAGAAGAAGTCCACTTCAAAGAGAAAAACAATACACAGCAGTGCTAATCAAAACAATCAAACAATAGCACCCTTCCAGTCAAGTCCTGAAATAGAGTATTCCATAGCTAAACAACTTTGGGTCTGTTTTCTGCATAAGTAATTGGTATTAACCCTTTTACGAGCCACGAACAAACTTGACACCTTAACTTTAGTTGGTATTTTAGCCACCCTTTTGCTGAGAACTGAAAAAACGTTTAGGACCATAAAACTTATCCTTTATATTAATGTATACCGTGATATGGGCATTGTCTTTACTGATTTTATGAGCTTAGGTGGAATTTTACTCAGTTAATAGTAAAGGCTTTTTTTTTTTTTTGTGGTTATTTAATTTTGGTATGTATGGCAATGTTTACACTTAAGTTGGTAGTACACCCTTTATATTAAACCCATACATTTATCAGTGATTGGATTTATGTTAATTTTTTTAATAGTATAGGATCAAATCTGGGATCTAGCTTGCAGATTCTCATAACATGGGTGCTTCACATGGTCTTTAGCATTGTAAGAAGCAAGTTGGGTGCCCCAAAATCAATTTCCATTTACCAACTAAAAGAGACATCTTCGGAGTACAAGTTGATTGAAATGTTATGAAAATTTGTTGGAATGTTATATGACATCTCTGTGTGTAAAGCGCTGTTCTGTTTGATGTGATTGAATTGTTGTGCATGTCTTATTTTCTTATATTTTAAATGATTTCTCTTCCCGTGGTTTAAGTTGGAGTTTTGTTTAGATCCATAGAGGGAACAGGTTGGAGCAGTCTTCTTGAAAATTTTAAGAAGCGACAATGCTTCTTATGCAAACTATACAAACCCTAAGTCGCTAGCTTACTCTATTTTGTGGCTGTTTTTTTGCCTGTTACCATATCTTCTGTATAACTTAACAGGAACATGTTTTACTTATCAGAGGTGGCAAATGTTTTACATATCAGAGGTGAACATGTTAGACGTTATCGGAGGTTGAAGCCAATAAACCATATACTTGAATGATGCATCCAGTTAGGGCTTCCAATTTCTATAATGGAGGAAGATGAGAATTTTCAATGCATGAATACACTGGGAAAGGAATATGGAGGCAGGATAAAAGGTGAAATTGCTCTTCCTCCTTTTGCAGTGGCCACTTATAAGACGTATGGGGAGCTTTGGACAAATCTCGAAACTTCTGATAAGGAGAATATTACCTCTTGTCTGAATGCTGCGAACTCCTGGTTGAAGCATTGCAATTCCAGCATCACGACTTCAATTTCTTCATGTCTCGTAGGTAGCAATGTCCATCCTCAGGCAGCGCCTCTGGTGTTTTGGTACCTGAGACTCGTTAGAAGTTTATGCCTGGGACATAGTTCCCAAAAAAGTGGCTCACATTTTATGATTTAACCAGCAAGGAAAGAACAGTAGATATTCCTCGACAGGGCATTCGTGAACAAGAGGGCATCCCCGCACAGCTTGGATAATACCGAAAACTTGTGTTAGGTTATAATTGATCACCGAAAATTTAAGGAGTGAAATGCGAAGTTTCATCATAGCTATAAATCTATTTTCTTAGACTTCAGAGAAGGTGATGGCTGGTGGTGGTCTGGTTGTGACTATTTCGTATATGCTTTGAGATGCTACATTAATAGTTGCAAACTTGCTCTTATTTCCAGAATGAGATGCTAGTATAAAATGCGTAGGTAGAACCAGGGGGACTACATGTGAGCAGCTCTCCGGAATTTAGGCTCAACCTTCCTCAAAGTTATGCTCATAATTTAAACCAACTGGAGCTTTAAGTGAGCTCAATGAAATTTTCTTACAAAACACAAGTGATTTGAAGCCGAGTTTGATGCTAATTTCAATAGGCCTCGTCAAATGACATTTGGGAGGGTAAAGTAGGAAGTGTCTGGTGGTGTAAGACAGTTGGGAGTCATTTGTTGATTCAGAGATGTGTTTTATCCCTGTCTAGTTTGATTCAGTCGACTGAAAATAGAACCATTCAACATTGACGCAGACCAATAAATAAATAAGCCTGTAGAGTATTATCCAACAAAGGTGTATCGAAAATCTTCCTAACGTACGTTAGGACGTTGATTTTGTTTTTGGGATTAAATTCCACTAACTTTGGAATTTTGGATTAGGAGTACAATTCATCTGCGACATTAATTCACGTTAACGCCAACAATTCAAGAACATGTAAGACGCTGCAATATAATTCAATATAGAAGATGTACCCCAGAGGGTAGCACATAACATCATTCTGCAGGGACTCGGCATACATCCTACAAAATTGCTCTTGTTTCTCAGGAAAATAATCTGTCAGGGGTTGTAGTTGTATGAACGCAACTCCAGCTAAACTCAGTACACCTTACTCGATGATCCCAATTAGGCAGTTATACAACCAAGAGAGGGGCGATATACTATTGATCAGCAAGTACCAAGAGAAGGGGTGACATATTATTGATCAGATAATGCGAAGATAAGAGAATAAGAGATTGAGCCAACCATATGAAATACATACCAAATAGATAAAAATATAGTCAAATAAAGTTGAGAAACAAGGAGTTCGGGCTGCTATTGATTATTATCTTTGCTAGAGATAGAGATGGAGATATAATGTGTGTGCGAGAGAGCGCCGGGGTTGGGGGTGGTGGGGGAGGGGTGGTGTGGGATGTGGGGTGGTGGTGGGTAATAGATCTGGATGGGATTATCCATTGTCCATTAATCAAACGTAATCGAACTCGTCCTCCTTGAGATGGGCGAAGAACTTGACAGCGCCACGCCCTTGAACGTCGGCAACGAACTGCACCTTATAAGGAAGATTGGCCGAAATCCGCTTGCCCTTCCAGAGGCCAACGTATTGCTTGAGCTCACCTTCCATGCCAGTGATGTCTACCTCGGGTACTCTGGGGACGTGGTACACCTTCAAAGGAACCTTCACCCTAACCCTTGCTCCGATCTTGGAAGAGGCGTCGGCTTCATCTGATGATGTTGATGGAGATAAATCGGCGGCCGCAGCAGCGGAAGAATAAGAAGAAGTAGAAGGAGATGAGGAGGAGGTATTGGAGTCTGATCTGATAGCGACCTCGCAAATGATCCTTCTACTTCTTCTCCTTGAGCAGCGGGCGAGAGCGGTGGGATTGAGTTTGTGATGTGAAAATGAAACTGCCCAACAAGAAGGGAAAGACAATGATAATGGTTTCATTTTCATAGGTCCCGCATCCGCCGGTGCACGCAGGGATGAACATGCGGCTGTGACTGTGGCTGAGCCCACTGTTGCCATACTCATCGTTTCTTCCTTCCTTCCTATCTGTGTTATCTAAAATCTTTCTCCGCTGTTAACACTCAACCAGTCTTCCTTTCTTATTTCTCAATCTAATCTCCGAATCCCTACCCCACCCCTTGTTCTTTTCCTATCTCTTATTCGGTGTAAGAGAAATTAATTGGGTGAGAATTCTTCTATTTTTTAATTTTTTTTCTTCTTTTTCAACCAACGCTTTCGATATGAATTCCCGCACCATTAGTTGGGCTAGGCTTTGGTTTCCAACATCTACAATGTCGTACCTGGGCCCGGCCCATCAGAAGTACCCAGCATAAAGAACCCACTCCTAGACGACCGGACTAGGTTGCGGGTCTCCCTCCCTCCTGAAGCCTTTCCGTTATGGAACCCACCGTCGCATCGGGATGATTTACTTTTTGCCCTCTACTATTCCTTCTCAAATTAACTTTCAAATTAGTTTTTACCCACCGCCGCATCGGGTTAAATTAATTTTTGCCCTATTTTATTCCTCGTCAAATTAGAGCCCTTAAGTCAAGTGGGCCATGTTAGTGAGGGGGGCTACGTTAGTAAGGGTGTAGTCCCATTTGATACAATATTATGAAAGAGGGAAATTATATTCCATGTATAGGATAATAAACACAATCCCCAGAAAAAGAAAACGGATAATAAACACAATCCCCTGAAAAAAGAAAAAAAAAAAAAAGGGGTAAATATAAGACAAAGTATGCCATGCCCTCACTCCGGTCATGGTTCAGGACAGGCGTCCAAGAGGGTAGTATCACAGCATTGTTCTCGCAGCTCTTCCTCATCCCAAACAAATTATAATCACTTTACGCCTCTAACTGCTGTCAACTGTTTATGTAAGAATGTTTTTGAATACGGGATAGGGTAAGACAATATATACAACAATATCAACTCAGATGTACTCTGCAAAAATAATGGGATGTAATCATAAGGATTTCTTAACAAAGGCATCTCAAGATATGATGCTTGATCAATTGTAGAACAAATTAAATGAAGACGGCCACAGAATGAGCACCAGAATCGTAAATACACAAGCAACTTCCACTAGAGCACCAGATAGCAAACAGCGGGCAAGAAACAACCCATAAACAACAGATAAACATAGCCAAAAAAAAACTTTACAGGTGCCTAAGCTGTTAAATGGTGCAGCAGCTAAAGCTCAAACAGAAAATGTGCAGAAGGTTTTCTAGTTGGTATGATCATAATCTTTGCATTCCAGTCGGTATATGAATAATCTCGCATATTCCATGAGTAAATAGGTAAGATGCTCCCAGCATCTGATTTAGAGGTCGAAAAGAAGATACATGGTAGTCAGCCGTGATGGGTAAGGGAGCGACCAATAAGTCTGCATTGTTCTGGAAGCAAAGAAGAAATCACTTGTCCATTAAGTGGAAAAAGCTCCCCATCAATACCACAACCATTATGGATGTGCTTTCCTGATGTCTTAATCTTCACTGACTTCACCTGCAATCAAAGACCGAATTAGGAGCCCCCTATACAACTTAATGCAATTTTTTTTTAATTAAGTACCTGCCCAATTAAGTTCAATCCAGTTTTTTCTTTTTTCACCAATGGCCAAACATTATAAAAAATTTGCAATAAAAGCACACCTAACGCCACATAAAACATTCCAATCAAGTGACAACTTTGTTACTTAATGGTTGCTTCAGCTGGAAGGTGAAATGCACCCAGATTGGAGCTTCATGGTCTCAATAAATGCAGTTAGTCAAAACCCTAAATGCAAAGACATTACCAGAATAAATTCCCATACCTTGACATGTTCCACATACGGTAGAGAAAGGTGTCTACCCATCTGCAGCAGCATGAAAAATCTCAATAGTCTTAACCGCCCACTTCCATGAACAAGGAGCAAATCCAAGGTGTTGTCATCGTGCTCAGCTTTTGGTGCCACTACTTGGGAACTCTGAACAGTTCTGCAAGCATGATTGCAAACCAGAATACCAAGAAACTGACCCTTAGTAACGACCCATTTATCTTCATACCTAGGAACAACTTCCTTTCTTCCTGCTTCCACATCATCTGATGGCCCTGGCAATTCAATGGGATTTTCCACATCCCAGTTAGGTTCTGTGTCCCACTTGGGTTCAGTATCCCAAATTGGACCTGGATCAGACAGTGTTGATGATATGTCCTCTTTATCGTTTGTTCCAGCATTGCCCCAGGAAGATCTGGAAGCATCATGTGTGGCTGTCAATCCAGTCCATCCTTTATCTGTCCTCGACTTAGAGCGGGTCCTTGGCCAGTTTGGAGTTGTTGACAGCGGAAGCTGAGGATGTATAACTTCTGGCTCTGCTGTAACATTGCTCCTTCCCATTGAAAGTCGTTTTGATTTCAGATCTAGGCCACGCACGTATTCAGATGGTTCAATGCTAGCATGATTGCTACCACAGGTTGTATCCAAGTCTCCTCCAGACAGTCGAGTAGGAGTCATAATGGAGTCGATACTTGATAGACTAGAGGCTCTTGGAATCGCATCAGTGTTTGATCTCCTCATAATGTCCGTGTATAATTCTGACATGTCAACTACCTCCCTTTCAGCTGAGCATTTTCCTTCTAGACCCTCTTTCAATGCTGGAAGATACTCAATTTCATAACTGTACTTCGGTAGGCATAAGAATTTGAGGAATCCAGCAACAAAATAACGCAGAGGACCAAAGCGCTTCTGATATTTATCAGAGAGCTCCAAAACTGCAACGAGTACATGACGAATTAACATTCTCACAGAGCTAATTTCACCACACAAATGTATCTTGATTCATACAAGTGGACCGCCATTGAGAACTACTGTTTTCTATGTTCCAGCTCGTCTATCAATGGATCAACATGCTACTAATATCCACAAGACAGCATTCATGAGTAATAGGTTTTGGATAAACTGTCAATCCTTATACACAGGGAGGATGGCTTCTAGTAATTCATTTATCGAGATCAGTAAATACACAAAAGGGCCTGGTGACAGATACTCACATAGAGAACGAGGAGAGAATTTATTCTTTACAACAATAATTTTAAAAATGAAGTACATTTGTCTCCAATGAATGTATTAAAACATATACGCACCTCTATGTATATTCATATATTAATATATATATATGTATATATACACACACAAAGACACACAACATACATACATATGCATAAATGTGTTCTCTCAACAGACGTATTTTGCCACATTGAATGTAGACCAAATATTCACATAAGTATGAGCTTGATCAAGGGTCCAAATTCACAAGAACATTTCCATATATTTATGTATATATATATATATTGGGTGTCAGCTTAGGAGAATACCTTTTTTTTTTTGGCTGGGATCATGCAGCTAATGGAAATTTGAAAATAGTACCAAAGCAACATTTATGAAATGGTTACATATACCAGGTATGTTATAGATTTCATAAACATGAGTACCATCTTTTATTCTGGCTAAAATTCAATGTATTTTTTGAAAGTTATTAGGGATGTTAGTAGGAAATGAAAGACAGGATAAGGCATTTCTACCCCCGCCCAGTTCTCTGGTAAATGTAGAGTTGGGTTTATTAGTTCACCAAATTACAAATCAAGACTAAGATAGATTTCAATCCCATGTATCAGGAATTACCATCACTCACAAAGCCAAAATATGAGACTGTCATCCCAAAGTGAATAACACCAGTCTGAATCCACTCAACAGCAAAAACATCGGTAGCAGTAAGGCCTCCCTGAAATCAAGAAAAAAGCACATCATTCGTATTCAATGGATACTATATTATGTATCGTGAACTAAATAGATAAGAATGTGATTAAGAACGTATTTCAAGGTTCAGTTTCCAAGTGTGATGTCGATTTCAAAAGCCATTCAAGATGTCCAGTAGCCACATCTTATCGGTGCCAGGTACAAAAGGATGACTGATCTATTCATTTCATGTTTAAAAATTAAATGCTACCAGAGTATTTTACAGATTGTAACAAAGTGAGTTGTATCAGTCTCAGTCACCTAGGTGGTAGGAAACTAATTGCAGCGTATTTAGAGAAGCAGATAAGTTACTAGATGATTGGAAGATAGCAGCAGATGGAGAGAAGAGGGGATTGTGAGAGATCAGGGTTTGCTGTGGGCTTCTATTACTATCGGGAGGGAGTAAAGATTAGACACGTTGTCAGTACTGTCAATTTAAAAGAAACCTGAACAGAAGACCTTACTGCACCTTCTCATTAACAACAAACTTGAAACTGACGATACAAAGTGGAGATGTATTGTCTTTGGGTTATGAACGAAAGAAAAAGTGGGGGCCTTGCTCTCGTCTTCTTTACGGAGCCTCTGCAATTCTCAAGTGCCCCAATCTCCAAGCCTACTCCTCATCTGACAATCGCCTCAATCTCCAGATGATATTATGATTTATCCGATAGTAGGCCAATATTTAGGAATGTGGGCACTATTTCATGATTGGTCACAACAAATAAGAATAAGAAAAGAAACACGAGAAATGTAGATGTATTACTTATGATATGAGATCAATCTTGGTTTGATTGTGGGATAGATGAGCAGTTCATGCAAGCTATCTATTTCATATTGTTCTAAAGTGGATAGTCAGTCTCTTAGATGGAATATTCATTCTACTCTAAACACATTACCTTGACAATGGCCATTGCAGCAGAAACCAGATCTCTAACCCCAAGAACAGTCCAAACTAATGAATTATCGGAACCAGCAGGTATAATTCCAATTGGTATGGAAATTCCTTCTTTTTGATTGTCTCTACTAAGTAAACCATTTAGAACCTGCAGACAAAAAAAGTCATGCAAACCTTTAAATAAAGAAAGACAAGTTTTAATGCATTGAATTCAACAAAACCATAAGAAAAACACAATATTACAATCTTTCTTATTTTCCAAATTCCAAATTCATCAAACACCAACAATTCGAATGAGCATTGATTATTTCTTTACTATAAGAAATAAAGAAATTTATCGGAAAGAAGAAATTACAACACAGCGGACAACGGAACAGAAAACATATGAAAAAAAAAGCAAAATAACAAATTAATATACAACAGTGCTCCAACCAGAAAATAGAATGGACCAATTCTTAAAATCGGAGAAAACTGAAGCCCATAGTGACATCTAGAAACAAACTTGTCCAACAGATGATCCACACCCTCTCTAGCATTGTATTATCCTATTTCTCTCAGTCCAAGCAACCCAAAGTTTCCCAACACAGCACCAAGTGCTTTTTTTCTCCCTCCAAAAAACTTAGGCTTCTTAAATGGTAGTGCATCACAAGATTCTGGGATTGCCCTCAAGCTGGTCACCTCAAACACAGCCTTATCCAAAAAGAAAACACAATTGGCCAATAGAACATCACATGATTCAAAGAGTCAGCAATATCTTTATTTTATTTTTTAATTAAACACCATAGAAGAGAAAGGTAACTATAAGGCTCTGTTTGCTTAGGTAGGGATTTGGAATTGGATTTAACAATGAAGCTAAATTTGCTACAAAGAATTGGCAACACTAGATTGAATGTATTTGAATTAACAAACACTAGATTAGTACATTCTAAGAGGATTTGAGAAAACTATATGCAAAAATTTATTTGAAATCCATTTCCTTCCTTCATTCTTCTTCTTATTCAAATTTTAGCTAAAAATAGTCAAAGGAACCCCATATTCAAAACAACCAATTTAGCCTTGTTGTCAAATCCAAATTCCTACCTAAACAAACAGACCCTAGGATTTTCTCTGAGCCATGTCACCTTGGGCAGTCCTGTAACCTTACAAATTGCATGAGAGGGACCGAACAGAGAACAAGAAGAATCATAAATGTCTTGCTCTCAAGAGGACATGCAAACATAGACTCCTCCCAATTCCAGCTCTTAAATTGTCCAATTTTCCTTTATACTCCATCTCTTACTCAAGTCTCTGAACCCGTTCCCCAAGTGGGAACAATGAACAATCCAACTTGCCTATCCAATCTCCAAATTACTCCAGGTTATTATGATCTTCTACGGTTATATTCCCTCCTTATTCATTGAGGCCAACTCCCCCTCCAGGCTGCCAAAGCATTTTTTTTTTATATCAAACCAACTTCCCACCAGAATCCTACCTCCCAATAATCCGCTGTTCTCTGGCACTCTCTTCATGCTTCTCAAAATGAGTGCCCTCCAATTTCAATATTTTGATGTCCGCAGTCCCGCCTACACTGGATCTCAATCGGTCAATTCAGAAACAATCTTCAATAAATGTCATTTTTCCTAATAGCTTTGTCAAATCATCCTCTCACATGTTTAGTTCTCTCCCTTCACCCAGAAAGTCATCTTCCTACACAAACACACCACAGTGAAAACACCCATCCATAATCCTTGTTATCCGTTAAAAAAAATAATAATCATTCCCCAATTCATGTGCCACTTCCAACTAACTCACTCTTCAATTGCCCAAATACAGCCACCGCTGCTTTCTTCAATTGCCCAAATACAGCCACTGCTGCTTTCTTCTCTTTTAACTTATTTCCCAAATCTGAAAATTAAGCCCCCAAAATAAGGAAGGCTATAGAGAGAGGGGGGGGGGGGGGGGAAGGGGCTGGGGGTGGAATGAGTACAGTTATTACAGTTCAATTAACCACAGTAAACAACCAATTTTACACCATTAGAATTTAGATCCAAGGTTCATGGAGTAAACGTAAAATACATGCAAAAGGACAATCATAGATTTGTACAGTACTTGGTGATTAAGGAACTCCGAAGCGGCATACAATTTACCTCGTTAATAATTCCGTCGCCCCCCACACAAATGATTCCTGAAAAGAAAATGAGTGAAGATGATAAAGAAAATGAGAAAGTAAGGGGAAAACCAAAAATAAACAATGAAAATGAAAGTACCATCAGGACAAGTGCTGATGTCAACACTAGAGGCAAGTTTCCTAGCATGACCAGCAGATGTTGTTTTCACTACCTCCAGTTTGAAACCTGCAAGCTGTCATAGTTTACAGCTCCAATATGAATATGAATATGAATACAGAAAGAAGACCCGAAAGAGTGCTATCAACATTAAAGAATTAAGCCAATACAATCAATGAGGTAGTCACAAAAGAGTAATATCAAGATTATTGCACAACTCGGACACAAATTGAGCCTTAAGGGTCAGTAATTTCTTCGCAAGTGCCTCACACATAGTAGTCATGCATTTAGGAATTCTAATCAAACATTTAGGTGACATTTCACATATTTCTTAAGCTTTACTCCTACACCAAACAGAACAAGAAAAACAATCTTACAATTTTATACATATTCATCTAATATGATACTAAAAGCTGCAGTTCTATCACGTATCATAAACACCATGCCAAGTAACTATCATCACAATATTTTTCTGCCGACTCATATAATTTTATCGTAAACATTTGAGGTACATGTGTCCCTTAATTTCTTAAGCTTTACTTCCCCAACCAAATAGAACAATTAAAACAATCCTACTTTACATTTTTTCCACCAATTCATCTAATAAGATCCAAAGAGTTACAGAGCTATCATTTTTCATAAACACCAAGCTTCTGAACTAATGAGACATCTGAATTCCAGCAAGTTTGTTCTGAGATAATATGTAGAGTTTGAACCGCACTCATGACACTAGCCTAATCATCTGTAGGTTTTCCCTTTCGTCACAATCGTTTTGAATACGTCGCATGTGCATTGTCCATAAAAGCCTCTTTCTCTCCACGTATTTTATATCCATCACATTTTAAAAATGCATATATTGACGAATATCATTTTCTATCACAAATAATTTGTTAGATAAAGCCTTCTACAATCAAATGGAGATGATTACCAGAATGCCTGGCGTAGAAAATAAATGGGTGCTCAGAATTAGTCTCTTCGACAGAAGAGAAGATATACAGTATTCGAGATAGGATTAGAACAGATATTCTTGCTAGACCCAGGAAAGTAAACCTAAACATACTAGAAACAGAAAAATAATAACAAACAGGAAACAACGAAGCCCTCAATATTAAAACAATCCAAATTCAATGTGCAGTATAGGGCTATGCTACATCAATACGTGATATACAGTAGTCAGTTTAACAGTTGCAACCATCAAATATATATAATCCACTCCTTCAGTGACAATGTGCAGTTGAGTTAACAGATAGGGTTCAGTTAAAAGGAATTACATCATACCTTAAAAATAGGTTCAACGACACTGTGAAAAACCTTACTTGAACGACCACGCCCAGATCGTGGATTTAATATCACAAGCATTTTTGGCGGACTCTTACATTTAAAAATTAATTCCGGAGGAGTATCAATTGGAAGTAATTCTGAAGAAGCCTGCTTCTTAGAAGATAACAACGGATGAGGCAAGCAATTAACATAGCACTGCTGATCCGCAAACCCGCCAACCCACTGAACTGCCTCTTCTATGCTAGAAGCCAAGAACCGAAAGTCTTTGCGGCTTCTTCGAGGTTTCATAAAACAAGAAAGGCCACAGGAACCCTTTTTCAAGGGATAAGAATGCACGGTGAAATGTCTGAGACCAACATTGTATGAAACCTGTGGAAGTAAAGAACAAGATTACCGTTTCCTATTTCACTCCAAACTACCTTGTGATTTGTGGATGCTGTAAGATTTAGCTATAGATGGAGGAAGTGCTTACGGAGATAACATCATTAAGATGCAGCATGTGAGGGCCCCAAATTAAAGCCTTGCTGGTAAGCTTGGCATCAACAGCTTCCTGGTTGGTAATATCAGTAGAGGAGGAGGTTTGTTGTTGTGCATCAGTAGAGGAAGAAGTGTCTATACTGCTGGTTTTTCTTTTGTCCAACACTAATTTTCCAGAGAAGACGACATAACCCAACAAATCCAACTTTTCATCCCCACCAGCAGAAGCTGGAATGTCAATCCTGTGGTCGAAGGTCTTAATTGTGTTGGGATCATCTGCAGATGCAGGGGTAGGTGGAGTTTTGGAAGCCTTGATCTTGTGTCGTTTCTGTTTCTCAGGGAAAACAATTGGGGAGGAGTGTTGGCCCCCAGTAGCAGTAGCTATTTGGGAGCACAATCCCAGTCGCCTAAGAGACTGCTGAGGCGTCGTCACTCTCAAACTATTCTTGGAAAGACTCACACTCTTCTGCATATTATATCTATCTATCTTTTCCTCTTCCTTTTGATTTGCAAAATTACAATTATCACTCTTGATATTGCTATGAAATGCAAAAGATGAGACCGACAAAATGACACGCTCCAGTACGATAGATGAGCAGCAGCTGCTCCAGATGAGGTTTCAATCCCAATTCTAATTGTGAAACAAAGATTACGAGGCATAAAAATAACCAAATCAACCAGCCTGCATATTTATAATTTCGAATTATAAGTTCATTCTTCATTTAAAAATCGATTTCAACAAGGACAAATCGCTAGTTCTAACACTGATACTAGGAATCTTCAAGAAATCGTCGAATTATTACGTTACTATTAAAATATATACAAAAAAAAAAATGATCGAGAGTCAATCAGCCGGAAATAAGGAAAAAAAAATCACAGCAAGAAGGAGAGGTCAACTTACGAGCTGAGCTGAAACGCAGGTCATGATGCTCAGTGGAGGTGGAGATGGATATCTTTCGAAGTATAAAGTCGCGCACTCAATCAGACCTAAAAGGGCAAAGCACCCTGCTCTCGTCTTTCGTCGGGGTCGGCCCTCAATTATCTATCAGTTTTTTATGTTTTATTATTCATCGGAGGTACCCACAAAGAGGATTTGGGATTTTGGGGAGCCATTTTTACTCGGACCCTCCATTTCCATTGCGAGGACATAACTTAAAACGAGGACTTATACAAACTCTCTGAATGTAATATAAATTATATAAATATTAAAACACTCTTATAACTGTTTCAATTTATTATCATTTCAATTATAAAAATATTATTATAAAAGGTGAATTAGTCAATTTTTCGGTTATCGGATATATTCAATTATAATATTTAAATAGTTTTAAAACATTTTTAAATAAAAAATTTTAAAGATATTTTAAAAAAATTATAAATTTGTATGGACATGTGGGTATTATCCAAATATTTTTTATAAATTATATTTTGGACTTTCTTTTTAATTGGACAATTTTGAAAGACATATATTAACAAATTTTGGTGAACATCATAATTTCACCATTTTATTCTTTATTTTTGCAATGGTTTCTTTCATCTGAATATTAATGGATGAACCTATCTCTCCATCATCATCATCTTGAATCACACATTCAGCAAAAACTAGTATTACACACTCACACTTATCACTTTTTTTTTCTATTGAAATTGATCACATCTTATAATTTAACTATTTGATGTCTTTTGAATATGTTGGACGCTTCGATATCGTTCCAAAGTGGTTTAGGAATAAAATCTTATATTATTATGAAATTTTCGTCACTAAAGATAAAGAACACTTTTGGTGAAGAAAAAACCTAAAAAATACTACGGAAAAAAAATGCAAAAGTGACAATTTATGACAAAATTATGCAGAATTATGCCAAAAAAAATCTGCACTAAAATAAATAAAAAAATTGTCGGCTTTAGCGTATGCTTCTTCAAATTAATTTTTACTATGGGATCCTTTTGGAAATAAGGGAGCGTTTTTGAGAAAAATGTCTTATGAGGTTCAAAAGTAAATCTCCTCACTTAAAGTTAGACATTTTTTATCTTATCATATTTATATTTTTAACATTAAATCTCACCAAGTTCACAACCTAAACAAATTTTCAAAAAACAAGTTCTAATTGAATACCTCAAGACTTGTTTTGACAATTTTAATAACATTAAAAGTCTTAATTGAGTACATCAGGACTTTTTGAAAGTTTTTAAAAACATTTAAATGTCTTAATTGAATACATTTGTATTCTTAAAGTTTTTGAAAATATTTAAATGTCCTAATTGAATACACTTTCCTAATATTAATTTTTAATTGATAATCACTTAATAAATATTTATATATAATTTTTTTGAAACATAAAGAGGTATTGTGTAATACCTGCACCCTAAGGGGTATTTATGAAAGAATACAAAATCTCAGAAGGTATGTGTAAAAAAACCCAATTAAAAAATATACATTTCATACAAATTTACAAAATAAATTAAAACAACAACAAACAAATTATTGTTATCACGACCCGGCCTATCTAACACAATATTGTCCGCTTTGGGCCCAGTCCTCACGGTTTTGTTTTCGGGAGCTCACGTGCAACTTCCCAGTAGGTCACCCATCATGGGATTGCACCAGCCTCAACTCGCTTAACTTTGGAGTTCCAATCCCCCCCCCCCCCAAAAAGCCACTGAGCTCCTAAAAGGCCTTGTGTTAGATAAATACGTGCCCACACATATAAGGTACTTCACCTTTCCCTCCCCGAGCGATGTGGGATCGTTCACCGATCTTACCTTTCCAAGCTCACGGATCTTGCTTACCGTTCTTGCTTCTCAAGCTCACGGGTCTTGCTCGCCGTTCTTACTTTCAAGACCGGGTCTTACAATCCACCCCCCTTGGGGCCCAGTGTCCTCGATGGCACACTTCCGGTCAGTGTAACAACCCGTACCTACGGGAAGGGTAAAAATGTAATTTCTGTGAAGTTTTGTAAAAAGGACGATTTTGCCCTTGTGAATAGTAAAGGGAAAATATTGACTTTTTGGAGGATGTGTGATTTTCACGTAGACCGAGGACCGTTAGATAGGTCTCGACGTCCTGAGTACAACGACAGGCGGCGCGCTGTCATCGGACGTCGGACGGAAAAGTTACAGGTCTAGAACGGTCGAGGGCAAAACGGTAATTTATTATACAAGGGGTATTTTGGTCATTTACTTTCAGCAAAGCAGATGATGACAAGTGGCAAAAGGGGATTGGGATATTTTTCTGCTTGTCCATAGGATTGTGGACACGTGGGGGTGCTGGATTGTTCCACAAAGGTCTAAAGTGTGCACGGCCACACTTTGTCCATTTTGAAACCGTGCAAACCTTGTGTGCGCAGAAAACAGAGAGAAGAACTTGGGGAGACGGTGATCGATTCAAGGGGTGAGTGCGGTTTTGGTGAACTGAGAGGGTGACAGGGAGCTTACGGTGAGTTGGTGGTGGTGCTATTGGACGGAAACCGTGCACGACGGCACTGTGGCGGTGCAGCTAAGCTTCTGTGAAAACGGGGAGGCCGTGAGCTCGTGGAGGCTGTTGTGCCATGTGGTGAGGCAAACCAAGGCTATAGGAGGTCCAAGGGGTTGCAGGGTGTCCAACAAACACCGTGGTAGGCGGCGGTGCTCACGGCGGCGACTGAATCGCAGGGTAAGTCTCTTTGCTCTGTTTCTCGTGATTGTTTCAAATGCAAAGTCGTGATGATAGGCTTAGAGTCGAGGGATTAGGAGGTCAGGGTGTTGTTCAGGGAGGTCTTAGGCGTCGTCTGTGGTGGTTGCCGTGACGGGAGGTTCACGGTGGCTGGTGGTTCGACGGCGAGTATCCAATACTCTGTTTTGGCCGTGATTTCAAGCTTGAAGTCGTGGACTTCGGGGATGAATTGACGGATTCTGTGAGTTGGGTAGGACTCAGTAAGGTCCTAGGGTGGTGCTGGTATCACCACCGTGAAGGGGGAAGCTGTGGACGGCCGGGAAGGAAAACAGAGCCACGGGCAAGTTTTTTCGAGGTTGAGGACGAAGGGTTCTAGGCCGTGATTGCTGGATTTTAGGACTGGGATTGATTGCAGGGAACTGGACGAAGCTAGTGGGATTGAAATGGAGAAGAACGGTGGGTGAACGGCGGAGAACCGGTCACGCCGGTTCAACTGTGTTGAACCGGGTGACTCGAGGTTGAAGGTAACTGTAGCAGGCGCGTGAGGCCCACGCGCAGCCACTTTGGGCGGCGCGTGGGGGCGCGTGGGAAGGAATCCGGTTAAACGTCCAACATGAGTTTAACTCTAAATGTCCTAAGGAGTCCAATGGTATAGTTTTCGGGTTAATCGGACGGTGTTACGGAATGGTTCGGAAATCCGTACGGTTTAGGGTTTATGATTAAAATATTATTAAATTCCCGAAAAATTGGGGGAAATAGGGAAGGTATCCTTAATGTTATTGTGACCCTATTTGGTATCTATTGACAGGACGGGAGACACCGGAGACGGTTGAGGAGCGCACGGAGCGCGAGTGACGTGTCGTAAACTGTGAGTGGACTTTTTCTTATTTCCGAGCATGCCAAACTGTTTTAATTACTGTTTTATGATTCTATGTGTGTTTTTATGTTTTACATGATGGTTATTCGTGATTGAGATGTTTGCACGTTTTTCGAGATAGTTTCGGGGTTTTACACGTTTTCGAGAAAAAGCCGATTTTCAGATTTTGAAGCTATATTTGAGAAATTCACCCTATAACTGTTTTCTGATGATGGTAAATGGGTTATGAAACATGGTTAAGGATTTCCTATGGTTTTAGTATGAAAATGGATTTTCCGGATTTGGGTTCGGAATGTCGGTTCTGAACGCCGGAAGGGCTTCAAACCGGGGATTTCGAATTCGGATTTGGTGATGGATTTGGAATTGGTTTTACACTGGATATGGATTGGATTTGCTGGATCTGGATATGGGTTTAAAGACCCGGATTGATATTGATGGGGGACGGGCCCGGATTGAGTTTAAAGACTCGGGAGTTTAAAGACTCGGATATTATGATATTACCCCCATAGGCCTATTGAGTTTAAAGACTCGGGAGTTTAAAGACTCGGATTGATATGTGAGGCCTGGTTGAGTTTAAAGACTCGGATAGGTCCAGCAGGTTTGATCGGGTTATACTTTGGTTTCTTATGATGTTTTATAGTGTATCTGTTTCTTATGGTATTTATAGTGTCTCTGTTTCTTATGATGTTTTCCATATTATGATTTTTCTCTTACTCCATTGGCATGCCTGGTTTTTAACCGGAGGGAATAAAGGATTTTATTTCCTTACGTTGATTGTTGGTAAAACGGTTTTAAACTTTCATTCTTTTTGGTCCACTCACACCTTTTGTTTTTTTAATTTTCCCTCCAGGTCGTGGTGTTAGCGCTGGGGTGAACGTTGAGGCAGAGATCGAGGCATAGGGCTTCCGACGTTCTTCCGTTGCGGACTTAGACTTGTAGGACTTTTGGTGCCCATTTTGTAGAACTATGCTCTGACTTACTGTTGTATATATTTACTCCTTCGTCTGATGGTTATGCTTATAGTTGTATTAAGTTTTTTTTTTTTGGTATTGTAAGTATGATTGTCAGACGGGAGCAGGGTTCATCCCGAGTATCGAGGTGATATTTGGGACGGGTCCTGACAATTGGTATCAGAGCATAGGTTGTGTCAATTTGTGTTGGGTCTAGGTTGTTATACTAACTCTATGCCTCTTTCAGCGGACGATTGATCATGCCTCCGAGACGTGAACCCCCTCCACGACCTGAAGATGAAGCGGCGAGAGGGACTGAGAGCGCTTCGATCGAGAGAGCCCAGAGGCTTGGGGCTACTACGTTCAGCGGTGGGGCTGATCCCGAGGAAGCTCACCGATGGATCACCCGACTCGAGCGTATTTTTGGGGTGATGCACTGTCCTTCCGCGGATCGGGTATTGTTAGCCACTTTTCTGTTGGATGGAGCTGCCTACGAGTGGTGGTATACGCTGGAACTGTCCGGCTGGGATGCACATACTGTGACCTGGGAGACGTTCCGGGAGAGGTTTCTAGATCAGTACTATCCCCGTTCTTTCAGGGATGCGAAGGAAGCGGAATTCCTTCACTTGAAGCAAGGAAACTTGACAGTGGCTGAGTATGAGCAGAGGTTCCAGATGCTATCTCGTTTTGCTCCGGCCTTTGTGGCGACTGAGGCGGAGAAGTGCCGCCGGTTTGAGTTGGGTCTCCGGGGAGAGATCAGGGCCATAGTGACAGCCGGCTCTTTTGCTACTTTCCGAGAGTTGTCTGATGCTGCTGTCAGGGTGGAGGCCAGTTTACCTGCTCGGCCACAGTATTCGGGCAGTGTTCGACGCCGGGAGCAGTCATTCCCAGGAGCATCGAGTCAGAGGCCCCCAAAACGGGGTAATTTTGGTGGATCACTATCGGCTGGTGGAGCCCGGTATGGTAGACCAGGCAGTTTCCAGGGCTCAGGATTTCGAGGAGCTAGGTCACAGCCGACTCCTCAGGCGAGTGCGACTTCAGTGGCTTCGACAGGGAGGCATACCGGTGGACCCGGTAGAGACACTTGTTTCTACTGTGGGGAGCGAGGACATTTCCGTCGGGAGTGCCCATTGTTAGCTACGGAGGGTGGAGCAGGCAGAGGTGCAGCAGAACCCGGGCGGAGTACTGCATCAGTATCAGGGGCGGCAGGCCCTAGGGGTGGCGGTGGTGCCACGAGCAGTTCCAGAGGGCGCGGTAGGTCGTCGGGACCACAGGCGCGAGTTTTTGCGATGACTCAGCAGGAGGCTAGGTCAGCACCGGGAGTGGTGACAGGTACACTCACCATACTTGGTCACACCGTTTTTACTTTGATAGATCCCGGGGCTACCCATTCATTTGTAGCTCGGAGTTGTAGTCTGGTTAAGGAAAGGGAGGTGTCTACTTTGGATTGTGCGTTAGGAGTGAGTACACCTACTGGGGAGGTGTTGGTAGTGACTCAGGTTTTGAGAGAATGTCCGGTACTGGTAGGCCAGGTGGAGTTACTGGCAGATTTGTTACTCTTGGATTTACGGGACTTTGATGTGATTTTGGGTATGGACTGGTTGACGAGACATCATGCTTCTATCGAATGTTTCGATAGGAGAGTGACTTTTCGGAGTCCCGGATTACCAGAGACTACATTTCAGGGGGATCAGCGTGCTCTTCTTACGGGAGTTATTTCGGCACTCGAGGCTAGTAAACTGTTACGGAAGGGGTGCCAGGGTTACATAGCTCATGTGGTGGATACGCGTGCTACGCCAGAAAGGGCGGAGGATATACCAGTGGTACGGGAGTTTTCCGATGTTTTTCCCGAGGAGTTGCCAGGACTACCCCCACACCGAGATCTTGAGTTTACGATTGAGCTTCTACCAGGTACACAGCCTATTTCTCAGACTCTTTATCGTATGGCACCTGCCGAATTGAGGGAACTTAAGGCCCAGTTGCAAGAATTGGTCGATATAGGATTCATTCGACCGAGTATGTCGCCTTGGGGAGCACCTGTTTTGTTTGTCAAGAAAAAGGACGGAGGATTGAGGTTGTGTGTGGATTACAGGCAACTGAATAAGGTAACTATTCGGAATAAGTACCCCCTACCCCGGATTGATGATTTGTTTGACCAGCTCAAGGGAGCACAGTATTTCTCGAAGATTGATCTTCGCTCCGGCTATCACCAGTTACGGGTTAAAGAGGAGGATATACCGAAGACAGCTTTCCGGACCAGGTACGGTCACTATGAGTTTGTGGTGATGCCTTTTGGTTTGACTAATGCCCCAGCAGCTTTTATGGACCTTATGAACCGAGTGTTCCGGCCCTACTTGGATCGTTTTGTGATTGTTTTCATTGATGATATTTTGGTGTATTCGAAGAGTGCGAAGGCGCATGAGAAACATCTGAGGATCGTGCTTAAAACGTTGAGGGAGCATCAGTTGTATGCGAAGCTCAGTAAGTGTCAGTTCTGGTTAACCAGTGTTGGGTTTCTTGGCCATGTGATTTCGGCCGAGGGCATTCGTGTGGATCCTCAGAAAGTTGAGGCGGTAGCCAATTGGGAACAGCCTAAGACGGTGACGGAAATTCGGAGTTTTCTGGGTTTGGCAGGATATTACCGGCGTTTTATTGAGGGCTTTTCTATTCTTGCAGCACCGTTGACGAGGTTGACACGGAAGGGAGTTCGGTTTGAGTGGGATGAGAACTGTGAACAGAGTTTCCAGGAGCTTAAAAGGCGGTTGACATCTGCTCCTGTGTTAGCCCTTCCAGATGATAGTGGGGAGTTTGAGGTGTACAGTGACGCATCTTTACAAGGTTTGGGTTGTGTCTTGATGCAGCACGGGAAAGTGATTGCTTATGCTTCCCGGCAATTGAAACCCCATGAGGTGAACTACCCTACACATGACTTGGAATTGGCTGCGGTGGTTCATGCATTGAAGATTTGGCGACATTACTTGTACGGTGAGACGTGCAGAATTTTTACGGACCACAAGAGTTTGAAGTATTTGTTCACTCAAAAGGAATTGAACCTCAGACAGCGCCGTTGGTTGGAGTTACTGAAGGACTACGACTGTACTATTGAGTATCATCCAGGGAAGGCTAATGTGGTAGCCGATGCTCTGAGCAGAAAGTCAGCTGGTTCTTTGTCGCATTTGAGGACATTACGGTTACCTTTGTTGGTTGAGCTCCGTAAGTTGGGAGTAGAGTTGACTGTGGATGATCAGGGAGCACTCCTAGCGAGTTTCCATGTGCGACCCGTTTTGATTGATCAGGTGATTGATGCTCAGTTTGAGGACCCTATTCTGGGCATCATTCGGATTGAGGTCGAGGCTGGAGAAAGACAGGATTTTGAGATCCGTGAGGATGGAGCCTTGGTTAAGAATGGACGGTTGTGTGTTCCTGAGGATGCAGTCTTGAAGAAGGTGATACTGGATGAGGCTCACTGTTCAGCTTATGCGATGCACCCTGGTGGGACCAAGATGTATCGTACACTTCGAGAGCATTACTGGTGGTCAGGGATGAAACGTGAAATTGCAGAGTATGTCAGTAGATGTTTGATTTGTCAACAGGTAAAAGCCGAGCGGCAGAGACCTTATGGAGCAATGCAACCTTTGCCGATTCCCGAGTGGAAATGGGATCACCTGACTATGGATTTTGTGTTCAAGCTTCCGAGAACACCGAAGGGACACGATGGTGTGTGGGTTGTTGTGGATCGACTTACGAAGTCTGCTCATTTCTTGCCAGTACGAGAGAACTTCAGGCTGGAACAGTTTGCACAGTTGTTTATTAATGAGATTATTCGATTGCATGGGACTCCGGAGTCGATAGTATCTGATAGAGATCCGAGATTCACTTCTCGATTTTGGCAGAGCTTACAGGAAGCTTTTGGGACTAAATTACACTTCAGTACCGCTTTTCATCCTCAGACTGATGGGCAGTCTGAGCGAACTATTCAGATTCTCGAGGATATGATGCGAGCTTGTGTGCTTCAGTTTCAGGGTACTTGGGAATCACATCTGCCTTTGATGGAGTTCGCCTACAATAATAGTTTTCAGGAGAGCATTGGGATGGCTCCTTACGAGGCTTTGTATGGGCGGCAGTGTCGGACTCCATTGTGTTGGACTGAGGTTGGAGAGAGGAGGTTGACTACTTCTGAGCTGGTGGAGCTTACTCAGGAAAAAGTGGCGTTGATTAGGGATCGATTGAAGGCAGCGCAGGACCGCCAAAAGAGCTACGCTGACCGTAGGATCAGGGATTTGGAGTTTGCTGTTGGAGACTGGGTTTTCCTGAAGCTATCCCCTTGGAAAGGAATTGTACGATTTGGCAGACGAGGGAAGTTGAGTCCTCGTTACATTGGACCGTATGAGATTTTGGAGCGGATTGGTCCTGTAGCTTATCGATTGGCCTTACCAGCAGATTTGGAAAAGGTACATAATGTCTTTCATGTTTCTATGCTTCGGAAATATATTCGAGATGATTCGCATGTTTTAGAAGCACAACCAGTGGAACTGAGGGAAGACTTGAGTTTTGAAGAGCAACCTGTTGCAATCCTGGATCGGAAGGAGAAAGTGTTGCGAAGGAAGACAGTTCCCTTAGTGAAGGTATTGTGGCGAAATTATCAGGTTGAAGAAGCTACTTGGGAACCCGAGGCCTTGATGCGAGAACAGTACCCTTATTTATTTCACTGAATTTCGGGGACGAAATTCTTTTTAGGGGGGTAGATTGTAACAACCCGTACCTACGGGAAGGGTAAAAATGTAATTTCTGTGAAGTTTTGTAAAAAGGACGATTTTGCCCTTGTGAATAGTAAAGGGAAAATATTGACTTTTTGGAGGATGTGTGATTTTCACGTAGACCGAGGACCGTTAGATAGGTCTCGACGTCCTGAGTACAACGACAGGCGGCGCGCTGTCATCGGACGTCGGACGGAAAAGTTACAGGTCTAGAACGGTCGAGGGCAAAACGGTAATTTATTATACAAGGGGTATTTTGGTCATTTACTTTCAGCAAAGCAGATGATGACAAGTGGCAAAAGGGGATTGGGATATTTTTCTGCTTGTCCATAGGATTGTGGACACGTGGGGGTGCTGGATTGTTCCACAAAGGTCTAAAGTGTGCACGGCCACACTTTGTCCATTTTGAAACCGTGCAAACCTTGTGTGCGCAGAAAACAGAGAGAAGAACTTGGGGAGACGGTGATCGATTCAAGGGGTGAGTGCGGTTTTGGTGAACTGAGAGGGTGACAGGGAGCTTACGGTGAGTTGGTGGTGGTGCTATTGGACGGAAACCGTGCACGACGGCACTGTGGCGGTGCAGCTAAGCTTCTGTGAAAACGGGGAGGCCGTGAGCTCGTGGAGGCTGTTGTGCCATGTGGTGAGGCAAACCAAGGCTATAGGAGGTCCAAGGGGTTGCAGGGTGTCCAACAAACACCGTGGTAGGCGGCGGTGCTCACGGCGGCGACTGAATCGCAGGGTAAGTCTCTTTGCTCTGTTTCTCGTGATTGTTTCAAATGCAAAGTCGTGATGATAGGCTTAGAGTCGAGGGATTAGGAGGTCAGGGTGTTGTTCAGGGAGGTCTTAGGCGTCGTCTGTGGTGGTTGCCGTGACAGGAGGTTCACGGTGGCTGGTGGTTCGACGGCGAGTATCCAATACTCTGTTTTGGCCGTGATTTCAAGCTTGAAGTCGTGGACTTCGGGGATGAATTGACGGATTCTGTGAGTTGGGTAGGACTCAGTAAGGTCCTAGGGTGGTGCTGGTATCACCACCGTGAAGGGGGAAGCTGTGGACGGCCGGGAAGGAAAACAGAGCCACGGGCAAGTTTTTTCGAGGTTGAGGACGAAGGGTTCTAGGCCGTGATTGCTGGATTTTAGGACTGGGATTGATTGCAGGGAACTGGACGAAGCTAGTGGGATTGAAATGGAGAAGAACGGTGGGTGAACGGCGGAGAACCGGTCACGCCGGTTCAACTGTGTTGAACCGGGTGACTCGAGGTTGAAGGTAACTGTAGCAGGCGCGTGAGGCCCACGCGCAGCCACTTTGGGCGGCGCGTGGGGGCGCGTGGGAAGGAATCCGGTTAAACGTCCAACATGAGTTTAACTCTAAATGTCCTAAGGAGTCCAATGGTATAGTTTTCGGGTTAATCGGACGGTGTTACGGAATGGTTCGGAAATCCGTACGGTTTAGGGTTTATGATTAAAATATTATTAAATTCCCGAAAAATTGGGGGAAATAGGGAAGGTATCCTTAATGTTATTGTGACCCTATTTGGTATCTATTGACAGGACGGGAGACACCGGAGACGGTTGAGGAGCGCACGGAGCGCGAGTGACGTGTCGTAAACTGTGAGTGGACTTTTTCTTATTTCCGAGCATGCCAAACTGTTTTAATTACTGTTTTATGATTCTATGTGTGTTTTTATGTTTTACATGATGGTTATTCGTGATTGAGATGTTTGCACGTTTTTCGAGATAGTTTCGGGGTTTTACACGTTTTCGAGAAAAAGCCGATTTTCAGATTTTGAAGCTATATTTGAGAAATTCACCCTATAACTGTTTTCTGATGATGGTAAATGGGTTATGAAACATGGTTAAGGATTTCCTATGGTTTTAGTATGAAAATGGATTTTCCGGATTTGGGTTCGGAATGTCGGTTCTGAACGCCGGAAGGGCTTCAAACCGGGGATTTCGAATTCGGATTTGGTGATGGATTTGGAATTGGTTTTACACTGGATATGGATTGGATTTGCTGGATCTGGATATGGGTTTAAAGACCCGGATTGATATTGATGGGGGACGGGCCCGGATTGAGTTTAAAGACTCGGGAGTTTAAAGACTCGGATATTATGATATTACCCCCATAGGCCTATTGAGTTTAAAGACTCGGGAGTTTAAAGACTCGGATTGATATGTGAGGCCTGGTTGAGTTTAAAGACTCGGATAGGTCCAGCAGGTTTGATCGGGTTATACTTTGGTTTCTTATGATGTTTTATAGTGTATCTGTTTCTTATGGTATTTATAGTGTCTCTGTTTCTTATGATGTTTTCCATATTATGATTTTTCTCTTACTCCATTGGCATGCCTGGTTTTTAACCGGAGGGAATAAAGGATTTTATTTCCTTACGTTGATTGTTGGTAAAACGGTTTTAAACTTTCATTCTTTTTGGTCCACTCACACCTTTTGTTTTTTTAATTTTCCCTCCAGGTCGTGGTGTTAGCGCTGGGGTGAACGTTGAGGCAGAGATCGAGGCATAGGGCTTCCGACGTTCTTCCGTTGCGGACTTAGACTTGTAGGACTTTTGGTGCCCATTTTGTAGAACTATGCTCTGACTTACTGTTGTATATATTTACTCCTTCGTCTGATGGTTATGCTTATAGTTGTATTAAGTTTTTTTTTTTGGTATTGTAAGTATGATTGTCAGACGGGAGCAGGGTTCATCCCGAGTATCGAGGTGATATTTGGGACGGGTCCTGACAGTCAGGGTCTGGCTCTGATACCATTTTGTCCATACATATATGGTATTTCACCTTTCCCTCCCCGAGCGATGTGGGATCGTTCACCGATCTTACCTTTCCAAGCTCACAGGTCTTGCTCACCGTTCTTGCTTCTCAAGCTCACGGGTCTTGCTCGCCGTTCTTGCTTCCAAGATCGGGTCTTACAAATTGTTCCTCTTCAGATTAATTATTTTAGGGCTATCAATTGTTTAATCTTTAATAATATCAATGTTTATTCAAAACTCACTAATCATATTTTTTAACTTTCTAGTCCTCAACCATCATAATAATTAGTCAAATAATTAAATTGACCATTTTTCTTCAAAAATACTTTTAAACTTCAAATTTGAATTTTTTTATTATATGATTATAATAAGAATTATGCAAACATTACTCATATTTATAGTAATTTTTTTCACTTGTTCATTTTAAAGGAATAATATGAGAGTCTAATTATGCTTAAAGCAAGATAATTAAGAGTAAGAATTCTTTAAAAATACTTTTAAACTTTAAATTGAAAAAATGTATACCAACTAGTATTAAATAATTTAGTCAATTGTTTATAGTTTAGGATTTAATTCTTGAATTTTGTGCACAAAATGCAATAATTAAACAATAAACTCTAAGTTGTACGCTTTTCTACCACCACCTCACCCAAGGCCGGTCAAAGGGGAGGGAAAAAGGGGCTCAAGCCTTGGGCCCATAACAATATATAGCCCAAAATGATTAATATACATTATATAATATAATAAATAAATAAGTAAATATATAAAGTAGACAAATAAATAAATAATATAAGAGTGTGTAAGTTTGATGTTGGTTTAAGTTTTTTAAATGATGGACTAATTTCTTCTATTGAATATGAAAGTTTTAGTCTACTAATCTTGAATGTGAGTATTTTTTAATCCATATACAAATTAGAAATATGGATTTTTTTTTTTGTTTATGAACTGAATGTAATGTTTTGCATATATGGTACTT
This sequence comes from Prinsepia uniflora, assembly GCA_032719365.1. NCBI lineage: Eukaryota > Viridiplantae > Streptophyta > Magnoliopsida > Rosales > Rosaceae > Prinsepia > Prinsepia uniflora. Next base: position 77,144,259 of record CM064871.1, on the reverse strand, counting down.
TTTTTTTCTTTGTCAGGGGTATTGTTATAATGGGTTATCCCTTACAAAAGTTTTAATGAGTCCTCATTATATAAAAATTAAATAATCAGATTATAAAAATTTACATTTTAATAATTAGGTGTGCGAATTAAAGACATGTTTTCTATTTTTACCTCAGGCCTTTAAAGGTTTGGACTGATTCTAACCTCACACTCTCCCAAAAACTTTATATACCTTACCGTTGAACTTTAGACAATACAGACTTTATTATTGATTTCATAGAAAAGAATTTAATTATAATTATATATATAACATATATATGTATATAATATTTATTATATGTATAATATAAAAAGGGGCTCAAGAGGTCGAAGAGGCCAAACACTAAAGAGCTCAAAAGGTCGAAGGGGCTCAATTTCATCTTGTTGTGTTTTTCATCATTGATTTCAACTTTCTCGGCATCCATTTTTTTTTAAATGGCAAGAAATCCAAAACGCTTCCTGGCTTCCTCAATGAGGTCATAGATGGCCACTTGCTGCATTTGCGTGCTCATTTCTAATGTAACGACCCGTCCCAAATTATTGGGATTAATTAAGAATTAATTATGGATTAGCGAGGTTAATCGGAGATTAGTCGATAATTATCGAACGTTCAGGGTGAAATTACAATTTTGTCCCTAAACGAGGGTAAAAAGTTAACTTTTGACCCAGAAGGTCCGATGCACAAGGACCGATGACCATTACGTATATCGAGTCGATACGAACCCGTAAACAGGCGGCACGTCGAAATTGGATATTCGACGGGAAAGTTACGGTTCATGAAAGTTTCGAGGAACTATTTACGACAGCACATTTTACGATGCGAGTTGACTTTTTCCTTTTTTCTCATGTGGGCCCAGCTATTTGTTCAAGGCCAATGGATGAGTGACAAGTGTCACCCATCCATTGCCCATAAACAAACATTCATGCATATCATCTTCATCTGTTTCATCCATCTTTGATTTTCCTAACCCGAAACCCATAACCCGTGCAACCCCATCTCTCACAAACACCCCCCAAACCTCACCTGATGTGTAACGACCCGTCCCGAACTCCGGGATTAGATTAGTGACTAATCTTGATTAGTGAGGTTGATCGGTGGTTAGTAGGGCGAAATTGGACAAAATGTGCAAAATGACCATTTTGCCCCTGGTCGTGGGCAAAATGTTGACTTTTTGATCGGGCGGTCAAACGGACTTTGACCGATGACCGTGACGTAGTTCGGGACGTCATGAGTTCATAGACAGGTGGCACGTTCGATTTCGACATTCGAGGAGAAAGTTATTATGTTCGGAAATCGAGGGGCATTTTGGTAATTTGGCGGAAAGGGGCCAAATGTTGACTTTTTGACCGGGAGGTCCGATGGACGAGAGCCAAAGACCGTTACGTAGGTTTCGTCGATACGAATCCAATGACAGGCGGCATGCCGAAATCGGATGTTTGACGACGAAGTTATGGTCATGAGAACGAATTAACGAACCGAGGCTTCGATTAAAATAATATTATAATAATGAATAGTGACTGTTGACTGTGCACACCTGGATGAGTGACAAGTGTCACCCATCCCTTGTTTTAGGGCCTAAAACCAGCTCCCTGTTTTCCTCTAAACACCATCATCATCTCTAATCATCTTGTCCTCCATCATTTTCCTTCATTTCTTTACATTTTCTTCCTACCGTGAACAACACAAACTGAGTATGAGAGCTTGGAGAATTGGCCTCCTTCCTTGGCCGTTCTTGAGAGAAAATTGATGGTTAGGAGAGGCTGTATTAGCTGGGGAAAACACAGGGACTGAGACGGGGTAGTAAGACCAGAATTCGAAATTTGAGTTTTGGGTGAGAAATTCGAATTTCAAGCCTTAGGCTCCGAGGGACCAAATTGAGCTCAATTCGAGCTTTCTGAGATCACTACGATCAGAATCGTCGAAAGAACGAAGGGAATTGGCCACCAATTGGCTCTGAACGGACCTGGTAGCAGAGAGTTTGAGTCGAGGTTGAGTCGTGATCGTGGGATGATCAAACGATGTAATTGATGAGGGGAAACTGTTTCTCATGGTCCAGTGATGCTTATGGGTGCATCAATTGGAAGAAACCAGCAGCCAATGAGGAAATTCGAAGCTAACTGAATGATTAATTGAAGGAATTAAGGCTGAATTGATAGGAAACCAACCGGGGTCATCTCGCGGGCAGGATCCGTTTACCAGATAAACGGGTTGGGACGATGACACTGTAGCAGGCGCGTGGGTTTCACGCGCAGCCACTCATGGCGACGCGTGACGGCGCGTGGGCATGAATCTCGAGGTGAGATCAACATGACTTCTGTCCTATTTAATGTTACAGACATTTTGGAATTGGTTTCGTGTCGATTGGACACCGTCTCGATATTGTTCGGGACGTCCGAAGGTTTTAAATCGAGTTTACAAATAGTTAAAAATTTGGAAAAATTACGGGACTTTAATAGGATGTTATTGAAGAGGTTAGTGACCTTCTAATGTGATTTGGACAGGATTGGGAGTCCCGGTGATAGTGGTGTGGCCCGGGAAGGCCTATGGCACTCGTATCGAGGCGTATCGTTAAACGGTCTGTGAGTGGACTTTGGTTTTATAAATTCTATGCATGCCTAAATGTTTTATATGGATTATGATTGTGATTTTATGATGTTGGTAAATTATACGGTTTCACGTATTTCGAGACGATTTACGTGCTTGCACGTAAATCGAGGTTTTCCGGTTTTGCACGGCTTTTTCATGTTTATGGTCTTGGATATGATCATGAAATGGTTTTAAAATTGGAAAGATAAACTCGGGCTTGAGGCCCACTTGTTTGGAAACCTCGGACTTGGAGTCCAATTGAGTTATGAAATCGGGCCGGGGGCCCAGTTGTTTATGAAATCGGGTCAAGGGCCCAGTTGTTACGAAATCGGGCTAAGACCTATTTGAGTGATATTATCGAGTCAGGGGCCCAGTTGATTTACGAATTAGGGTCATGGGCCCAATGGTTTATAAAATCGGGTCGTGGGCCCAGTGGTTACAAAATCGAGCATGAGGCCCAGTTGGGTTATAAATGTGATGTCGGGTCTGGGACCCAATGTTAATAAATGTGATTTCGGGTTTGGGACCCTAAATGGAATTGTGATGTTTTATGGCGATTTCGGGCAGGGCCCATTGTAATGTTGTGAAATGATTTAATAAAAATGTTTCCATATACCATCTGGATACGAGGATATATGATGGTCTCCTCCAGGTGTATGGGACACTGGGGAAGTCACGGTGCATTGCCTGCGAGGGGTCATCGTACAGAGTTACCGGACTGTATAATGACTCAGGAGCAGGATTGCTATGATTGACGTCTAGGACGTCAGACATCTGTGATGTCAGAGATATGGACTCGGAGAGACCCCGGGCAGCACGCGTCGCTTATTATACCGTGAGATATGACGTCTGGGACGTCAAGCGTCTGGGACGCTAAGCATCTGGGATGCTGGAGATGGTAATGGTAAATATGGATTAATGAATCTATGAAATGGCTTTTCGGTTGGATTTTTGTTTATGTGGTAAAAATGGATTATTGGTTATTGAAATGGTATTTCGGGTCGGGGACCCTAAATGGTTTTGGATTTATGGATTTATGTTTATGGCTTTGGATGGTGGCCCACATGATTTTGTATGTCTGGATGTGGTATTCCACAGTTTTGGGATGAGTTCCCACACTTGGTTTTGAGTTACGGCAGCACAACCAATGACCTCCTAGGACTCCCCTGAGTCCCCTAGACCTCCCTATAAGCTTCGATTCAACCCCGTGACTCACGAATTTCAACTTGAACTCGACGGGGAAAACAGAGTATAGACCCAGAGATTAGAAATTACCTGCAACCGTCCACCGCCGTGCTCACCGCCGCGTTCCCTGGAGTCCACAATGTCGTCTCCACCTCCTCTCGAGTTCACTGGCACCGTACACGGCCGCCACCGCCACGAGTCTCACAACCTCCCTGCTTTCACCCCTGGTTTTCCCGTAGCTTCCAGTTCATTCACACACCGCCTTCACACCGTCTAACCTTCTTCCTGTCTCACTCTCCCTCTCTGGTCACTCTCACACCCTCACAAACTCACCAGCACCCACGATTACCCTTCAATTTTCCTCACCGCCTCACTCTGTTTCACTCTGGTTGAAGAGAAGAACACGAACACACACGGGCTCACCCAATTAATTGGAACCGTGCACGCACTGGATGACACGACCCATCCCAATCCCCCCGGGATTACCATGGAATGTGACGTGCTCCCGTCTGACAAGAGGCGTCAGACAAGGGATAACCGATTGCCATTGCCCAAAGAGGCTTCCAGAGTGCGTAAGGATCGATGGAGGAGGTGTGCGATGCTCAAGTCTCTGCTGCAGTCGTATCCGGAATCAACCTGAAGGGCATTAAAAACAAAAGCTGTGAGTGGACGAAAATAAACAAGTCTGTTAAAAACATTTATAAGACATTTATGCCCCTCAGTAAAATCATATGCATGCACCAAAAACCAATAATCCCATATTTATTTAAAAATAACCATTAGGGCCTTAGCCCGGAAACCAAAGCATAGTTTCAAATTCCAAAAGTTAATCCAACAGTTATTTCATCAATCCGGTAATATTCATTTATTATTTTTCCATCTCCGGCATCCCCGATGCCTAGCGTCCTAGACGCTTGACGTTCCAGACGTCATATCTCACGGTATTAAGCAACGCGTGCTGCCCGGGGTCTCACCGGGTCCATATCTCTGACATCCCCGATGTCTGACGTCCATGACGTCCAGCAATCCTGCTCCTGGATCACTATACGGTCCGGCAGCTCCGTACAATGAGCCCTCGCAGGCAATGCACCGTGACTTCTCCAGTGTCCCCGACACTTGGAGGAGACCAGGATATAAATATCCTCATATCGAGATGGTTTTATGGAACACATTCAATTATTCATTTCCAAAATATCACAAGGGCCCTGCCCCGAATTTCCATAAAACCGTCATAAGTCCAAATAGTTGAATCAAATCCGAAATAGTTTATTCAATTCCATTTTAGGGTCCCCGACCCGAAATCACATATATAAGTCAACTGGGCCCCTGGCCCGATTTCATAAGTCAACTGGGCCCCTGGCCCGATTCATAAGTTAACTGGGCCCCTGGCCCGATTTCATATTTCAATTGGGCCCCTGGCCCGATTAACAAATTAACTGGGCCCCTGGCCCGATTTCATAATTCAATTGGGCCCCTGGCCCGATTTCACTTTATCAAATCCGTAACCGTTTCATGAAATCATATCCATCCATATTTATGAAAATCAGTGCAAATCCAGAAAACCTCGATTCACGTGCAAACACGTAAATCGCCTCGAAATGCGTGAAAACATATAAATTCACTGATATCCAAAATAACTCATATAATCCCAATTATAACAATCATGAAACAGTTATGCATGCATCGAATTTATAAAACCAATGTCCACTCACAGACCGTTTAACCGAGTGCCTCGATACGCGTGCCATAGGCCTTCCCGGGCCACACCACTATCACCGGGACTCCCAATCCTGTTCAAATCACATTAGAGGATCACTAACCTCATCATTAACATCCTATTCAAGTCCCGTAATTTTCCCGAATTTTTACGTATTTTTAAACTCGATTTAAAACCTTCGAACATCTCGAACAATATTGAAACGGGATCCGATCGACACGAAACCAACGCTAAAATGTTCGTTACATTGTATAGGATAAAAGTCATGTTGACCTCACCTCGAGATTCGTGCCCACGCGCCGTCACGCGCCGCCGTGAGTGGCTGCGCGTGAAAGCCACGCGCCTGCTACAGTGCTCCTTCCTCACCCGAATGACTGGTAAACGGGTCTGATTACCCGCGATAGGATCCGGTTCAATTACACCCAATTCGACATCAATTCAATCCGTTCTTGATCCTACAACAATCATCAATCCACCAATTTCAGTTTTGTGTCAATGATCAACATCAACCATCGATCAATCGTGTCAACAACCCGTGATCACCCAAAACGGGTCAACCACCAAAACTCCATCAATCCTTAACCATTGTCAAATTAACTTCATATGAAGCATATAAGGACTAACACGAACCAATTAGCATGATTAATTGAACACGACATTACCTCAATCACCACAACTCAAGCTTGAGTTTTCCAGCCGTCCACCTCGTCCGTCCACGGCCCTAGGAGCCCCAAAGCTTGCTCCATTTGATCTGGTTCGACACGTTGAAGTTCCAGGAAGCTCAATCCACCATCAATTAGGCTTGGGCTGGCCTAAAAACCGAAGTTCGAATTTGAATTTCACAAAACCCAGTTTCGGGTTTTTGAACCTTCCTCCACCATTTTCACTCCATTTTTCCACCTCTCAATCTCAGAGAACCACTCTCCCATTCCTCTTCTGTTTCAAGCCATCAATTCCTTCAAACGACCGTGTAGGTGGTCGATCATGTGTGGGGAACATCCCCTGTTTTCTTCCATTTTCATGTGCACCAGCCAAGGTTTAATGGCCAACACACCGTCCACACAGCCTTGCATCGCACCAACATCAATAAACAATCCAACAATCCCATAAACAATAGTTTAGGCCAGCAATTTGCTCCATAAACAAACCACCCGTGCACTGGCCATGTTCTCCCAACACGGTGCTACAGTAACCGTTCAAATACTCAGTGAAATTACCATTCTGCCCTTGTGCAGTAAATTACCAAAATGCCCCTCACGCATCCTGACCCGTAACTCGGTCATACGGACTCCGATTGATGCGTGCCGCCTGTCTACGAACTCAGGGCATCGAGACCTTCCTAACGGTCCTCGGTCCTCGGCCATCGGACTTCCCGATCAAAAAGTCAACATTTCCCCTTATTACGTTCAAATTACGAAAACGCCCCTGAACTTCCGTACATCATAACTTTCACCACGAACGTTGGAATCGAACGTGCCACCTGTCTATGAACTCGTGACGTCCCGAACTACGTCACGGTCATCGGTCAAAGTCCATTTGACCATCCAAATTAAAAGTCAACGTTTTGCCCACGCCAGGGGCAAAACGGTCATTTTGCACAATTCGTCCGAAATCGCCCAACTAATCCCAGATTAGTAAGTCACAATCAAATATTATTAAATCCCGATATTCGGGACGGGTCGTTACACTGGAACTCACCAGAACCCACTAGTCCTCTTGCACATGTCACAATCCCCTTCATACACTCCCAAGTGGCTCAATCCCAGCCGTCCATCTGTCCCTCTCTCTGCACAATTTCCAGAGCACAAAAGACCAAACTGCCCCTCCTTTTACTCCAATATTACGGTTTTACCCTTACCATTTTAGATCCGTAACTCATACCTCGTAAGTCCGACGAACACGTGCCGCCTGTCATCGAACTCAGGACGATGAGATCTATCTAACGGTCCTAGGTCAACATACCAAAACCCGTTCGTACAAAAAGTCAACTTTTCCCCCTTAATTTAGCCAAATTATGGTTATGCCCTCAACCTTCCGAACATCATAACTTCCTCCTCGGATCTCGGAATCGGGCGTGCCACCTGTCTACGGATTCGTGACGTCCTAAACTACGTCCTAGTTACCGGTCAAAGTCCATTGGACCATCTGAACTAAAAGTTAACTTTTTGACAAACTAGGGGCAAAATAGTCATTCTACCCTAACGACCCCAACGAGACCAACTAACCACCAATTCAGCTCACTAATCCCATCTTAATCACTATCTAAACTTTAGTTTATGGGACGGTTCGTTACACGGTGAGTGTGTTGGTAATCGAATTGGTTCCGATACCATGGGATTAGTCGTGGACCGAACATTACTATGCAATGGGTCATGGTATTTTCGATGAGTCTAATTACACATGAGTCGGGTGAAATGTCGGTAAGTGAATATTTAAGTCAAGTAAGTTGGTGGCTTGTGTAGCCACGAGTGAGTCTAGTGTCAGTTTTCGACTGACAACTGCCAAGTGGTGACAGATTGTCGGGATATGTCAACATGGTTGGTTGAGAGAGGTCAGGTGACTCCCAGTGGGAGTAAATACCAGGATAGACTGGTGAGTGAGAAAGGAACCGTCGAGTTGTTGCGTCAACGAAAGGGGAGATTGGACAAGTGGTGTCAATTCGAAACAAGTGGTTTCAGTCATTCGATGAGGTCGAATGTAGTCGATGTGTTATGAGTACTAGTGGTACGTTTGAGTGCAGACAAGTTTTTGTTCTGATTAGTTGGTGTACGGGTGTACATGTGTTGCGAGGTCGATTCCACTTTCCACGGGGTGTTTGTGGGATTAGGGTAGTTAAGTTTCGAGAATGAAACTAATTAAGGAGGGAAGAACGTTTGTGATTAGATCAGTTGGAATTTTGAGGACGAAATTACTTAAGGAGGGAAGGTTGTAACGACCCGTCCCGAACTCTGGGATTAGATTAGTGACTAATCTTTATTAGTGAGGTTGATCGGTGGTTAGTAGGGCGAAATCGGACAAAATGTGCAAAATGACCATTTTGCCCCTAGTCGTGGGTAAAATGTTGACTTTTTGATCGGGCGGTCAAACGGACTTTGACCGATGATCGTGACATAGTTCGGGACGTCACGAGTTCATAGAAAGGTGGCACGTCCGATTCCGACATCCGAGGAAAAAGTTATGACGTTTGGAAATTCGAGGGCATTTTCGTAATTAAGGTAAAAGAGGGAATTTGTTGACTTTTTACACGACAACTACTTTTCAAGTAATTCGAGGACCGTTAGGAAGGTCTCGATCCCCTGAGTACAACGACAGGCGGCACGCGGTCATCGGAGTTTAGACGGTTTAGTTACGGGTCTAGATAATGAAGGGCAAAATGGTAATTTTGCAAGGTAGGGGTAAAATGGTCTTTTGACATCTTGGTTTCTGTGAACAAGCAGGTGAGGACACCTAGGGCTGATGGATTGGATATTTGTGAGCTGAACCACCAAATTAAGGACATATGACCACTTCCTAGAGGCTTCTAGCCAATTCAATCTCACATGTTTAAGTTTTTAAAATCCGAGTTTATCGACTAAGGGAGAAACAGGGACAGAGAACAGTGTGTGTGTGTGTGTGTGTGTGTGTGTGTGTGTGTGTGTGTGTGTGTGTGTGTGTGTGTGTGTGTGTGTGTGTGTATGTGTGTGTGTGTGTGTGTGTGTGTGTGTGTGTGTGTGTGTGTGTGTGTGTGTGTGTGTGTGTGTGTGTGTGTGTGTGTGTGTGTGTGTGTGTGTGTGTGTGTGTGTGTGTGTGTGTGTGTGTGTGTGTGTGTGTGAAATTGTGAGAAACCAAACCTTTTCCTTTGTCCTTGTTGTCTGAAATGAAGGGGAAGAGAAAGGTCAGACGAAGAATGTGGTGGTGGTTTGGAGGATGGCCACCTTGCACGGTGGTTGCAGTAAAGGGTGTCACTGTGAAACACCTTGTGAGGAAAAAAAAGGAGGCTTGTGTTCTCAAAGCCAGACAACCCTCAACTCTCAATATTTGACGGTAGTGTTTGAAGGAAAAAGGAAGGAGGTGTTGAGGCGGCTCTAGTGAAGCCACCGTGGAGAGCCACCGTGGACGGTGGCTGGCAAACTCGACATGGTAAGAAATTGGTTCAAATTTAGGTACTTTTTAGTATCTATTGATGGTTTCTAATGCTTGGAACACGATTAGGGAGGTCTTATAGGATGATCAGGATTGAATACGAGGTCAAGGAAGGACGGTAAGTGAATTTCCAGGAAACTTGGTTTTAAATGTCGAACATGGCAAACTTGGTTAGGATTACTAATAACTGAAATGGTTAATTGGTTGAGGTTTTGGACATCACAAGGAGGTTTTTGGACGAAGAATGAATGACAGGGATGGCCGGAAACTCGAGACATGGACGGCGGGAACATTGGACGTTTTGATGGTCGAATTGGAAGGTAAACTCAGTTAGTTTTTATGTTTTGATCATGTAGATGCATAGGAAAAGGATGGACGAACCTAATAGACTAAAAAGGGATGAAAACAGACCAGAATTGAACGGTTTAAGACGTTGGACCGTCTGCGCCGGTTCGAACTGGTTCAAACCGGGTCTGTCTCAAGGAAGAGGATGATGAACAGTAGGCGTGTGGCTCCCACGCGCAGCCCCTTTGGGCGGCGCGTGAGGGCGCGTAGGGCCTATTTTGGGGAAGTTTCCAACACTACTTTTAAAGTATTCGATGTAATGAACATTTGGGCAATGGTTTCGAGTCGATCGAACATCGTCTCGATATGTTTCAGGTTGTCCGAAGGTTTTAGGGCTCGTTTAAAAATAGTTAAAAATTCGGGAGCTTAGTAGAAGCTTAATGTAGTAGTTAGTGACCTATTTATGGGATTTGGACAGGTTCGGAAAAACCGAGGATAGCGGATTGGCTGGAAACGGCATAAGTGCGCTCGTATCGAGGCGACGACGCTATGGTCGGTGAGCGGACTTTGTTTTTTAACTCTTGATGCATGCATATATGTTTTTATATGTTTTCTATACGTGATTCTATGATTTGATTTATGATCTTGATAGTTTACGATTTTGCACGGTTTTCGAGGTATTTACGGTTTTGCATGTTTTACGAGATTCCGAATAATGTTGTGATTTGACCATGGTTTAAATGATTTAATTTCGGGAATTGAAAAATGATTTGATTTCAAAAATTTAAAATGGATTTTGGAAAAGTGATTTCGGGCTTGAAGCCCAGTTCAGAAAAATGGTTTTGATTAACGAGATTTCGGGTTTTAGAATTGGATTTCCGGATGACAATTCGGGATTCGATTTGGAACTTGAAAATGGATTTCCGGGTTGGTTTCAAAATGGTTATTCCGGATGCTAGCTTACGGAATGATGGTTTCGAACTCGGATTTGGAAATGGCTATAGATATGAGTTATGGGTTTGGATTCGGGATCGTGATGAGATTGCGGATTCGGATTCGGAAATGGAAAATGGTTTTCAAATGGTTTACAGATTGGATTTGCTGGATCTGGTTATTGGGTTTAAAGACTCGGATATTGATATTTCCCCCGTAGGCCTATTGAGTTTAAAGACTCGGATTATATTGAGACCTGCATTGAGTTTAAAGACTCGAGAGTTTAAAGACTCGGATAGATCCAGTAGGTTCGATTGATGGATATGTGGTTTCAAATGTGTTTGGATTTCACTGAGTTTTGACGTTGATTGGTTTTCAATAAAGGTTTTCCGATGCTTTGGGCTCTGCCCGGATAATATGGCTTTGATGGTTTTGGGCTGAGGCCCGGGGTTTGAGAAAAGGAAACTGTGTTTGGTTTTTCTTACATGGTCGCTTATCCTGAATATTGAATGGTTTTATGACATAGATTTGATATGCATGCATTGATTTTTAAACGGAGGGTATAAATGAAATTGTGGTTTCTGATAACTGTTTTTGAACTTATACTTTTTTTTTGTCCACTCACAGTCTTTTGTGTTTTTGATTCCCTCCAGGTTGTAGCGGTGCGGGCTGTTGGTCGAGAGAGACGGAGACATCACACACGAGATCCACAGTAGTTTTCTGTACACTCTGGGAAGTCCAGAAGCTTTTGGACGGTCGGATCGAGAATCCCTTGTCCGACTTATGTGTCACATGGAGGTTGGACGTTGGGTTAGCCTTCGTGTCATGCGTAAGTTAGACGGGAGCAGGACTTAACCCTTAATCCTGGGGGATCGGGGGTGGGTCCTGTCAATTGATATCAGAGCAGGTTTTTGTGCACTCTGCGCGAGGTTTGGTTCCCAGAGTCGTTGGTTTGTCAACGTGGGTGTTGTGATACTACTGTGGATGTGATGTCTCAACGCGGAATAACCCGTCAGCAACCTGGATACGATAGTGATAATACGTTCGTTGTGTTTAGTTAGCAGCGATTGTTAGTGCCAGGGTGATAGTCGCTCGATACGCGGTGCGAGATTTGACGTACATCGGCTTAGGGCTGGAACCGTTAGTGCGTCGGCGCTAGTTATGCTTGATGGTTAGACCATAGGGTCTGTTTGCCAGTGTGCTTAACCTGGATGGTAGCCGGTGAGCTACGATTGAGTAGGCTGGTCGGCCTGTGGGGCCCTATAGCAGCCCGTTGAGCTAGTGAGATACGTGGGCCGAGGAGGCCGGTTGACGGTGGCCTGTTGGGCTGGATGGTGTTTGGATGATGACAGTATGGACTTGTGACCATTTGGTCAGATTGTTTAAGCCTGGACATGTACAACTACGAGTAGTCGGAAGCCTTGAGTGGCAGGGTTTAGGAACTACCTTGAGATTTGAGGGATTCCCCCCTAGCGATGGATACTGGTCGAAGTATGGTCTTAATCGGGTGTGACGACCCGAGTGTTAAGGTTATAGGGAACCAATGGCTGTTGCAGGTTCGGATAACCCGTAAGGCGAGGAGGATTTGGGGAACCCCGTAGGACGACTGGTTTGGATTGTGAGCACCTGAGTGAGGAACCCCAGAATAAGTGTTTAGCCTGGAAACTGTGAGTTGGGGTTTGTGGTTAGATAATTGTTGTGGTTGGGCCGATTTACGGCCGAATTAGAAATGGTGCTGCTAGGTGCAGCCGAGGGAGTGGATGCTTAGTAGATGACTATGGACGAGTCCAGTAAGATGGTGGTGTGGTTGAGCATTTGGTTGCCTTAAGTTGTAGACTTTGAGGGGTGTCAGTTCCTCCGACCCGCGCATAGATTAATTGTCTCGGCTCGGTTTATACATTGATTTAAGACTGGTATGTTTTGAGCCGAGATAGAAGAGGATGTGTCACGGGCTGGGATGCTTGACTTGATACGATGGGCACAGCGTGAATTGAGGTAGTAGCCGGTGGTTTGTGGTTTGTGGTTTGGACAGGTCCGGGAGTTCCGGTGATGAGATATTAGCCCGAAAAGACTTACGGCACGCGTTTCGTGGCGCAGCATGGACGGTCTGTGAGTGGACTTTGTTTTATGATATGATGCATGCATAAATGTTTTATATGTGTTTATGAACATGTTTTGAGATGCCATGAGTGCATATGATTTAAATATGATTTGTTGGGCATTTTCGGATGAAAATGCGTTATTGCACGTAATTCGAGATTTTTGTTTTATATGATGTTTGGGCTTCGACCGAGTATGCTACGTGCTTGTATATTATGTGATTTCAAAGGTTTCACGGAGAAGCGTGAAACTAAGAAACTGATTTACGATTTTGGAAGATTTCATAGAAATGCGTGAAATCGAGATTCGGGCACGAGTCCCAGTTGAACTATGATTGGAAAGTGTTTTGGAAATGAAAAATGATTTTCGTACTTGCAAATATCTTTCGGGCGTATGACCCAGTTGATTTGAGGTTTGACTTAAAGTATAGTCAAACGTGAGATAAGTCGGGCAGTGAGCCAGTTATGAGTTTTATGAAAGACATTTCGTGTAACGACCGGTCCCAAATGAACGGGATTAACTAAGGATTAATGACGGATTAGCAAGCTAATCGGGGATTAGACGAGGATTAGCAGACGTTCAAGGCAAAATGACGATTTTGACCCTAGAATGGGTAAAACGTTGAATTTTTGTTCGGACGGTCAAATGGACCTTGACCGATGACCGTGACGTAGTTCAGGACGACACGAGTTCATAGACAGGTAGCGCGTTCGATTCCGACATCCGTGGAAGAAGTTATGACGATCAGAAGATCAGGGGCGTTTTGGTAAATTTGGAGAAAAGGGGGCCGACGATTGACTTTTGACCCAGAAGGTCCGATGACCGAGGTCCGAGCACCGTTACATAGATAACGACGATACGAATCCGTAGACAGGCGGCACGTCGAATTCGGACGTTCGACGGCGAAGTTACGGTTCACGAAAATTCGAACGTTCTATTGCACGTTCTTCGAGACGGGAGCTGTTTTGGACTTTAGTGGGCCCCACCTTTTTCTCAGGGCCAATGGATGAATGACAGGTTTCATTCATCCATTCACCATCATCTTTCTCTCATGCACATCCATCCCCCCCGTTCATCGATCATTCCTTCTTAATCCAACCAAACCCGATCCCATTTTTCATCCAAAAACCCAAACCATCGACCCTTGAACGATTGTGAGAGACCAGAGAGATGGAAATGACCAGCTGGACGTGGTGGCTGGCCAGGCAGAGCCGTCGTGGGCGGCGAAGGAGAAAACCCGCACGAGGTAATCGGTTTTGCCCATTTTAATCCATTTTCGATTTCTAGTTATTAGGGGCTTGATGGGACGTTTGGGTTGAAGTAATTAGGTTGCTACGGAGTTTTTAGGAAGGTTTGGTTGAAGGTTGGACGTCGGGGGAGCCCTGGGAGGTTCTGGGATTTCCGAACCGTGAAGGGAAAATCAAACCGGTCAGGTTTTAGAGGTTTTAGGGCTTCTAATTAATTGGGTTAGGTTTCTAGGATGATTATATGAAGATTAGGATCGATTAGGAGTGGAATCAGTGAAAAACTGGGCCGGAATGAGCTTGAACTGGTCACGCCGGTCCAAGTTGCAAGCGAACCGGACCGGACCGGTTTAGACTGGTAGACGCGAGGTAGGGGATGACACTGTGTAGGCGCGTGGCCTCTACGCGCAGCCACTTCAGTCGGCGAGTGGCGGCGCGTGGGGTAGAATCTGAGGAAGGTTCCGACATGTCAAATCATCTATTCGATGTAACGAACATTTTGGGACTGGTTTCGAGTCGATCGGACATCGTCTCGATATAGTTCGGGTTGTCCGAAGGTTTCGATGCGCGTTTAAAAATAGTTAAAAATCCCGAAAAATTAGGGGGCTTTAGTGAGGGGTTAATTAACTAGTTAGTAACCCTCTAAAGTGACTTGGACAGGTTTGGGTACCCCGAAGGCGACGGTTGACCCGGGAAGGCGTACGACGTGCATATCGAGGCAGCAACACTGACAGTCTGTGAGTGGACTTTATTTCTGAAATCGATGCATGCATAAATGTTTTATATATGTTTTAATATGTGTTTTGAGATTCCTTGAGTGCATTTTGGTGTGTGTTTACGTATGGGCACGTACTTCGAGGTTTTCGGGTTTTATACGTGCTTATACGAGCTTACGCTTTCGGTTTTCATGAAACGGTTTTGAAAAGTAAAATGACCCATGTGGTCTTGATTATTCGGGCATGAGACCCATTTGGATTCGGTTTTTACTCGGACATCAGACACTATTGATGACCCGTAGGTCTGAGTCGTAGTCGCGACGGGTACTGTGTGCACGGCGACGGACGACGTGACACTCGCCTCGGGATTGAGATGCGTTCCTTCCGGAGAGGTCATGATGCACGTCCCATTGTCGAGCAGCCAATGGAGGCTTGACTTCGGAGTGCTGACGGTGTAGAGGATCGATCGGCGACGTGTGCACCATGGTCCTGAGATGGTCGCGGCAGTGATGTGTTCTCGACGACATACCAGGATTGAGAGCGGTCTTGGATTGATGGTTGCACGCATCGCTACGATCAGGATCGTGACTGACCCTGACATATCGGGCTCGATGCCCAGTTGAGTTGAGTTCGGGCTTGTTGATACCATATCGACCGACCACCCTAGCACAGGTCCCACCAGGACAGGAAGGCCGCCGACCGATCGCCTGATCGGCAACCTCACGGCCTACGGCCCGCCGATCGGCACCATACTGCAGACCCGGCCATTCGGCACCTGACAGTGAACAGACGACAGCTGGCTGCGACAGTCACCTAACCAACTCTGCCACACCAACTCCCTAACGGAGGCAGGTTGGGACTCCAGCTGGCGCCTCCTCCGGATATCCAGGGCTTGTCAGACGGCTCCCAGCCACCAAGCACCACCTGCTCCCGTAACAGTAGCCCACCTACCGCAGTTATGGCTACTATAAATACCCCGAAACCCTTCACAAAGGGGAGACACTAAGAACCGATCCAGAGCACTGTATTTACTTGCCTCTCGGCACTCAGATACTAACTTAGGCATCGGAGCCCCTTCGGCCGGCACCACACCGGTGTCTAGTCCTTGCAGGATACTCGCCGAACGGCCACGCCCTAGCGGACCCGAAACACCACGCGGCTGGTCCCAGAACCCCCAGCGGGCCTCATCGTGTTGGTCATTTCAGGATCAAACATTGGCGCCGTCTGTGGGAAACGTTTGTAAACACCCACTCACTCACATACCGTTGCTCAACCCACTGCCGACGAACAATGTCTGCCGAACGGGATGACGGTGAGCTCAACAACACACCCCAGGGAGATCACAACCGAACCCGAGCCGGCCTACCTTCCGATGACATGCTCGAGATGCTGAGAACCCTCCGGTCGGAGGTTGCCGAACTCAGGAAGAGCAATGCTGCCATCGAAAGCAGGAACCACGTGTGGGGGGAGCAGCACGGAAGCACCCTGGCCATCCTGCAATCTACACGCGAGGAACTGGAGGAACAGCGGGAGGCAACCAAACGGGCCTGCCGAGTCGAGATCAGTGACACCTGCCGGCCGGAAGCCTCCGGGCGCTTGCTCTTCCACCAGACCGACCTGCCTGGCCCCTCGGGAACGCAGATCTACCGTGACGTTCGCGAACTGCTCGACAAGAGACAGACACTGGCTCCGGCTAATCGCCTGACTTACCCGACTCACGACCCCCGCATCCAGGCGTAACCGCCCCTTCCCGTGCTATCCCAGGGTGCCCGGTCACGATCTGGATCGGCGCACCGACCCACGCAGCCCCCGCCGCTCTCCCCTCAGCCCCAGGGCAACCCCTCCTCGCCGATCGGCAGGCACCAGCCGGAAGACAACGCCAGCTCAACCACGGCCTCGTCCGGGCGGCGACCGGTACAACCCGAGAAGCCCAGAGGTGGCAGCGCAAATCATCCAATTGGAGACCGCCCGATCGGGGCAGATCGACCCGACCAATCAAACGAGGTGATTCGGGAACTCCTCCAGCGCGTGCGGGAATTGGAGGCCGCCAGACCCAAGGTTGGGACACTGCCCAGACCCCGACCCAACATCGGTCCCTGATAGGACGTTAAATAAGCATTATTTTATATTATTTTATACCCTTTATACTTGAATTTTAATATTAAAATATTAAATAAATTGATAAAATAAATTATTTTGTGATTTTATGTTTAGATAAATAAAGTTTGTAATTTGGAGCATTTTGGCGAAAGAATCGTCCCGATCGGAATTATAACGAACAAATTATGGACGAAATTCAGTGGGAATTATTAATTTAGTTATTAATTAATTAATTAATTATGTGCAGCCCGGCCCAGTGGATCAGTGCAGCCCAGCGAAAAGAAAAGAAAAAAGAGGCCCGCCAGCCCAGCGAAGAAGTCCAGCAGCCGATTTCTGTTCGGCCCAGCCCGCATAGCAGCGGCCCAAACTGGCGCAGCCCGCACCCTCAAGCCTTTCCCAGCCGCGGCAGTCCTGTACCGAACGCGCAGACAAACATCCGGCGCGCGCCTGCCGAATCGCAGGTCCTCTCTTCAGCGACCGCCTGCCGAGCGCCAGCTTCCCATTTCAGCAGCCAGCCACCGAAAATTCCTGCCCTATTTTCCAGCAGATTCCACTCAATTTCCAGCCACCTTCCAACAACTTTCCAACCCAATTTTACAACTTTACAACTCAAACCACCTCTAAACATCATCACAAATCTTTATTACTCATCATTCCATTATTCCATTTTTTTTATTGTATTTTTATATTATTTTTGGTAGCTTTCTCCACCTATAAATAGGAGTTGATTTCACTTGTTGAAATCACTTCCAAGTAGCACAAAATTGAGCTTCTTTTAGGAGAAATCTTGGCAAAATAGTTCCAATACAATTTTGAGAGTTCAAGTCCGAATTTCCTTGTTTAATCTTCTTCCATCTTCATAAGGTTCCAGCCGCTGTTCGGTGTTCCTTGTGAAAAACAATCCATTGTTCTCATCCAATCTGAAAAGTGTAACATTTGCTCTCCATTCTCTTAAACTCTCTTATTTGTTATTGGTTCTAATTATAATGCAATATATGTATTGGTTTCTCCTTCCTATCTTTTGTGAAAATTGAGTATAATCTCCATGTGTTTTACTTTCTAAAAATCATTTACTTCTTACATTTTAGAGCTTAAACTTCATTTCGAAACTAAATGTTGATCCGCTGTTCGGGGCATTTAGAGTAGATTTGGAGAGATTTAATGTATGACCGCTGTTCGGCGCATTAAATCACAAACTTAAGGTAATTATATTATAAGTAAAAATCCGCTGTTCGGTGCATTTATAATATGATTAATGTATGAGGAAATATGAGTTTGTGAAGGTATAATTTCGTGATTAATTCAAATATTTGCAATTGTAGTATGTTGTTGAAGTTTGTGTTTACGGGAAGTCTACTTTGTGCATAAGTTAGAATAGAAATAGAATGAGTTTATCTATGCTTTTACTTATTTACATAATTACAAACCTCTTCAAAACCCCCCTTGTTTATTCTTTATTCTTTTATTCTTTATTCTTTTATTCTTTGATGCCTTTATTCTTTCATTCCTTTATTATTTAATTTATTGATTCTTTGATTAATTAATTCCTTTATTCTTTGATTAACTAAGTCCTTTATTCTTCTATTATTTCATTCTTTAATTCGTTAACTTATTAATTCTTTGTAATTCATTAATTTATTATTATCTTGTTCATCTATTCTTTAATTTATTAATTCTTTGATTGTTTAATTCTTTTATTATTTAATTCTCTAATTCATTATTCTTTTATTCATAATCCACTAACATATTATTAATGTTCCCTAATTTCCCCGGTTAAGAACGATCCCTATTTATCAATACTACATCTACACAAAAAGGGTTTAAATTGCATAACACTCGAATTACATGTTTAAATTAATGCGTAGTTTGGGCGTAGTCAATTTTTGGCGCCGTTGCCGGGGAAATTGAAAATCATTTTAATTTGTTAGTGTATGTATATAAATTGTGCATATTATACTTGTTTATAAATTTTATTTTTGTTAATATTATATTTGTTTATAACATTTACTTACTTGTTTATATTTTATTTATCCATCTTATTATTGTTCTTATTATGTTTGTTTATAATGCTCATACTTTACTTTTTCTTAATTTCTAATTTATACTTGTTCATAAATGTTCATAATTTTTTTTTATATATATTTGTTCATAATAAATTTGATACTTGTTCATAAATGCATATTTTATATGTTCACTTTTCTTTACTTTTATTTTATATGTTCATATATGCATATTTTATATATTCACACTTTTTCTTTATTCCCTTAACTTTAATCATATTACATCAACTTTATTCCATTAACTTTCTTTTAATTTTATTACATAACCTTTATGTTCCACTAACTTTATGTTTACACTTATTTTATTTTTATGTAATCAATTATTTGTTTATGTCTTGTTAAACTTTAAATCTGAAATGAAAAAAAGAAAATTCGGAATAAATAAAAAAAAATTTTAAAAAAAAATTTAAAAAAAAAAAAAATTTAAAAAAAAAATTAAAAAAAAAAATTTAAAAAAAAAAAAAAAAATTTCCTATTAATTGTTTTAGAGTTGCATGAATCTCTTAGTCCCTTTTTCTTCAAAATCTTACTTTCGGGAACAGGTAGTGCCCCTCTTATTTACTTTCTCCTTAACCCTTCATGATGTGTGGATTTCATCACCACATACCATAGACTCGAATCTATGGACATGAGGTTGGGGCGGAGTTTGTAAACACTAGGGTTTGGTAATTCTCTACGTCATCATTTGGATTAATTATGGTGTCTAGGAGAGTTATGACTGGTGACAAGTTTTGGATTAAGAAAGGGAACACCAATGGAGTATATGCCAAGCTAGCCTCGGGGTGCTCTTAAAATTATCCTTGCTTCTCGCGTTACATCTATCTCAACTGGCCATGATTAATGTTGAATGGTGGAATGGTGGTTATCAGTACGCGCAGGCCGTACGCCCAGGAAAGTACTATGAGAAGCGGAAGGGGAAAGTTATTCATGACACTCTAAAACTCTACTTATTGCATTATTAGTTTGCATTTGAAACTTGTGTATTTTCTTTCCAGTAACGTAACTTTTTGGTAATTCTGGTTTCTATTTATGTGCTATTTTATGCAAATCTCTACTATCTTACACTTATTATCTTTTCTTGTGTATACTTGCCTTCTAACTTAGAGTTTTGTTTTCATAGAGGTACGAACTTATGAATGCGTGCTCATCAATCTAAGCTTGATCGGCTGAGAAGACAACTTGACATCTCACCAAGCAACGCCACATTCAGAGACGCACTTAAGCAAACCAGTTCGTTCGAACCTCCATCCCCAATATTCGGTGAGTCCAAAAGCGAGAAGAGTAATTCAGAAGAAGAACAGATTTTCGGAACACCGATAACCATGGCACGAAACCTGAGTATCCGGGAGCAGACATGTGCAAACACAAATGGCACTACAGACTTCTGCATCCAGTATCCCGAGCCTCGAACCAACAAGAAAGATATTGAGCTTAAGAGTGGAGTTCTTCATCAACTACCCAAGTTCCGTGGAATCAGAAATGAAGATCCACACAAACACTTAACAGAGTTCCAATTCATCATTAGTAGTATGTGTCCGGATGATGCGGACTTGGAAATCATGAAGCTGAAAGCTTTCCCATTGTCCTTGGAAGAAAGAGCACGGGTATGGCTTTTAAGTCTCCCACCCAATCATATTGACTCTTGGGAGAAGTTGGTTCAGGAGTTTCTTACCAAGTACTTCCCTGCCTCAAAGATTACGGTCTTAAGAAAAGAGATCACTGGAATCAAGCAGAAAGAACATGATGAGAATTTCAGCCAGTACTATGAGAGGTTTAAGGAACTTTGTGCTTCATGCCCTACTCACGGGATCACAGAAGGCTATCTTTTAACCTACTTTTATGAAGGACTCAAAGGTTGGGATAGAGGACTGCTCGATGCTGCAGCTAATGGAAGTTTCTTAGCTCGGAGCCTAGTAGATGGTCGTGCACTACTTGAAAGCCGTGCACTCAATGATGCACAATACGAAGGTGCCGATCCCATTTCTAGAAAGGTACATGAGGTAAGTTCCCATGCTATAAATGATTCAAAGTTAGATAAAATCACCTCTATGCTTTCGAATATGCTTGAGCTAAAGAAACAGGTAGCTCCAGTTTGTTCCATATGCTCTCAAGGCCATCTTGAGGAACAATGTCCCTACACTGCAAGGGAGGAAGACTCCGGAACTGAAATGGCACACGCCATTGGAGGCTATCAAGGAGGGCCAAGGACCCAAGGTTACAGTTGGAGAGATCCGAACAATGTCCTAAACCCTCAGCACATGTCGACCGGGCCAAACCGTGTCCCAGACCAGTTCCCAAGGCCCACATGGCAACCAAGGCCCACATGGCAACCAAGGCCCCCAGTCCCATTTTCTAACTTTTCTCATAATCATGCAAATAATCATACTTCCTCATCTTCTAATCCTGATTATGATAAAATGCTGGCTGCTCTTTCCCAAGGGCAGCAAACACTAATGGCTTCAACTCAGGCTCTTGTCACAGGTCAGCAAAATCAACAAAAAGACATCGCTGATCTCAAGGACCAAATGGGCAAAGTCGTGGACTTCATGGGTAAGATCCAAGCTAGCGGGGTGCTTCCACCTCAACCTACGCCCAACCCAAATGTAAGACCTGAAGCCAATGCAATCACCACTCGAAGTGGTAAAGTGCTCGGAGAAATAGAACCAGATCCAGCCGTTTCTGAGGCTGAAAAGCACAAGGTGGCAACTAAGACCACCACGACACAACCGCCAGTTCAACCTACCCACACACAAGGTAATAACCCAATCCCTTCAAGTTCGGTTGTTACTAATTCCCCGTTTGTGCATGCACCATTTCCAAGTAGGCTTGCCAAATCTAAGAAGAATGAATCCGATGAGGAAATCTTGGAGATCTTCAAAAGGGTGCAAATCAACATGCCCTTGATCGAGTGCATCAAACAAGTGCCGAAATACGCAAAATTTCTGAAAGAGTTATGCACTCCAAGGCGCCAGACGAGGGAGAAGGAGGTTGTGATGGTGAGTGAAACAGTTTCTGCTGTAATCCAGCGTCGGCTACCCCCAAAGTTGAAGGATCCAGGGAGTTTTTCTGTTCCCTGCGTGATTGGTAACAAGTCATTTGATAAAGTCATGCTAGACTTAGGCGCATCCATTAATGTTATGCCATATTCACTATATGTTGCCCTAGGTCTAGGTAAATTACAGCATGACGATGTTATCATTCAGTTAGCCGATCGCTCTAATGTGTATCCTAAGGGATACATAGAAGATGTTCTTGTGCAGGTTAACCAGCTCATCTTCCCAGCTGACTTTTATGTCCTAGACATGGAGGATTCCCCTACGAATCAAGCTCCACTAATGCTGTTGGGAAGACCATTCATGAGAACTGCCAAGACAAAGATTGATGTGTTCAATGGAACATTAACTATGGAAGTAGACGGAGAGGAGATTGGCTTCAACATCTTTGATGCCATGAGGTACCCTAGTTCCGCAACTCATACTACTTTTTCTGTTGACGTGTGCACTTCTCTCGCAGAGAAACATTTTGATTCAATTCGAGAAGACACACTCAACATGATAATCCAGAAAGGAGTTGGCCTAACGCAATCAGGGGACGCCTTGGTTGAGGATACGGATTACGAACTAGAACCTCGAATTTGGGATGAAGTCATGACCCTAAATGAGACCCCCAGAATGATGAATCATCAGGTACCCTCGTCATTTCCAATCAGTACTAATGCCACTCCCCCTTCAGTGATTCAGGCCCCAGTTCTCGAGCTCAAAGTTTTGCCTGACCACCTGAAGTATGCCTATCTTGGCTCGGACGACACTCTGCCCGTCATAGTGTCTTCTGCACTAACCGAGTCACAGGAAGATAGACTGGTACAGGTCTTGACAAAGTACAAGACAGCCATTGGATGGACTCTGTCAGATATCAAGGGAATCAGCCCTACAACTTGTGTGCATCGAATCTTACTGGAAGATGATGCAAAACCCTCTCGCGAAGCCCAACGTCGCCTCCATCCTCCGATGATGGAAGTTGTGAAACAAGAGGTCATCAAACTCTTGGACTGTGGTGTCATCTACCCAATTTCAGACAGCAAATGGGTCTCACCAGTCCAAGTAGTCCCAAAGAAAAGTGGAGTCACAGTTGTTGCGAACAGTGAAGGAGAGCTAGTGCCCCAGCGAACAGTGACCGGATACAGAGTCTGCATCGACTATCGACGCCTGAACAAAGCAACTAGGAAGGATCACTTCCCTTTGCCCTTCATTGATCAAATGCTTGAAAGGTTAGCAGGTCACTCCTATTATTGCTTTCTTGATGGTTATTCCGGGTACAATCAAATCTGTATCGCTCAAAATGACCAAGATAAAACGACTTTCACTTGTCCTTTTGGCACTTTTGCCTACCGAAGAATGCCTTTCGGTTTATGTAACGCCCCAGGTACTTTCCAAAGATGCATGCTTTCTATTTTCTCTGAATACGTCGAAAAAATAATTGAAGTATTTATGGACGATTTTAGTGTCTTTGGGGATAGTTTTGATGCATGCTTAGAACACTTAGCACTTATCTTACAAAGGTGTGTCGAAACTAATCTGGTACTTAACTGGGAGAAATGTCATTTCATGGTTAGACAAGGGATAGTCTTGGGCCATATTGTCTCTGAAAGAGGAATTGAAGTCGATAAATCTAAAGTTGATACTGTGCGCCACTTACCCTCTCCCACTTCGGTGAGAGGAATCCGTTCATTTCTTGGTCACGCAGGATTTTACAGAAGATTTATCCAAGACTTCTCCCACATTGCAAGGCCCTTGTGCCGACTGCTTCAGAAGGAGACACCCTTCGTCTTTGATGCAGACTGTCAGGAAGCTTTTGAAAAGCTTAAAAATCTCTTAACTACTGCCCCCATTCTTTGTGCCCCTGATTGGTCCTTACCCTTTGAACTAATGTGCGATGCCTCTGATTATGCAGTTGGAGCCGTACTCGGACAAAGGCGGGATAAGAAGCCCTGCGCCATCTACTATGCATCCAGAACCTTAAATGATGCCCAGATGAACTACACCACTACAGAAAAGGAGTTGCTTGCTGTTGTATTTGCTTTAGATAAATTTCGTTCTTATCTACTTCGAACTAAAGTCATTATTTACACTGATCATGCAGCACTGAAGTATCTCCTAGCCAAGAAGGAAGCGAAACCAAGACTGATCCGATGGATTCTTCTTCTTCAAGAGTTTGACATCGAGATTAAAGATAAGAAAGGCGTAGAGAACGTGGTGGCGGATCATTTGAGTCGCATTGCACATGAGCGAGATCCTGTGGCGATTCAAGAGATGTTTCCAGACGAACAACTCTTCAGAATCGAGGGAGGTACTCCTTGGTATGCTGATATTGTCAATTATTTAGTCACCAAGCAGTTGCCCACCACCCTCTCCCGTGCACAAAAAGATAAACTTAAGAAGCATGCTAGGCACTATATTTGGGATGAACCTTATTTGTGGAAACACTGTGCAGATTTATTGATTAGGAGATGTGTCCCTGATATTGAACATAGGTCAGTCCTAGAGTTCTGCCATAGCCATGCTTGTGGAGGCCACTTTGGATCTAGAAAAACTGCACTCAAAATCTTAGAATCTGGACTATATTGGCCCACACTTTTTAAAGATGCACATTCATTTTGCTTAGCCTGTGATAAATGTCAGAGATCAGGAAACTTAGGACGCAGGGATGAAATGCCACAACATTATGTTCTTACTGTTGAAATATTTGATGTTTGGGGTATCGATTTTATGGGTCCGTTTCCTCAATCTAATGGCTATCTCTATATCTTACTTGCCGTTGATTATGTATCAAAATGGGTGGAAGCTAAGGCCACCAGGACTAATGACTCTAAAACTGTTGCAGATTTCCTCAGAACTAACATTCTTTCCAGGTTTGGGATCCCGCGGGTCCTAATAAGTGATGGAGGAAGTCATTTCTGCAACAAGACCATTGAAGCTTTACTGAAACGGTATGGTGTCACTCATCGAGTATCTACACCTTACCATCCTCAAACGAGTGGAATGGCGGAAGTCAGTAATAGAGAGATCAAGAAGATACTAGAGCGAACTGTGGGTCCTAATCGAAAGGATTGGAGCCAACGGTTGGATGATGCACTTTGGGCATACAGGACGGCCTACAAAACACCTATAGGAATGTCTCCCTATAGGTTGGTGTACGGAAAAGCATGTCACCTTCCGGTGGAACTAGAGCATAAAGCATGGTGGGCCGTCAAAACGTTCAACATCAAGCTAGATGACGCCGGTCTGCATCGGAAGCTCCAGCTGAGTGAGCTTGAGGAAATAAGAAATGATGCATTTGAAAGCACTCTGATCTACAAGGAAAAGGCAAAGGCATTTCATGACAAACAGATCAGGAGTAAAGCATTTGGCATTGGCCAGAAAGTTTTGCTTTTCAACTCTCGGCTCAGACTCTTTCCTGGTAAGTTATGTTCTAGATGGGTAGGACCTTTTGTTATCACTAATATTTTTGCCCATGGAGCCATACAGATAAAACACGTTGGAACTGGAAAAGAGTTCAAGGTCAATGGCCATAGATTGAAGCCTTATATCGAGGCAATTGGCGAGCACGATGTGGAGTCAGAAAGAGTGCTACGACGTCCCATCAGATAAACTAAATTTGGTCTAGGCTGGATGGACGTTAAACTTCAAGCGCTTGTTGGGAGGCAACCCAATGTGTTCGCGAGTGTGAAGGAGTCATCAACACAGATTTGCTTTCTTTCAACCCTTCACTCTCTTTTATGTTTTTCTTTCTTATTTCATTTTCTTAAATCATCTTCCTTACTTTGATTCTATGTTTAAATTACTTCGTATTTTCCTACATTGAGGACAATGTAGAATTTAAGTGTGGGGGAATGGTTTACAAATTTATTTGTGTTAATTTTCAATTGTTTATTTCTTATTTGTGTTAATTTTCAATTGTTTTATTTCTTTCTCCTAAAAAAAAAAAAAAAAAAAAAAAAAAAAAAAAAAAAAAAAAAAATTTGAGTCTTTTTGTTTTAACGTAGCGTTTTTACGAGTCATCAAGTTGCCCTTTAACTTGTCAATGATATAAGTGAATGGAAATGATTATGTTATGGCCATAAAGATAATCACTACAACTTGAATTTGTTTGTTAATATTTTGTAATTAAGTGTTATAACTTAAAGATAATGCATGTAAATTGGTACATAAATAAGCATGATATGATAAGTATGAATCATTTGAACCTTATGTGAGCTTTAGAACTTATATACATCTTTGATGAGTGATTCATAAGTTCTTTGTTTAAATTGATATACATATGCCTCATAACTGCTTGCCATAGCTTTTAATGAACTCTAGAGCACTAGAACTTATTCTATGTGATTTTCAAAGCTTTTAAGTCAATAAATTCTCTGATTTTGGAAATGATTAAGGCATTAGGGTTAACACCACAACTTCAAAACATCCATGTTCCCTATTTTGTGCGCACAAGTTGCGACCCCCTTAGTTTTACCCCTTTTGAGCCCACATTAAGCCTTTCTTTCCTCACCATGATTATCTAAACACTTGAGCTTAGTATAGACATCTTTTACCTTTGTTCCAAGGACTCGGTTGAAGACATAATGATTATGTAAAGAGAAAATGATGATTTTGAAAGACTTTTATGTGTATTTTGTGGATTTACTTACTCAAACATTGTTGTATTTTTGACACATGTTATTACCTTGATATATGAGGAAAAAAAAAATGAAAAAAAAAAAAAAAAAAAAAAAAAAAAAATCGAAAAAAAAAAGAGAAGAAAAAAAAAAAGAAAGAAAGATATATTTATCAAGGTAATAAGGTTTGATTATGAATGTTCGAGTTAAGTCCTTTACATTTGTAAATCCGGCACAAAGAATGAATTCGAGGCCCAACAAGATGAAATTAGGCCTATGTTCGAAGGGATGGATTACTGACATCATTGCACTAAGGTTGGGAAGTTATGATACGTTTTGGGAGTCTATTGAGTCTTGGAACGAATTGAGCACCACTTGTCCTATATTCTCCTTGCCTCTAAACTTAGCCCCATTACAACCTTTATAAAGACCTTATGATCCTTAAGATGGTAAATTTTGATTAGTTGAGTCAATCACTTGAGTAAGCTTATGGTTTTGGTTCATTTGTGCAAGTATGTTTTGTTTTTATCTTGAGGTGTTTGTTTGAAATTTTGCAAAAGTACTTCATTTCGATTATGTGAGTATTTCTCACATACTTTGAGTGCAAACACAAACCCTCACAAATTGAGTGAATTTATGAGTGCATATCCTTGTGAGTTGATTCATACTTGTCTTATTCGTGCAGAACTCCATTTCACCATATTTACTCATTATCTTACTTGTTGAACATTTTGTTACCATATATTAACTTTTGAATTCCATTTGCTTAAATGTTTTAAGTGAAAATCTTTTATACCATGATTATAACAATGAAATTTGAGACAAATGGTTAAGGGTCTACTTGTTTTGAATTCGTAGTTTGATTTTAGTTTTTGCTAGGGACTAGCAAAGTTTAAGTGTGGGGGTATTTGATAGGACGTTAAATAAGCATTATTTTATATTATTTTATACCCTTTATACTTGAATTTTAATATTAAAATATTAAATAAATTGATAAAATAAATTATTTTGTGATTTTATGTTTAGATAAATAAAGTTTGTAATTTGGAGCATTTTGGCGAAAGAATCGTCCCGATCGGAATTATAACGAACAAATTATGGACGAAATTCAGTGGGAATTATTAATTTAGTTATTAATTAATTAATTAATTATGTGCAGCCCGGCCCAGTGGATCAGTGCAGCCCAGCGAAAAGAAAAGAAAAAAGAGGCCCGCCAGCCCAGCGAAGAAGTCCAGCAGCCGATTTCTGTTCGGCCCAGCCCGCATAGCAGCGGCCCAAACTGGCGCAGCCCGCACCCTCAAGCCTTTCCCAGCCGCGGCAGTCCTGTACCGAACGCGCAGACAAACATCCGGCGCGCGCCTGCCGAATCGCAGGTCCTCTCTTCAGCGACCGCCTGCCGAGCGCCAGCTTCCCATTTCAGCAGCCAGCCACCGAAAATTCCTGCCCTATTTTCCAGCAGATTCCACTCAATTTCCAGCCACCTTCCAACAACTTTCCAACCCAATTTTACAACTTTACAACTCAAACCACCTCTAAACATCATCACAAATCTTTATTACTCATCATTCCATTATTCCATTTTTTTTATTGTATTTTTATATTATTTTTGGTAGCTTTCTCCACCTATAAATAGGAGTTGATTTCACTTGTTGAAATCACTTCCAAGTAGCACAAAATTGAGCTTCTTTTAGGAGAAATCTTGGCAAAATAGTTCCAATACAATTTTGAGAGTTCAAGTCCGAATTTCCTTGTTTAATCTTCTTCCATCTTCATAAGGTTCCAGCCGCTGTTCGGTGTTCCTTGTGAAAAACAATCCATTGTTCTCATCCAATCTGAAAAGTGTAACATTTGCTCTCCATTCTCTTAAACTCTCTTATTTGTTATTGGTTCTAATTATAATGCAATATATGTATTGGTTTCTCCTTCCTATCTTTTGTGAAAATTGAGTATAATCTCCATGTGTTTTACTTTCTAAAAATCATTTACTTCTTACATTTTAGAGCTTAAACTTCATTTCGAAACTAAATGTTGATCCGCTGTTCGGGGCATTTAGAGTAGATTTGGAGAGATTTAATGTATGACCGCTGTTCGGCGCATTAAATCACAAACTTAAGGTAATTATATTATAAGTAAAAATCCGCTGTTCGGTGCATTTATAATATGATTAATGTATGAGGAAATATGAGTTTGTGAAGGTATAATTTCGTGATTAATTCAAATATTTGCAATTGTAGTATGTTGTTGAAGTTTGTGTTTACGGGAAGTCTACTTTGTGCATAAGTTAGAATAGAAATAGAATGAGTTTATCTATGCTTTTACTTATTTACATAATTACAAACCTCTTCAAAACCCCCCTTGTTTATTCTTTATTCTTTTATTCTTTATTCTTTTATTCTTTGATGCCTTTATTCTTTCATTCCTTTATTATTTAATTTATTGATTCTTTGATTAATTAATTCCTTTATTCTTTGATTAACTAAGTCCTTTATTCTTCTATTATTTCATTCTTTAATTCGTTAACTTATTAATTCTTTGTAATTCATTAATTTATTATTATCTTGTTCATCTATTCTTTAATTTATTAATTCTTTGATTGTTTAATTCTTTTATTATTTAATTCTCTAATTCATTATTCTTTTATTCATAATCCACTAACATATTATTAATGTTCCCTAATTTCCCCGGTTAAGAACGATCCCTATTTATCAATACTACATCTACACAAAAAGGGTTTAAATTGCATAACACTCGAATTACATGTTTAAATTAATGCGTAGTTTGGGCGTAGTCAGTCCCTTCACGGACCGCATCATGCGGTACCGCCATGAGACGGAGGTCAAGCCCCTGAAAATTGCTCCATATAATGGACAAGGCGACCCAGACACCCATATCAACAATTACAACTCAGCGCTCGCCTTCAGGAATCTCTCTGACGAGGCGCAGTGCTTGATTTTTAGCTCTACCCTCACTGGGGCCGCACTCAATTGGTTCTATCGCCTGGAACCACAGTCTATCGACTCGTTCGACCGCCTACACACGGTCTTCCTGAACCAGTTCATGATCCAGACGGATCGACTGCTCACAACCGAAGACTTGGGAACCCTCCGACAGGGAGATAGCGAGCCCCTGCGCCAATACGCCGCTCGTTTCAGCCTGGAATACTCCAAATGCCACGAGACGGACGACAAGGCCGCCTACCGCGCTTTCCGCAACGGGCTGCGGGAGCCCACCTTCAAGTACCATGCCTTCACCCAGGGTTGGGACGATTACAACGAACTCATGCGACAGGCAGCAATACACGCCAAGGCGGAGCACTTCAACTCTCCCCAGGTCGCATCCCGGCCTGACGTAAATGGCTCGCGCCCTCCACCTCCCAGCAACCAGCAGGCACGGTCACCTCCGCCGACCAATAACGCACATACGGATCACCGATCTGACTCACACTCCGGTAAGCGGAAAGGGACGTACAACAACGACCATCGTGTGAGGGACAAGTACCACAACAAGGGGCAGGGATCAGGCCACCACCAAGCAGGCAAACCCTACACGGGGCCAGCCTCAAAGTACGAAACCTATTCAATCCTGAACACCTCCCTCGAGAACGTCTTGATGAGCATCGAGGACACCATCCCCAAGCCACGGGCACGACCACCCGGCCCCCGCCCGGGCGTCCAATCCAACTTGTACTGCCAGTACCACAAGTTCAATGGCCATACCATCAACGAGTGCGTGGCTTTCCGCGACATTGTGGAAGCACTCGTAAGGGAGGGGAAGATCAACCAGTTCCTCCAACACGCACGCCCCGGACAGGGACTGCCACAGATCAACACGATCAGCGGGGGCCCTACCATCTCTTCCTCCTGCACCTCCAATCGGGCTAAGAAGAACTTCTTGCGCGCCACGAAATCCAACCACCAAATATTCAACATCACGGATGGACGCGCGGCCAAGGTCGCCCGGGCAGGATGGACGCCCATCACTTTCTCCGAGGAAGAAGAGCAGGGAGTTATCTTTCCCCACGATGACCCATTGATCATCCGCGCTCAGATTGCCAATTTCGATGTTGGGCGGATCCTGGTGGACACGGGTAGCTCTGTGAACGTCCTCTTCATGGACACTTTCAACCAGTTGGGCATAAACTCCACAGACCTCACCCATGCTGGTTCCCCGCTACTCGGCTTCTCGGGCGATTCTGTCATGCCCCTTGGCACCATCTCCCTGCCTATCTCCTTGGGGAGCGCGCCCAAGATCGCAACAGCCATCACCACCTTCCTAGTAGTCGATTGCCCCACTGCTTATAACGTCATTTTGGGAAGGGGACTCCTCAACCAGCTCAGTGCCGTCATCTCCACCCGGGCCCTTCTCATGAAGTTTCCGACCGTCATGGGCACTGGCCAAGTCCGCGGTAACCAACAATCCGCCCGCTCCTGCTATCAGACCGCCCTGACAAAGCTCAACCCATACAACAAGCGGGAGACCATGACCGTCGCCGAGGCTGCTTACGAGGCCGACCCTGTCGACTCCGAGCTCCTTGAACAAATGCGGGCGGGTCCCCCCGAGGACCCGCGCGACCTCTCCGCTGTCTCGCAGCCGCAACCCGTGGAGGATACGGAGCTGATCACCCTTTGCCCGCATAACCCCGAGCGGCAAGTGAAAATTGGAAGCACCCTCGCTCCCAAAATCAGGACACAACTCATCCAATTCCTCCGGGACAACAGCGAGGTCTTTGTTTGGTCCTACGCCGACATGCCTGGCATCTCCACGGATGTCATCTGCCACAGGCTTAACATCAGCCCTTCCTTCAAACCAGTCACCCAGAAGCAGCGGACTTATGACGCAGAATGACAGCTGGCCATGCAAGAAGAAATCGTTCGGCTCAGCACCATTCACTTCGTACGTAAGGCCATTTACGCCACGTGGGTCGCAAACGTCGTACTCGTCAAGAAACCCTCCGGATCCTGGCGGATGTGCATCGACTTCACGGATCTCAACAAAGCCTGCCCGAAGGATAGCTTCCCGCTTCCTAAGATCGATCTTTTGGTCGACGCCACAGCTGGCCATGAACTTCTCAGCTTCATGGATGCGTACTCTGGCTACAACCAAATCCGGATGCACCCCGACGACCAGATCCACACCAGTTTCCGCACTAATCTAGGAGTCTACTGCTACAATGTTATGCCCTTCGGGCTCAAGAACGCCGGTGCCACCTACCAACGACTTGTCAACTTCATGTTCGCAGATCAGATTGGCAAAACCATGGAGGTGTACGTAGATGATATGCTCGTCAAGAGCCGGACAGCCGACCAGCACGTGCCTAACCTCCACAGGATGTTCCAGGTCCTGAAGCAATACAAGATGCGGCTCAACCCCGCCAAGTGCGTCTTCGGTGTCCGTTCTGGAAAATTCCTCGGCTACATGATCAGCCAGCGGGGAATCGAGGCTAACCCCGAAAAAATCAAGGCCATCCTGGACATGAAGCCCCCGCGCACACTCAAGGAAGTCCAAACCCTTACTGGCCGGATCGCCGCTCTCACCCGGTTCATCTCTCGGGCGACAGACAAGTGTCTACCATTCTTCAAGGTCATGAAGACCCAGGGCCGGCACATCAACTGGGACGCGACGTGCGACGCTGCCTTCGAAGCTCTCAAAACTTACATGAGCACCGCGCCCCTACTTACCCGACCTACCACCGGGGAACGGCTCACCGTCTATCTTTCTGTCTCCACATCCGCTGTCAGCTCCGTCCTCGTCACCAGTCGGGACGGCGCGGAGTTCCCAGTGTACTATGTCAGCAAGGCGTTCCAGGACGCGGAGACCCGGTACAACGACCTGGAGAAGTTGGCCTTTGCCCTCATTGTGACGGCCCGGCGCCTCCGCCCATACTTTCAGGCACATCCCATGTTAGTCCTCACCAACAAACCCCTTCGCCAGGTGCTCCAAAAGCCAGACACTTCGGGGTGGCTCATCAAGTGAGCGGTAGAGCTTAGTGAGTTCGATATCACTTTCGCCCCGCGACCGGCTGTCAAAGGACAGGTCATCGCCGACTTCCTTTCCGAATTCACTTACAACACAACGCAGCACATGCCTGACACTTCGGACCCCAACATCGCGGCACCCGCCGCTCCTATCTGCAAGTCGTCAACCCCGTCCACTTTAGACCCCGCCAAACCGATATGGACTCTTTACGTGGACGGGTCCTCCTGCCATACCGGCTCCGGCGCCGGCCTCGTCCTCAGCACGCCTACCCACGGACGGTTGGAGTACGCGTTGCGTTTTGGGTTCCAGGCCTCCAACAACGAAGCTGAGTACGAAGCCCTCCTTGCTGGCCTCCGTTTGGCCACCGACCTCCAAGCACAACAGCTGCAGATTTACAGCGACTCCCAGCTCGTTGTCCGACAGATCAACAGCCTCTATGATGCCAAAGACGCCTCCATGACCCGATACTTGGCAAAAGTGCGGTCCCTACTCCGCCGCTTCCGCGGCTACGAGGTCATCCAAATACCACGGTCGGAAAACAGCCACACCGATGCCCTGGCCCGCCTGGCCACCTCCATCGACGACAAGATAGGCCGCCGTGTTCCCGTCGAATTTTTGGCATCCCCAAGCACAAACGAGCAACCAGTCCTGGCCGCAACACAGGAAGCCTCTTGGATGGACCCCATTGTCCGGTACCTCACCATGGCCGAACTCCCGCCCAACCGCAACGAGGCCCGACGCATCCAACGCCAGTCCGCATGATACACCATGGCGCATGGCCACCTATACCGACGGGGATTCGACACCCTCCTCCTCAAGTGCCTCCCTACGGACCGGGGCATTGCGGTGCTCCGAGAAATTCACCAGGGAATCTGCGGTAACCACTCCGGACCCAGGTCCCTCGCACATAAAGCCTTCCAGCAGGGATACTATTGGCCCACAATGCGCGCCGACTCTATAGCCATCACCCAACGGTGCGTCCCATGCCAACGGTGCGCCCCTGTACCTCATTCTCCTGCTGAGCGCCTTACTCCTATGCTCAGCCCCTGGCCCTTCTCTCAATGGGGTCTGGATCTCATCGGCCCCATGCCACGAGGAAAGGGCGGCGTCGAACACGCAATCGTTGCAGTGGATTATTTCACTAAATGGGCCAGGCAAAGCCCCTCAAAACAATCACGGCCGCCCAGGTCGAGAGCTTTGTTTACCAGAACATCATCTGTCGCTTTGGTATCCCCCACACGATCGTCATGGACAACGGCACTCAGTTCGACTCTGCCCGTTTCCGACACTTTTGCGACACCTATGGCATCCAGCTCTGCTTCGCCTCGGTGGCACATCCACAGGCTAACGGACAGGTGGAAGCCGTAAACAAGCTCATCAACACACAACCTCAAGGCTCGACTCCACGACACCCCGAAAGGCCAATGGTCCGACCTCCTATCCGATGTTCTCTGGTCCTACCGGACGTCCTACCGGACATCGACACAAGAGACACCCTTCGCCTTGACTTTCGGGACTGAAGCCGTCGTCCCCGTGGAAATCGGAGAGACCTCTTATCGAGTCCTATCCTATGATCCACGGGAGAATGCGGAGCTCCTCACACAAAATCTCAACTTTATTGAGGAAAGCCGCGACCAAGCCAACCTCCGCAACCTGGCACACAAACAGCGAGTTGCTCGCTACTACAACTCTCGCGTTCACGGACGCAGTTTCCAGGTCGGTGACTGGGTCCTTCGCAAGGTCAGCTTGGCCACTAAGGAGCGCGCTGACGGGATACTCGGGCCCACGTGGGAGGGCCCCTACCTCGTGACCCGAATTTGTCGACCAGGCACCTATGAGCTTCAGACTGCAGATGGACGTCTGCTTACACACCCGTGGCACGCGGATCATCTCAAGTTATTTTATAATTAGAACACACCCCATGTACATTACGTTATGCTTTACTGTAATTCGACTTGGCTATCTCCAGTCGAACTTGCCTTTCCGGCACAATGTTCTTTTATCCAAGTGTTAGCCTCATACTCAACTACAACGTGGCCTATTCACCATTGCCGATCGGCACTCCCGGTGACCAACACAGCACCTACTTTGCATACCGCCGCAAAGCATTCATTACAATTTTATTCGGTGGTTACGACCAGTACGGTCTGGGTTTATGGTCATGACCGTGGATCGGCATGCCTACGCATATGCCAAAAATGCCAAGTACTCGCCTGTCGGCAGTCCTCATTTCAAAAAAAATGCCAAGTGTGATACATATCAACTTTGCCAAGAACAATTTTATTACTCTTTAAACATCCAAACTACATGCTACACGGGGCATCCCCCGGATTACAAAAACAACAAAAGCATACAAAAACTATCTACACGGCCCTCGGCCTCACACCACCACCACCTCCTCGTCTGCCGCCTCAGCCTGGTCGGCAGTGGACGCCTCAGCCTGGTCGGCAGTGGACGCCTCTGCCGCTTTCTCCGCACCGGCCGGCCGCTCGCCCTCGGCATTCGACGGTTGCCCGACCAGTAAGAAAGTTTTGGTCAGCACGGGGGGCTCATCCAGCCACGGGAAGTTGAGAGGGACCCCTGGGTTGAAGTACAACACCCGCTATACGCAATCATCTTCCACCTCGGCAAGCGCCAGGTCGAGATGATTCGCGTACACCGGGTCCGCCATGAAGTCCTCCAGGGTCTTCTGCCGATCGGCAGATAGCAGGACGCGCAGCCGCTCCACTTCCCCCTGCAGCTCCCCCATGACTTTCTCCTGCTCGTTCAGCTGCTGGGAGAAGGCGTGCACCGTTTCCTCCCGGTCCGCAATTCCCCTCTCGGCTGCCTCCGCCCGGGCCTTCTCTCGCTGGAGTTCCTTCTCCAGCTCCGCCACCCGCCTCCGCGCAGCATGACCCTCCTTCTCCCGGGCACGCAGCCTCTCCTCCCTCTGCCGCGCGACGTCCTGCTCCGCCTCCATCCTCTGCATGTGCCGGGAGGCCTTCTACAGGGCCACGTAGGTCTGCCCAAAGCACTGCCGAACCATGCACACTTGTCAGCAAACACATATCAACTAAATACAAACAAAAACCAAAGCCAACTCACACAACTACTCACATGGGCTTGCTCGGCGAGTAGAACCGCGAACCGACCCGGGTGGGAGCCGGTGCCGATCTGCTCAATCTCTGCCGGCGTCACCTGGGAGCCGAGCACAAAAGCATTGACAACCGGCGCCAATGACCTGTGCACCTGCTGTGTGACCGGCACCCACGCCTCCCCGGGCCTTGCCGACCTAACAACCTCCCCCGTCTCCACGGGATCCATGAAGACGGCAGCAATGCCGGGTCCGCTGTTCGGCACCCTTTCCTTGGCCGGCGGCGGTATCTCCACCCTGGCCTCCTTGGCTTTTTCCATCGGCGCCTCGGGAGCCTTGAGGGCCGCCTCCCTCTTGCGTCGGCGGTCGAAGCCCTCTCCCTCCGACACCCCTGCCGCCGGAGGAGGCTGCCTAAGCCGCGCCGCCTTCAGCTTCCTCTGGCGCTCCCGGGCTTGGTCCAGCCCGCCGATGAGGGGCCGCTTCAGTCCCTGGACGGGACTCTTCGCCTGCTCGGCACCTTGCCGCGGATCAGGCCTCGTCGGCTTCGGTGGCCCATTTGGCCGAACACCCAAACTGGACCCCGAAGGGGGCTCCTCTCGGCCGGCACCCCTGGGCTTCAACGCCACGGTCTTTTGCCTCCGCGGCTGTGGGGGGGTTGCCTCCGGCTCCTTGCCCTTTCCCTCGGCAGCCGAGCCATGCTTCGCCGCCGCCTCACTCATCTTCTTCTGAGCGGCTTGTTCAACTTGGGGGTGCACTGCAAAACTAAACTGTTAGTGCCCCGGCATGCCTACACACTATAACTTCAGCACTACTTGCTTACCAGGTGGCGAGATGAGACCCACGGCAAGCAGGTTCGACGGTAACTTCAGGACGCACCGGCTGCGTTCCAGGTCGGACAGCTTTTCCCGCACCAGATTGCACGCCTCCCAATCCTCTGCTGTTACCGTTGCCTTGGACGGACCTGCACACACAACAACACCATAAGTCCCCGCCTCGGTAGCCACAATTGACGCCTTACGACTACTAGCCGAACAGTAGACCAACAACCTCCAGACTGGAAGTAGCTGGGAATCCTCGCGCGGACCCCACTGACGTCCCCTTCCCACGGCCCCGATACCCAGCAGAACCGATGCCTCCAGCTCTTCTGCGACGTCGGCACATCAGTGATGAACGCCCCCCGCGCACTCTTGTGCAGGCACTCCATCTGGTACCACCCCGACCCGTAGGTCTGCCGCTTGAAGCGGTACAGGGCGCACAGTTGCCCCCAGGTCGGCTCCGGCAGTCCCGCCAATCGGAATGCCGTGTACAGGCTGATCAGGATGATCCAGGCGTTGGCGTTCAGCTGCCCCAGGGCCAGGTTCGCCCTCGCCATCATGTCCTGGAGCCACGGGTGCAGAGGCAGCCTCACGACGTGTTCAAAGCAATCGACGTAAAATAATGTCGACCCTTCCGGCGGACTGCTCGGCTTCTTGCTGTGCGGGGGTACCGTCATCTTAATCTCCGCCGGCACGCTGTACAGCTCCCGGAACCGGTCCAGGTCGGACTGCCGAATGGTGTTCATCTCGTAGTCCACGGCATACTCCACCTTCACCACGCCATCGGCATCTAGTTCCATCGGCGAGCTCGTCTCCGTACCGCTACCTTCAGCCTCGGAATCGACGGTGGCGACGGGGGGAGTACGGGGAGACGTCCTCCTCTCACTTGGCCGACCGGCACCCGACGTGCTGCACCCGCCCTGCTGCCTCACCTCCTTCCGCGGCAACCTGAGAGCCTCATCCAGGCTGTCACCACTGCTGGACGACGACGTGCGCTAGTGGACCCACTAGTGGACGTTGACCCACTGCGCCCGCTCGGCCCGTCGGTTGCCGAACTGGACGGTGTTTCCCCGCCAAAAGCTTGAGGGGACCTAACCCCAGATCCACTGTTTGACTCTGACTCTGACATCTACAAATTACCAAAAGAAAAGAAGCTACAACTAAGCACCTACGCTACGGAACACATGCTGAGCATAGACGCCGAACGGCAGGAATTATACCTTTCAAAGTTTTGCTCGGTCGAACTGGTTCCACGTGCGTCCTCTTCTTG
This sequence comes from Prinsepia uniflora, assembly GCA_032719365.1. NCBI lineage: Eukaryota > Viridiplantae > Streptophyta > Magnoliopsida > Rosales > Rosaceae > Prinsepia > Prinsepia uniflora. The sequence goes on along the minus strand of CM064871.1, from coordinate 77,106,402 downwards.
ATCGGCAATCTCCAATTCAGTCGGCACTCGCAATTATTCCACTGATGCTCTGAGTCAAAAGTGAAAAACGACAGAAAGCTTTCGCCCCTTTTATAGGCCCCTGGCCCGCCTCGAGATGCGCGCTTCCGATCCGACGGTCACCAGGCCGATACGGCCACCTTTCGGCTATGAATACCTTGTACTGTATACCCATCGGCATCTCAACTACATACGTACATACGTACATCACTCACCGGTATGTATTCATATCGCCTGCCGACCGGAGCCTCTCGGCCTCTTTCCCGACGGCACGCCTCCCCTCTTCGTCGGCAAGCACACTGCTACCGACGTCTCCCCGCCATTCCCCACGGCCACCTCCACGATCTTTCGGTCTTTACGGTGGGCCACTTCCGGAACTCGGCAACGGGGCTCCTTTGCGAATCGGACATACGGTGCACTTCCTCGCTCCACGACTTGGAGGGCTACTAGGGATACAGGGCGCACCGCCCAGGTCGGTCGACAGGTACCGGCCGTCATATCAAGTCCTCGACCGAGGAACCCCACCTCAGTCAAAGACTTAGGGGACTTATGTTGATACCATATCGACCGACCAGCCTAGCACAGGTCCCACCAGGACAGGAAGGCCGCCGACCGATCGCCTGATCGGCACCCTCACGGCCTACGGCCCGCCGATCGGCACCATACTGCAGACCCGGCCATTCGGCACCTGACAGTGAACAGACGACAGCTGGCTGCGACAGTCACCTAACCAACTCTGCCACACCAACTCCCTGACGGAGGCAGGTTGGGACTCCAGCTGGCGCCTCCTCCGGATATCCAGGGTTTGTCAGACGGCTCCCAGCCACCAAGCACCACCTGCTCCCGTAACAGTAGCCCACCTACCGCAGTTATGGCTACTATAAATACCCCGAAACCCTTCACAAAGGTAAGACACTAAGAACCGATCCAGAGCACTGTATTTACTTGCCTCTCGGCACTCAGATACTAACTTAGGCATCGGAGCCCCTTCGGTCGGCACCACACCGGTGTCTAGTCCTTGCAGGATACTCGTCGAACGGCCACGCCCCAGCGGACCCGAAACACCACGCGGCTGGTCCCAGAACCCCCAGCGGGTCTCATCGTGTTGGTCATTTCAGGATCAAACAGGGCTCGAGGCCCAATTATTGTGAAATCGGGTGAGGGGCCCTGTTGAGTTCTATGTTCGGGCTGGAGGCCCATTTGCTTGGTGTTATCGGGCGTGAGTCCCGCTTTTATGGGTTTTGATATACTGGTATGTATATACCCTCCTTATGAGATGATTGATTGGTCTCCTCTAGCGTCGACCTGGAGAGTCACCATCCACAGACCAGAGTGGGTATCCTAACACGACCCATCCCAATCCCCCCTGGGATTACCACGGGATGTGACGTGCTCCCGTCTGACACGAAGTGTCAGATAAGGGGTAACCCAACGCCACTGCCCCTACGGGCATCCAGAGTGCACAAGGATCGATAGAGGAGGCATGCAATGTCCCGATCCCCTGTTGCAGTCGCATCCGCGCTCAACCTGAAGGGCATTAAAAACCAAAAGTTGTGAGTGTATAAACAAGTTCGTAAAATACATTTTATAAGACATGTATGCCCCTCAGTAAAAACATATGCATGCTTCAAAAACCAATAATCAAATATTTATTTGAAATAACCCTTAGGGCCTTAGCCCGGAAACCGCAAACATAGTTTCAATCCAAAAATCAATCCAAAAGTTATTTCATAAATCCAGTGGCACATGTTTATTACTTTACCATCTCCGGCATCCCAGATGCCTAGCGTCCCAGACGCTTGACATCCCAGACGTCATATCTCACGGTATTATAGCGACGTGTGCTGCCCGGGGTCTCACCGGGTCCATATCTCTGACATCCCAGATGTCTGACGTCCCAGACGTCTAATCATAGCAATCCTGCTCCTGAGTCACTATACGGTCCGGCCGCTCCGTACAATGACCCCTCGCAGGCAATGCACCGTGACTTCCCCAGTGTCCCAGACACCTGGAGGAGACCAATATATATCCTCGTATCGAGATGGTTTTATGGAACACATTTTATTATTCATTTCCAAAATATCGCAAGGGCCCTGCCCCGAATTTCCATAAAACCGTCATAAGTCCAATTAGTTGCTTTATCAAATCCGAAATCATTTATTCAATTCCATTTTAGGGTCCCCGACCCCAAATCACATATATAAGTCAACTGGGCCCCTGGCCCGATTTCATAAGTCAACTGGGCCCCTGGCCCAATTTATTAAATCAAATGGGCCCCTGGCCCGAATTTACTTTATCAATTCCGTAACCGTTTCATGAAATCATATCCAAACCACAATTATGGAAATCAATGCAAATCCAGAAAACCTCGATTTAAGCGCAAATACGTAAATCGTCTCGAAATGCGTGAAATCATATAAAGTCACCGATATCCAAAACAAATCATATAATCACAGTTATAACAATCATGAAACATTTATGCATGCATAGAATTTATGAAAATCAATGTCCACTCACAGACCGTTTAACCGAGCACCTCGATACGCGTGCCACCGGCCTTCCTGGATCTCGTTACTAACATCGGGACTCCCGAACCTATTCATATCACATTAGAGGGTTACTATAGGTCCTTAATATACTCTCAAAAAGTCCGAAACAGAAACCGACTCGGGAAAGCCGTCCAACACGCTTCCCGAGACAACCGGCCCTAAACTGACCTTCATAACTATCTCAGATCAACATGGTTATTTCACAGAAAATGTTCAAAATGATGAGAGGATTAAAAGTCATGTTGACCGTGAACTGAGATAGTGCTCAACGCGCCCTCACGAGCCGCCCAAGGTGGCTGCGCGTGTAGGCCACGCACCTGCTACAGTGACACTGCTACAGTGTCGTCTTCCTCACCCGGTTACCCTACTAAACGGACCTTCAACCCGCGATATGACCCGGACAATTAACCATCAATTCCTACTTAATTTCCTTCGTTCTTGATCCTAACATGGTCTATAATCATTCAATTAGAGTTCTAAGTCATTTAATTACTTCGACATGCCCCAAATCGACCAACCCAGATCCAAACAGTCGAACAGGTCATCATCTAGAACTCACCCAAAACAGTTCCATTATCCAATTAACTCATACAGGAGCATAAGAAGACTTAAAATAACGTAACAACACGATCAATTGAACAAATCACTACCTGTAAGTAGCCGTCCAAAACCTCTGAAATTCTCTGCACACGGCCGTCACCGTCCCAGCTCATCTGTGGCTGGTTGCCGTCGATTTTGATATGGATGTGTTCTACACACTCCCAGGAAGCTCACTCACAGATTAGATTGGTCCAACAAACCGTAGAAATTAAACTCTGGATTTTTCCCCCAAAAACCCGAAATGGTTCTTCACGGTTCTCTCAGTCACTCTCAGCCTCTCTCAGTCTCAACAGATAGCAAATGAGCTCCTCACTCATCCCATACTCAGATTATCGATTGAAATGGGAGACAAATTGTGGGAAGACCGTTCTGAGCCACTGTGAAAATTTTTCCCGTAACAGAGAAACCATAGCCGTATTTTAATCCACCCGCACCCGTGCCTGTCCATGGCCTCAGTTCCATTCAGAAATGTTTCCCACCTCCTCAATAGACTTAAACAATCCTTCTGGCCATCCCCAAACGAGAATAAATAATGAATTTGGTGCAGGTCACTCACGGCATGGCCGTGCACGGCAGTTCCACGGGTGGTGAACAGTAACCCGTGTAAAAGACCAAAATACCCCTCAGTGCAATAATTACCAAAATGCCCTCCAACTTCCGTGACCCGTAACTTGGTCGTCCGACGTCCATTTTCAGCGTGCCGCCTGTCTACGGACTCAGGGCATCGAGACCTATCCAACGGTCTTTGGGTCGGATGAAAATTCCTTGTATTTCAAAAAGTCAACTTTTTCACTTATTTCGTCCAAATTACGAAAATGCCCATGGATTTCCGAACATCATAACTTCCACCACGAACGTCGGAATCGAACGTGCCACCTGTATATGAACTCGTGACGTCCCAAACTACGTCACGGTCATTAATCAAAGTCCATTTGACCGTCCGAATAAAAAGTCAACGTTTTACCCACGACTAGGGGCAAAACGGTCATTTTGCACCGTTCGTCGGAGTTCGCCCAACTAATCACCGATTAACCCTGCTAATCATAATTAGTCTGTGGTCTAATCCCGAATTCCAGGACAGGTCGTTACATATCCCCATAGGGATCCCGTTCCAGGAGTGGAGGTTACTTATGATGTTGTGGACCCAGACCAGATTCCGGAGTGATATGTGGACTAGATCCAGATAGAGAGAGCTCGGACTAGATCCAGAGATTGAGCCTCCCAGATGGAGATTCCTGGGAGAAGACTCGGAGTGAGACCGCGAGTAGTGTGCACACTAGATAGATATGATGACATCGTGACTATATCGGGGATGTGTTCCCTAGGGGCTGTGTGCCCCGAGATGGCATCTTCTCCGGAAGTGCCTATGATGGGTTATATATGTATATATGTATATGTGGATAGGTTTTCACCTAGAGGGCGTTGGGATGAGACCCTCGCGTATTGGTTTTGGGCTGAGACCCACATGAGATGATTTTGGGACGAGTTCCCACGTGTTTGGTTTGGGCTGAAGTCCCAGGTGTTATTTGACTGATTTCGGGCTAAGGCCCAAATGGTTTGATGGTTCATGACGGTTTATGGGAACCGGGCATGAACCCTAGAAATGGTTTTTGAATGCATGCATATGTTTTTAATGAAGGGCATAAAGGTCTTTTATGAAATATTTTTATAAAATTATTTGTTTCGTCCACTCACAACTTTTATATTTTGAATGCCCTTCAGGTTGATCGCGGATGTGGCTGTAGCAGAGACGAGACATCGCATTCCTCCTTCGGATCCTGGCGTACTCTGATAGCCCGGTTGGGCAAAAGACGAAAATATCCCTGGTCTGACACAGACGGGAGCAGGCACGTACCACGCTAATCCCGAGGGATTTGGGGCGGGTCCTGTCATTTTGGGCATGAGACCTAGTTGTGGATTTGATAGGATTCGAGGAATCCTGTGATATGAAGTGTCGTTGGACACTAGGTTTCGTCTCGGGCGTTACGGCGCTTGCCTCCAAACTGCGATGTGTTCCTTCCGGATAGGTCACGATGCATTGCCTGTTTTCGAGCAGCCGAAGGAAGCGATGACTGAGGGAAGCTCGACTTAGGAGTGCTGATGAGATATTATGAGATCGATCGGTGATGTGTTCGCGATGATCTAAAGACAGTCGCGACGAGTGATGTGTTCACGACGACATGCTAGGATTATGAGCGGTCCTGAGCTATATGCACATGTGCTAGGATGAGAAACGTGACTGATATTGGGATGAGTTCCCATGGGATGTGTTCTCACTTGTTCTATGATTTGGGCCGAGGTTCTGGATGTGTTTTCTATGATCTGATTTTGGGCTGAGACACTAGTGAAATGATAGCTTCGATTAAGAAGCAGCTTTCACTGTATTTTGATTTGGGAAGCAATACGTCTTATTTCCAAGAAAATATTCGAAATAACTATTTTATGATGCAAGTATGCTTTTACGTGAAAGGTATAAATGTATGTTTGATATAAATGATTTTTATAAACTGTTATTTTGTCAAGTCACAGATTTTATGGTTTTAATATCCTTCAAGTTGATAGCTAATGCGGGCTATAGTAGAGATCGAGATATCACATGCCACCACCGATCCTGGTGTACTCTGATGGAGCCCGATCGGGTGATGAGCTTATCTCTGGTGTGACACGCGGTGTCGGAAGGGAGCAGGCACATCCCACGATAATTCAGGGAGATTGGGACAGGTTCTATCAAATCAAACCCAGAAACCCAAATCAATCCCTCAGTTTAGAGAAGTAAGACGGTGATGCGAAGAAAAATGAAGATTTGAAGTGAATCGATCAAATTGAATCGATTGGCTCCAACATAGAGATTACTGAAAGAATTAGTAGTTGTTTTGTTATAAGAAAAATGAAGATTCGAAGTGAAAGCACCAACCTAGAGGAGTAAGATGGTGATGTGAATGGTTTGGATTCAATATGAGCTACAACTACTCCTAGTGTTCCATCAAAGTTTCTCTAACTCTCTTCCTCTACAACTTCGTATCAACATCTCAAACCCACAAGCTGGATCAGATTCGACCTTAATTTGATTCCACCATGTCATGCTTAGCCCTTATCTCCAACTTGCTAATGAATTTGATATCTTACCCCTGGTTTCCGCCGGCACGAGCTCTTGTTGTCGTTTCCTCTTTTCACCAAACTTGCCTTGCCTTTTCTGTCGCTAAACAACAATAGCTCCACACCTCTAAAGATCAACACCATAACTGACAGCACCAGCCCCAATCCCCCTATAGGGACCACCGTGGGACGTGTCATGCTCCTGTTTGATAAGTAAACTCAAATACCATTCCACCCTTAAAGAGGTTCATATTACACAACAGAGTTTTACAGACACGGTAAAAAAACATAATGTCTATACACACAACAACCTACCCTGTAACGACCCGTCCTGAATATCGGGATTTAATAATATTTAATTGTGATTCACTAATCTGGGATTAGTTGGGCGATTTCGGACGAATTGTGCAAAATGACCGTTTTGCCCCTGGGCGTGGGCAAAACGTTGACTTTTTATTCGGATGGTCAAATGGACTTTGACCGATGACCGTGACGTAGTTCGGGACGTCACGAGTTCATAGACAGGTGGCACGTTCGATTCCGACATTCGCAGAGAAAGTTATGAGGTTCGGAAGTTGAGGGGTATTTTGGTAATTTGGCTTATTAGGGGCCAAATGTTGACTTTTTGACCGGGATGTCCGATGGCCGAGGGCCAAGGACCGTTACGTAGGTTTCGTCGATACGAATCCAACGACAGGTGGCATGCCGAAATCGGAGATTCGACGACGAAGTTATGGTCAAGGAAACGAATTTACGAACCGAGGCTCCGATTAAAATAATAATATAATAATGAACAGTAACCAGTGACTGAACACACTTGGATGAGTGACAAGTGTCACTCATCCCTTAATTTCAGGCATAAGACCAGGATCCATGTTTTGAGGGAACATTATGATTGTGTTTTATTAATTAATTATTAATTAATTATTGTTTAATTTCCATTAAACCTCTTCTAATTTCCTAACCGTGTGCAACCCAAAACCACAATTCGTTCCACCCTTAATCTCCTCTCCATCAGCTGATCTTGAGTGTGCAAATTGGAGAGAATTCAGAGACTAACTCAACTGGGATTACACGGGGGACTGTTCGGGTGAGGGAGACAGTGAAATCGAAAAATTGATTTTTGGGAGGGAAATTCGAAATGGATGTTTTGAGCCGTGAGGATCGAAATTGATGATTCAATTCGACTTCTGGGATCAAAACGAACATCTTTGCTTCAAGAACGAAGAGAAACCATGGCGGATTGAGGAAGAACTGAGCTTCCATGGCAGCTCAAAGTCGAGCTTGTGTTCAGTGGGTTTGAGGTAAGTAATTCTCAAATTGACCTTGTAGGAATGTCCCTTACACTCTCACGATGCTAACTGAATGAATTAATTTGGAAAACAGGGACGATATCGTGAAACCCGATTTGGAAACCCGTCGAGGATCGATCGAGAGTCGTGAGGATTTAGACCATGATTTGTGTAATTCGATTTACAGAACTTAAATGGTGATTGATTACAAGGGATCAGTTGAAAGAACGGATTGATTTGATGTTGAATTGGGTGAGATTGAACCGGGTCCTATCGCTGGTTTTTCAACCCGTTTACCAGAGAAACGGGCGAGGATGGTGACTGTAGCAGTCACTGTAGCAGGCGCGTAGCTTCCACGCGCAGCCACTCACGGCGGCGCGTGACGACGCGTGGGCACGAATCTCGAGGTGAGGTCAACATGACTTCTGTCCTATTTAATGTAACGAACATTTTGGAATTGGTTTCGTGTCGATCGGACACCGTTTCGTTATTGTTCGGGATGTCCGAAGGTTTTAAATCCAGTTTAAAAATACTTAAAAATTCGGGAAAATTACGGGACTTGAATAGGATGTTAATAGTGAGGTTAGTAATCCTCTAATGTGATTTGAACAGGATTGGGAGTCCCGGTGATAGTGGTGTGGCCCGGGAAGGCCTAAGGCACGCGTATCGAGGCGCTCGGTTAAGCGGTCTGTGAGTGGACATTGGTTTCATAAATTCGATGCATGCATAACTGTTTTATGATTGTTATAATTATGATTAAATGATTTACTTTGGATATCGGTGAATTTAAAATGATTTCACGTATTTCGAGGTGAATTACGTATTTGCACGTAAACCGAGATTTTCTGGATTTTCATCGATTTCCATAAATCTGGTTGAATATGAGTTCATGAAACGGTTACGAACTTGAATAAAGTAAAATCGGGCCAGGAGCCCAGTTGAACTATGAAATCGGGCCAGGGGCCCAGTTAACTTGTGGAATCGGGCCAGGGGCCCAGTTGATTTCTACATGTGATTGCGGGTCGGGGACCCTAAAATGGAATTGAATAAATGTTTTCTGGTTTACATTTTATATATGTTCACATGCTGGAATCAATAAATGGTTTTGATGATATTTCAGTTATGGCACGTTTCACGGTATTTGGGCATGAGACCCGTTTGATGAAACGTAACGATCGGTTCGGATTTTACCTATGTATACCTATATGTTTTGCATGTGGATATCAATAAAATGTATTTAGTACTGCACTGTATAAATCCTTCCATATTATATTGTCTCCTCCGGATGAGGTACCCCGGAGAGGTCACGGACGTCTAGTACGTCCAGCGTCTATGACGCTAAGCATCGGGGATGCTGTACCCGAACGGGGTTCGGGGATTGAACTCGGAAATTGAGACCCGAGTGGCACGCGTAGCCTTGTGATTGTGACCTTATTGACGTCAGGGACGTCAGACATCAGGGATGTCGGATTGGAGTGTATAGTGCAGTGGCTAAAATAATGGTTATGGTTTATATTATATGCCTTATGGTTCATATTACTGGATTTATGAAATAACTCTTGGATTTACTTTTGGAAATTGAAACTATGCTTTGATTTCCGGGCTAAGGCCCTAATGGTTATTTCTAAATAAATATGGGATTATTGGTTTTGGTGCATGCATATGATTTTACTGAGGGGCATAAATGTCTTATAAATGTTTTAAGCAGACTTGTTTATTTTCGTCCACTCACAGCTTTTGTTTTCAATGCCATTCAGGTTGATTCCGGATACGACTGCAGCAGAGACTTGAGCATCGCACACCTCCTCCATCGATCCTTACGCACTCTGGAAGCCCGTCTGGGCAATGACAATCGGTTATCCCTTGTCTGACGCCTCTTGTCAGACGGGAGCATGATACATTCCATGGTAATTGTCAGGACCCACCCCGGTTTCACCCCGAAACCCGAGGTAAATCCCGCTCCCGTCTGACTCCCCGACGCAATACTCAAATAAAACTCACTCTAACCCAGTCAAACGCAGGAGTAATTAGACATAAAGTCCCGAAAGAAGCATTTACAGAACATAGTACGAACATACAAAGAAAATAAAACCGATAACTACACGCACTCGGAAGCCTTTAATCTATTCTGGGAACTCTCACGTCCCTTCTATGCCTCAGACTCTGCCTCGACGTCAAGACCCCGCGCTCGTTCCACAACCTGGAGGGCAATTAAAACAGAAAATGTGAGTGGACCAGAAAGTACAAAAGTTCAAAAACCACTTTATAAGAAAACCGAGTTAAACCCTCCGTTTTGAAACCACATGCATAACCAACAGTTATAACACATTTATAAAATAATCATTCTTAAACATCATAAGAAACAGAAACACTATAAAATATCATAAGAAACCATAACATGAGTATCAGAAAACTGTATTATAAACCATAAACATTAACTCATAAATGTCCCGATCAAACCTGCTGGATCTATCCGAGTCTTTAAACTCCCGAGTCTTTAAACTCAATCCAGGCCTTAATCATATCCGAGTCTTTAAACTCCCGAGTCTTTAAACTCAAGGCCTACGGGGGAAAATCAATATATATATATATCCGAGTCTTTAAACTCCCGAGTCTTTAAACTCAATCCGGGTCTTTAAACCCAATCCGGCCGGTCCCCCGTCACATATATCCGGGTCTTTAAACCCAATATCCAGATCCAGCAAATCCAATCCCAAAACCGTTTGAAAACCATTTATCAATCCACATCCAAACCCGAATCCGAAATCACTGGTCCGAAGCCCTTCCGGCGTTCAGAACCGTCATTCCGAACCCAAATCCGGAAATCCACTTTTCAATCCTTTAAAACCAAAGTCCAATTGTCAATTTTGATTTCAAAACCAAAACCATGATTCTCAAAATCATGTCCAAAATCCCTTGAAATCCCGAAAACATTTCCAAAATCACCCTTTTCTCGAAAAACGTGCAAACACATAAAACCATCATAACATATTCAAGAAACATCTAGTCATAAGTAAAACCATAAAATACATTTATAAAAACAGTTATGCATGATCGAGTTTAAGGAAAGGGTCCACTCACAGTACTGAGCCCTACTCGCGTCCCGAACGTCCAGCCCGTTCCTCGGCTTCCTCGGGAAATCCCGATTCTCGGGACGGGTTGTTACAATCTACCCACCTAAAAAGAATTTCGTCCCCGAAATTCCACAGCTAGTTCCCAACACCTAGGGTCTCCTAAGGAACAACCTTTCCTAGGTTTCCTGTCTATCATCTCCACCTTGGGTATTCCACTCCATCCGCAACTACTGTTACCACAGCCAACCCTAGCTATGTAACAACTACATGGTGTACACAAGGGAAACTCTATGAACAGAATACAAAGGTATTATACAATACCTCATGTCACAATACCCGACAGAAGTCATAGAGTACATCCTCGTATACAACCACCCATCTCCCTCAGCTACTACTCCGGCCACGGTCGGACTAACGTCACAAAGTCCTAAAGGCAACCTCTAGCTTGTGGGTTCTCTCCTTCAATAGTCTCAGATCGATCAGTTATAGTCACTCCTTTCCTATACCTTCCGTCACCCTCCTACGGAACTTAACTCCTAGACTCTACCCCGAAATCCAACAACCAAACCAACAGGACAACCAAAAGTGAAACAAGTACCTGTCCCCACATCTGATATCGCCTGATCCTCCTGCTGAGTCATCGAAAACACCCGGGCCTGAGATCCTGACGCTCTACCACGTCCCCTCGAACTACTCGTGGCTGTGCCACCACCTCCTCTAGTGCCCGCTGTCCCTGATGCTGTACTCTGTCCGGACTCCGCTGCTCCTCTGCCTACACCACCTTCCTGTGGCAACAGTGGACATTCACGTCGGAAATGACCTCGCTCCCCGCAGTAGAAACACACATTCCAGCCTGGTCCACTGCTCGGTCTCCCTGTAGACGCTACCGACGTCGCACTCGCTTGCGGAGTCGGCGGTGCTCGGTAACCCCAAAATCCTGAACTCTGGGCACTACCAGGCCTACCAAAACGATCATCGCCCGACGAGGACGATCCACCGAAGTTACCTCTTTTCGGTGTCCGCTGGCTCGAAGCTCCAGGAATAGATAGTTCCCGGCGTCGCACCGGCAAACTAGCCTCAACTCGCACCGCAGCATCCGACAAGTCTCGGAGGGTAGCAAAAGATCCAGCTGTCACTACGGCTCGAATCTCACCGCGCAAACCCAACTTAAACCTACGGCACTTCTCGGCTTCAGTGGCCACAAAAGCAGGAGCAAACCGAGACAACATCTGAAACTTCCGTTCATACTCTGCCACTGTCATATTCCCCTGCTGGAGCTGCAAAAACTCCGCCTCCTTGGCATCTCGGAAAGAACGAGGGTAGTACTGCTCCAGGAACCGTTCCCTAAACGTCTCCCAGGTCACACTGTGGACATCCCAACCGGACAACTCGAGGGTATACCACCACTCGTACGCCGCACCATCTAGTAAAAATGCAGCTAACAATACTCGCTCCTCTGGCGGACAATGCATCACTGCAAAAATCCGCTCAAGTCGGGTAATCCACCTCTGGGCTTCCTCAGGATCAGCCCCGCCACTAAAAGTCGTAGCCCCGAGCCGCTGGGCTCGCTCAATCGTGGCACTCTCCGTCTCTCTTGCTACTTCTTCAGGTTGTGGAGAGGGTCTACGTCTCGGAGGCATCGTCAACCGCACGCTGAAAGAGGCATAGAAGTAGTCAAACAACTGAAACACAACCTCACAAACCGACAGACCCAACCAACTCGACAAACCTGGCTCTGATACCAATTGTCAGGACCCACCCCGGTTTCACCCCGAAACCCGAGGTAAATCCCGCTCCCGTCTGACTCCCCGACGCAATACTCAAATAAAACTCACTCTAACCCAGTCAAACGCAGGAGTAATTAGACACAAAGTCCCGAAAGAAGCATTTACAGAACATAGTACGAACATACAAAGAAAATAAAACCGATAACTACACGCACTCGGAAGCCTTTAATCTATTCTGGGAACTCTCACGTCCCTTCTATGCCTCAGACTCTGCCTCGACGTCAAGACCCCGCGCTCGTTCCACAACCTGGAGGGCAATTAAAACAGAAAATGTGAGTGGACCAGAAAGTACAAAAGTTCAAAAACCACTTTATAAGAAAACCGAGTTAAACCCTCCGTTTTGAAACCACATGCATAACCAACAGTTATAACACATTTATAAAATAATCATTCTTAAACATCATAAGAAACAGAAACACTATAAAATATCATAAGAAACCATAACATGAGTATCAGAAAACTGTATTATAAACCATAAACATTAACTCATAAATGTCCCGATCAAACCTGCTGGATCTATCCGAGTCTTTAAACTCCCGAGTCTTTAAACTCAATCCAGGCCTTAATCATATCCGAGTCTTTAAACTCCCGAGTCTTTAAACTCAAGGCCTACGGGGGAAAATCAATATATATATATATCCGAGTCTTTAAACTCCCGAGTCTTTAAACTCAATCCGGGTCTTTAAACCCAATCCGGCCGGTCCCCCGTCACATATATCCGGGTCTTTAAACCCAATATCCAGATCCAGCAAATCCAATCCCAAAACCGTTTGAAAACCATTTATCAATCCACATCCAAACCCGAATCCGAAATCACTGGTCCGAAGCCCTTCCGGCGTTCAGAACCGTCATTCCGAACCCAAATCCGGAAATCCACTTTTCAATCCTTTAAAACCAAAGTCCAATTGTCAATTTTGATTTCAAAACCAAAACCATGATTCTCAAAATCATGTCCAAAATCCCTTGAAATCCCGAAAACATTTCCAAAATCACCCTTTTCTCGAAAAACGTGCAAACACATAAAACCATCATAACATATTCAAGAAACATCTAGTCATAAGTAAAACCATAAAATACATTTATAAAAACAGTTATGCATGATCGAGTTTAAGGAAAGGGTCCACTCACAGTACTGAGCCCTACTCGCGTCCCGAACGTCCAGCCCGTTCCTCGGCTTCCTCGGGAAATCCCGATTCTCGGGACGGGTTGTTACAGTAATCCCGGGGGGATTGGGATGGGTCGTGTCATACCCTCTAAGGGTGATCAGGTGTGCAACCGTACAATTTATGTCTCGACCCTGGAGTCAGTTCCCGCCTCAGTATCCCTGCTTGGAGGGTCAACAAAACAGTCAAAGTTTGAGTGGATCAAAAATCAATGAGCCATAAACTCATTTTGAAAACATAAATAGTTTAACCCTCCGTTTTATAAACATGCATGTATATAATTGAAATCGTATGGAAGTAAATCAAATCATATAAGAAAGTAACCACCTCAACACATACATGAGTAACACACAATATAGCCTATCCTCGGGCATCCATGATGTCCAGAACCAACACCCGTCACGATCTAAAAGGCTATGCTTGCCACTCGGGGTCTCATCTTCGAGTAATCCCTAGGATACAACTCAACGACGTTCGGGGTGATATCAACTTGAAGTGTTTGCCCCGGATCTACCACGTTCGGGACGATATCAATAATATCGTACTCCTGAACCTGAGCCTTTCCTTCGAGTCACTCATCCCAAGCAGTGCACCGTGACTACTCTAGAATACTAGACGTCTGGAGGAGACTCAACAATACATACATGACGGTATATGTGGACATATGCATCAAGTTCATTTAACAATGTTTGAAATCATTTATAGAATTCTTTTTCTCAAACCTGATCATACTAGATTGCTTTTTCAAATCCAAATGAAAACCATTTTTCCTTTAAATCCATGTTGACCCCAAATCCGGTCAAATAGTATCCAAACGGGTCTCAAACCCAAAATCGCATTTTCACGAAAATCCGTAAAATGGTTCGTGACCGATGATTTAAGTTCATAAGTACCATGATATCAATCATTTAACTTAAATCATATAGTTAAACATGTAAAACAGTTATGCATGCATTTCAGTTATAAAACAATGGCCCACTCACACTTTGTCCACGATGCAAACTAAATCTCAGCGTTTAAACTACCACCTAGCTAGTCCAATATCTTTGAGCCTATCCAAAACATGTTTAAGAGTCACTAACATGCTATACAAGTTCATACCCTAAACCCTCACAGCTCTTGATACCGGAAACGCATCCCGAGGCTTTAAACTCCTAAAAGACCCATCAAACGATCTCCGATCGACTCAAAACTACCACAATTGGATTTGGATCATCGAAACCTTTCGTGTATGACCAGTTTGACCTCGAAAAATGTGGCCACGAGCCCCCACACGCAGGTCAAAGTCCTGGTCAACGCTGACGTCAACCTAACACTTGTCAGACCTGACAAGTGCCACATCATCATCGTCTTCAGCGAGCGGGTCAACCCGTTTCACTATAACGGGTCAACCAGACCCACGACCCGACCCGACCCTAACTCGCACATTTCTAACCTGTTTTCGATGTCGTTTGATCCTACGTGATCGTCTAGGTTCCTACAAGGGATCTATGATCCTAAAACTATAAAAAAGGGTCGAAGATCATACCTTTTTGATGTTGAACAGTGACGACCAAACTTCCTTCGTTGCTCCCCGTCGATCCCAACCATTCCAAGCCTTGCCTTTGGCTTCTTTGAGATCGTATAAACCCTAGGAATGTTTCTGGGTCGTTAGAACCGTCCAACAAATCCCCTAAACTCAACTTAGAATTTTGACCCAGTTTCAAGGTTTCAGGTTACCTGTTTCCAGCTCCTCCACCGTACGCTGCCGTCTCCGTCGTCCTCAGCCTTCCCTTCCTCTCTGTCACACTCCCAGCCTCTCACTAATTACAAAAATAGAAGATGATGGTATAGAGGAAATGGGGTGGGATGTGCTTGTGTTTTGTGGGTTTCGGGTTAAATGAGAACAAAGAATAAATGAAGCTACATGAACCCATAATTTGGGATTATGGGTCAATTAGATGAGTGATACTTGTCACTCATCTGATTGGTCCACTGAAAACTCTGACCAATCAAATAATGCCACCTATCCAAACAAACGTGAATAGTTCCAATTAGTTTTGTGACCTGTAACTTTTCCGTCAAACGCCCAATTTCGGCGTGCCGCTTTTCTACAGACTCGTGACGTCCTGATATATGTAATGGGTCTCGGTTAAAGTCAAAACAGTGTCTTGGGTCAAAAGTCAACATTTTTCCCTAATCAGGGGCAAAATGGCCATTGTACATAAAGTTTCCGAAGTTAAAAATTAATTAACGATCCGGGGTGTTACAACAACAACCACTCCGACTCCTCCGACGCCACCGCCGATTCCATCTCCTCCCTGGGTGATGACCTTCTCGTCGCGTCAAATGGCCAGCTCATCGTCCCCTTCTTGTTGCCTTGCTTTGTTCTTTGCTTGCGTGAGCAATTTGTTCCTTTTATATTTTGTGTGTGTTTCTTTGTCACTTTACCTCGCGCTCTTATCATACCTCATGTCTAAGAGGGTTTGGAGGTCTGAAAGCGTGGAGTTAGAGATGGGTTGGGTTTGGGGATCTAAGAAGAGTTTTTCGAGCTCTGCTACTATTCAGGTTATCATTTCCTCCATGGGTTGAGTTGGGTTTTGAAGTTGATTGAGGGAGTAAATGGATGCCAAAAAAGATGAAATCGATGATGAAAAGCACAACAAGATGAAATTGATGATGAAATCAATGATAGATCTAAGTTTGGAGCTGGGTTTTTTATCTGGGTTTTGAAGTCATGAGAAATTGAGCTGAAAGTGGAGTTGGATAGGACGTAGAAGACGATGGATTTGATTTTGATTTTTGATTTTTTAATATTTTAATATTTAATATAATTAAATTATTAATTATTTTTCATATAATTTGATATTTAATTATTTTTCATATAATTTGATATTTAATTATTTTTTTATTCACATGGTGTCCAACTCAACATGAAAAATTGTTCCATAACAGATTTTTTTTAATAGTTTACTAATGATGAATGCGTAAATATTATGTTTTAATAGTTTAGATACGTAATTAAAATTGTTTATAATTCAAATATTTTTTAAAATTACACCTATAATTTGAGTAATTTTATGTAGTTTATCTTTCAAATTGTAGTATGAAGTTGGCAGAATTTTTGTTTTGTTGCTTAGAAAATGGGCAGAAGTTAATAAACTGATTAGGCAGGATTGAGACGTTACTTTATTTCGTATAACATGAATCTGTTATCCAATTCTAATATCACTCTTCTCCGTACAAGCCTTTCGGTGCTACTTTTGGTTTCCCTGTTCTTTGCCTTTCCTCCTTAACCCTTCTTGTTTCTATAGACCATCACACTTCTTTTGGACTTCTCTTGTTCTTACTTCTGGCTTTTCCCCATTTGGGGAAATTTTTGAACTGCCAATTGATTCCATCTCCTGGGCTATGCTTTCTGGTAAGAAATCTTGGATCTTTGGTTTTCATCTGATGCTGCCTTTTCCTTTACTCAACTTGGCGATTATTGCCTTTGTTCCATATTATCCTTTTTTTCTATTGCTAATGTTCTTTTGTTGATTGTATGGGCAGCTATATTTTTCAGTTTAACTATCATCTCTTAAGCTTTTTTCTTTAATTCTTGGTGGTTAAGCCATTCGATTTGCATTCCCATATATGTCCCTTGCAATTCTGAGTCAAATTGGAAAGTTGAATGAAAAGAGTCAAACATTTGATTGGTAGAGTTTCATCGAATCAAATTAGTTAGAAATTTAGAAATGAAACGGCATTTACGATTTTATTTGTTCATCATCTTCAATTGAATGTTGAAGTTTTACATATTACTTTGTGATTTTGTTTTTGCATTTTTTTAATGAAAATATAAGTTGGTCTTTCTAGTCTAGACCACCTTCGTTATTGTATTACATTTAATTACTTTGGGAAATTTTGATATACTATCATTTTCTCATCATAACATTGTCACAGGGCTCGTTAAACTGTTTTGGTACTGCTACATTGCCCGTGAATTTGCTGCCTTCCGTTAGGCATTTCGGTTGTCGGGTATTTAAACTAGTGGATTAGCTACCCGTTTCACTGAAAGAAGATGTTAAACTTGTGCCGTAGTACCATTAGTTCTAGAGAGAATGCATACTGCTTCCCTCATTGTTGTTCACTATATAGTATTCTTTTTTCTGCAGACTTTGTTCATAATTTCTGCTTATGTTATGGCCCTTTTCATTTACTTTTGCATATGACCTTTTAGTCAATAGGTTTTCTGGTATAATTTGGCAGTTATTTGTTAAGATTTCACCTCCCTACATCCTTTCTTCATTGCAATTTTCCTCCGGGAAGACTTTCACACGGGTGCATCAAGTTGTTTCTTTTTATTTGCAGACTTCACATATGGGCTGATTTGTGAGAATTTTATGGGAGGTATAGAGGACAGTGAACCACCTTTGAAACGTATTAAAGTTCCCTTGACTGAATCAAAGAACTCCTCAAAACACTCATCTACTACAGTTCCTGTTGCTTCCTCTTTGGGAGATTCGATGGCTAGGCCTCTACCCTCCCAAGAAGATGAAGCAACACTAGGTACCAAAGGAGTCATCAGAAGGTCAGAATTTATCAAAGTTATAACCAAGGCATTATACTCACTAGGTTATGATCGGACTGGAGCCATACTAGAGGAAGAATCTGGAATACCAATGTACTCGTCGGTGGTTAACCTGTTTATGCAGCAAGTGATGGATGGAAAATGGGATGACAGTGTGACCACTTTGCATGCAATGGGTCTCGTAGATGAAAATACAATGAAATCAGCTTCGTTTCTGATATTCAAACAGAAATTCTTTGAACTGTTAAAAAAGGAAGAAATGGTTGCTGCCTTATATACTCTACGGAATGAGATTGTGCCACTTCGCATTAATGTGAACCATGTACATGAACTTGCTGCCTGCCTCATTTCTCCTTTGCAGCCTGTTCAACTTGGGTCTTCAAGTCAAGATACTGAAGGTGCAAATACTAGACCAAAGATATTAGAGAAACTGAAGAAGTTGCTCCCTGCAGCACTCTTCATACCAGGAAATACGTTAGAACATCTGGTTGAACAGGCCCTTGATGTGCAACGAGATGCTTGCATTTTCCATAACACTTTTGATGGTGATTTGTCTTTGTATTCGGACCATCAGTGTGGAAGATACCGGATTCCTTCTCAGACATCACAGGTTAGAATTGAATCTGTTCTGCATTTATGGATGCTTGCTTCTGATGCGTCTCATACCATCTATGTGTTTATTCTCTTTAGTTGGCCTATGGACGATTGAATCTTGCATTTTCTTCAGAATATTGGAATAATAGTCAGTCTGTCAAATGAGTAGTATGCCTATACCTTCAGGAAACATAGTTGAAAATTTTAAATTCATTTCCCCGTTCTATGTTCTGTAATATACTAATATTATGACGACTGCACACAATTCTGCCTATGTTTAGAACTTTCAGCATTATCATATCATTGTTGAAGTCTACTTTTTGTTGATGCCTGTGTTGCACTTGTATGAAACTATGTCATCATCATGATCATTGATAACATTTTCTATAACTTGTTGAATACTTGGTTTCCATCTTCTGCTCAACTTGATTTGATGATTCTCCATATCTAGCATGTCTCGAGTTGGACTGAAAGTTGCTTGTGTTTATGATATATTGTTTGAATGGGCTCCCTGTACAATTTAGAAAATTCTGCTCATTTATTGTAACAGGTACTGCGTGGACATAGCGATGAAATATGGTTCTTACAATTTTCACATAATGGGAAGTACTTGGCTTCTTCATCTAAAGATCAGTCATCCATTATATGGGAGGTAACTACCTTCTGAAATTACTAAAATGTTCCTTTGGACTAATTCCAGACTGATTGTTACATGTAGCATGAGGGGAGGTAAAATGCTGGCAAGGGCCAGTGATAATTGCTTATACCTAGTTTTATGTAATTTTTTTATTTTCTTGGTCTGATTTGCTTATACCGAGTTTATACACATAGAAAACTTGCAATTCAACATTATGCAGAAGCTCACCAAAAAAATTGCATTACTGTATCACTTTGAGATCCATCAAGTTATTTTTATGCAGCTATACTATTCTATTGTTTGCAGTAAGATAAAAAGTATTGAAAACAGATTTTGGACTCGCTCGACTGAGTTCTTTATGCTTGAATTCCTACATGCTGAATAGAGACTGCGTCTTCTCAAGCTCAAGCCTGACTAAATGTAAATAATGACCTTACCAGAGTCGGATTGGGAACGAGCACAATCTTTCTGGTTTATAACCATTAGATTAATTAATAAATTGCTTTGAAATATAGAGCAAACTAACTTTTCTTGTTTTGATTCAAGTTTTTATATATTAATTCACTGTCTATGCTCAGGTTTCTCTATTAATTGCATATTACTGGTATTGTCTCACTGCTTATTATATATTTTTTGTCCAAGCAATGTGTTGAGACTATTTCTAATCACCAAAAAGGATAAACATATTACATCTGTTGATCACGAAACACGTAGGCATTAATCTGACGGAGCAAGCTGTGGTGGACAATTTTGATTAACCCGTAGGCTGATACTTCTTTGATATCAGTCATAGTATTTACTCAAGTTATGAAGGTTTATCAGTTTTATCAGCTTTCTGTGTTTTCTAGTCACTTATGCTATATCATCGTTGTTTTAAAAAAAATTAAATAAATAAATAAAGACATATTACCTTTTCAGGTCAAAGGGGATGGCCAAGTGTCATTGAAACATGTATTGACTGGTCACCAGAAACCTGTGTTGACTGTTGCATGGAGCCCTGATGACCTCCAATTGCTGACGTGCGGACTGGAGGAGGTCATTAGACGATGGGATATTGCTTCTGGAGAATGCCTCCATGTATATGAAAAAAATGGTGTTGGTCTTATTTCTTGCGGATGGTTTCCTGATGGTAGAGGGATAATTTCTGGCATGACTGACAAGAGTATCTCCTTGTGGGATTTGGATGGAATGGAGCTGGAGTGTTGGAAAGGGCAGCGAACGCTCAAGATTTCTGACATGGCTATAACTGATGATGGGAAGAGGATCATAAACATATGCAGAGAAACTGCAATATTATTACTTGACAGGGAGGCCAAGTTTGAAAGGCTGATTGAAGAAGCTGAAGTGATTACTTCATTTTCATTATCAAAGGACAATAAGTTCCTGCTAGTCAACCTCATAAACCAAGAAATTCATCTTTGGAGCATAGAGAGCGATCCTAAGATTGTTGCCAAGTACAAAGGTCACAAGCGTGCCCGATTTGTCATTAGATCTTGTTTTGGTGGATTTGAGCAAACCTTTATTGCTAGCGGGAGTGAGGATTCACAGGTACTTTTCCATGAACTAATTTCCTGACAAAATTAGGGCTGGTTGCCTGGTTTGGACAATGATTTTCCTTGAAATAGGCATAATAGGAGCAATCCTTCCATTTTATTTCTTTAATTTTATTCCAGACTCCATTCTTATGTGAAGAATCAGAAATGAGTGAAGTTCATTTGAGCAACTTATTCCTATGGGATTTCAGTTAGGCATCAAATCTATTTGTTAATTGGAAGATCCGCACTCTGCTAGACAATTGCTGTGAAATTAAAAATCAGTCTCTTTTTCTAATTTGTTCCCTTTTTCCTTTTTTTTTTCTTTTCCTTTGGGTGAAATTGTTTGGGTTTATGCATAGACCAGGGAAACTTGTGCTGAAGTCTCTCTCTCTCTTTCACTTGTTCACTTAAATGGTTTGATGTGGTTGATGTTTTAAGACATCTTGGATTGACGTTGTAGGTTTGGTCTTTCTTGTTTCAGGTTTATATATGGCACAGAAGCTCTGGGGAGCTCCTATTGGCACTTCCTGGGCATTCTGGAGCTGTTAATAGCGTGAGTTGGAATCCTGTGAACCTTCATATGTTAGCTTCAGCCAGTGATGACCGTACAATTCGAGTATGGGGTTTGGATCATCTCAGCTTGAGACGGAAAGTCTCTCAAAGTCAAAACAATGGCATTTCCCTTGCGCACTACTCTAATGGTAGAACTTGGAAATGATTTCTCTGCAGGTGCAAGAAAATCCTTGGCGTTGCTAACTAGTTATGTTGTTTAAAAGGTTTTAGATTTGTGCAGCTTAAATTATATTTTTCTGTTTATTCTTGGTGTAGCAGGCAGAGTTTCTGATGCTATTGTGTATTAATTATTACGTGCCAAATACATTACAATTGAATGAATGATTTAGTTCTGCTGTTAGCCTAGAAAACCTTTTTGGCATGAGCCATGGATCGTGTTGGTTGCGCCTGTAGACTGTAATACGCGCTTGAACCTAATTGCAGTGTACTAGTGTTTGCATTCGGTGCCAATATGCAAGCCTAAACTAAAATTTTATATAATAAGCGTATGCAACTAGTTACAATTAAAATTGAAAAAATAAAAATGCGTTTCCAAATTTTTCTCAATAAGAATGTTCTAAATGCCATTTAGGGGTGTCTGCTACTGCTAGGCACTTGACTCTTTTTCGTCATTTTCAAGACCCATATTTGATAATTAATGGCATGAAATGAATATCATTTCAGAATACTTATTCATTACATGATCCATTACCTCATTTGAAAAAAATCCGAACTTAAAATTACTTATTTATTATTGAGAGTAAAATCACAATAGGTAAATTGACTATAATGACGGTATGCGTTAATTGACCAACTTCGTATTCGTCACGATGGAAATTGGTTGGAAATCAACATTATTTACACGGTTGACGGGGAAGGAGACGGGTTAGCTTTGAAAAGAAAAAGGGAAAGAGGAAGTAGAAATATGCTGACAATATTCTGTTGGCGGGAGGATAGTGCATGTCAGTGTTGTCACGTGGGATTGTATTCTAATTTACTCTCTGCCTTTTTCAGGGCATGAGGACGAGGTTACAACTTACAAGTTACAGGGTAAAAGAAGACGACTTCACACTTGCTAGTTGCTAGCGCTTGCTCATTGGTGTGTCAGGTGTGATCCTTTCACCAATTCCCCCATCTACTGGTTTCCAAGTGGCCCACGGTTTTAACGTTTTACTTAAAATCTTTACGCTTTACTAAAGAGTCAAGTCCAGTCGGCTCAATGTGTGATTCTGATTCTACCTCTACCCCTACCTCTACTGGTACCGTCTGGAGTGTGTCTATCTCCTCCTCCTTTTTTTCCTGTATTTGATTGTGTAGGTGGAGAGACTAAAGGAAGGGAAGGTGTGGTGAACAAAGCGTACAACCAGCTGCGGCACGAGGGTCGATTGGTAAGTTTCTTCGGTTGTGTGGGGGGCTCTTGCTTTACTCAGTACTTACTTAGTACCAACTCACTAAATTACTAATTGGTACCAAAGCCAATAGCTTGGGATTTTATATGCTTGTTTGGTTGGGTGAGTGATTGAGTTTCTCTCTTATTTTTCAAAGCGAAGGTGAAGTTGCTGAGTTCGTGTGTGGGACTTGGAATCAATCAATTCTATCAATTCGAAAATTTGAAACACAAGATCTATTCATCGAAGAACTTTAAAAATCAATCAATCGATCGATCCAAGTGAAAGTGTGTAGTTCATGGCCAACATAGACATAGAGGGAATAATGAAGGAGCTGCCCAACGATGGGCGTATCCCCAAGACGAAGATCGTGTGCACCTTGGGTCCCTCTTCCCGGTCGGTGGAGATGCTGGAGAAGCTGCTCAGGGCAGGCATGAACGTCGCCCGATTTAACTTTTCCCATGGGACCCACGAGTACCACCAGGAGACCCTCAACAATCTCCGCACTGCCATGCACAACACCCAGATCCTCTGCGCCGTCATGCTGGACACCAAGGTCTCTCTTAATCCTAATCCTAATATATAGACTTCCTCTCATCTTGGGGATGGGTCGGTGTTACCACAATTTTGACATAAATTTTCACACAATTTATGAACCATTAGATTAATTTACGTTTAATGGTTTAAGATCAACTGACATGGAATTCAATTTCATTTTTCCTTTTTGAAATATATATTTAAAATAAAAAATCAAATTTCCAATTATAGGTAAGAGGATCCTTCAATATAATCAGTTATTAATTTTATTTTTAATGTCCCTTTTAATTACTCCTTTAACCTTCCTTTTTTTCCTTCCTTTTGTCACCATCGCACTCTTCTAATTCTCTCTCATTAGTTCATGATGTTTTTTCCTTTCATTTTTTTCATTTTCTACTTATGTTGTAGATTGTTTTTTTGTTATTTATAAAAAATAGTTGTTTGCTGAGAAGGTTTCATTAGTTCTATGGAATTTGATCCTTCCATTATAACTGTTTACTCATTGGCTTAACGTTGTAAACATTTGGTTTGTTAGTCTTTGTAGAGATTGAAAATAGTTTTGCTACTTCTCTTGAACAACAAAATTTGGTGCAGTCTTTACAAATTTAAGCCCCAGATTGTGGGTACAAGATCAATAGATAAATGCTAGGAGATAAAAAAAATTATTTAGTTATTTATTTATTAGCACCCTGAGGATGGTAAGGGAAGGAAGATACGAGAAAGAAAGAAAAAGATGAAATTGATCATAAACGTTGAGGTTGAAGAGAAGGAGAATAAGAATAAGAAATAGGAATTATGTGAACAATGGTGCTTACCAAAATATATATCGGAATTATGTGAATAATGGTGCTTACCAAAAAATATATATGTATATATATAAAATTAGTGATAGAGAAAAGTGATAAAATCATAATTGGAATGATTAATTAAGCTAAGTTATTAATACATATTTATTCACAAAAGAATACCTAAATTAATTACCATGTGGTGAGATCTCAACCATTAAAAATAGAATAATCCAGTGGTTTAAAATCAGTGTTAAAAGTTGTGTCAAAATTATAGTGCCACCGATCTGCCCCCTTTATATATATATATATATATTTATTTCCTCAGCGACAGCAGCTAAATAAATATAAATAAATATATATAACTCGAGGTAAACAAATCAAATACACCAATTAACCAACACGTAGCTTTGTCTGATTGTTTCTGTATTATTCAGGAAAGGATAATTCCTGAATAGGATTAGCCTGAAGTAGCTAAGGCTAGTCTTCAGGCTTGTCTTGTGTTTGATTGTCCTATTAATAATATCATATCATGTTATCAACTTTATTTTGGTCGCCTTCCATTTTTTTGATAAATCATGTGCCTACTCCTATGGTGATGGTCAGGTACTATAACCTATCACGGTAAATGTCGGAAAGTCAATTTAACCTTGTTTACTCGCAAAGATAAATTGCTAGCTAAGTTTCCTTCTTTAATTTTTAAGGTATTAATTAATTTTATTTTTGCTGTCTGAATCAACTAATACCAAATATTATAGCCTAAGCCTTAGGGTAGACTTAATGGCTGAGGTTGGGTGGGTTGGGATATAGATTATGGCCGTCTGTCTTTTTATTAGTTTCAGCTGGGTTATATCCCAGCCCTGCCAACTCTCTGTTCCACTCACTCATGGTTTTAAGGGTTGCATTCTTGTATATGGTCCTTGGCAGGGTCTGGTCCAGCTTTAGCAGTTGATTAGGCTTCAGACAGTGGCTCGCCAATTTTACCTTCGTACATCTGTCCCATCCAGTTTAAAATTTGGATGGAATTGCATATTGTTGAATGCGCAGAAGCACGTGGCTCTTCTTTTCGATTTTGTTATGTATGTCTGATTCATCTTTAATATCGTTTTGGATGAAATTGCATATTGTTATGTGCGCATAAACACTTGGATAAAATGATGTCATAAAGGTTAGAGAAAAGCATTTGGAACTATATTTTGCATGAAGCTGTTTCTCCTAAATAAATATATTATTCATGATACTGAACACTCAAATGTAGGCATCCTCAGTCCACAGTTTAGATTCTGAACCTCCACGGTTTCTGTGATGCATCTTGTTGACTAATTTCAAAGTTAACTTTGTTTCATCTTTCTGAAACAGGAACTGCTTCATCGTTCATTATTAGGAATATGTACTTGCTACAAGATAAGTTTCTACTAAGACATAATTGTTGGAAATTGAAAATGCGGGCCCACATCCAATAATAGCATTATTTGGAACAATGGTGGCTTTATCACAATATCAGTGTTTGAGATCCTAAGTTCAGGTTCTCATAATTGCAGCCTTCCAATACTGCTTGAATTCCATATGTTGGTCTACTAGTGGAAATAGCCTACATGTGAGGGAACCGTATTGTGTTGGATATAGTTTGATTGTTGATCCACTTTCTAACATATTCTAACAATAGTTTAAGAGAAGTCTGGTCTACAAGCTCTCCCTGGGTATATTTATTGGTCATCACCCTACTTTTTATAAGGCTCTGCAATTGTTTGTAATCTCGAAGTTAAGATAAGATTATCTTTCATTCCATTTCATTTCTTCTCTGTATTTTTGTTTAGAACACAAATTTCACCTCTTGCTGATGCTTGCTGGACCTATATTTTTTTTTAACTGAGTGCATGTTACTCCCATTTCTTTCATACCAGGCTGATTCTTACAATCTTGATTCACTCTGATGAGATAGTGCAATTTGAATTCCGAGGACCATTTCATAATCGTTTGCATAACATAAATAGACCTTCTCTTTTTGTTATGCTGCTTCTGAACATGTACTACCTATGCTTGAAGTTCCTGCCACTATTTAGAACTGTTTAACCATGAAATTGCCTTTTATTTTTGGCAGGGGCCTGAGATTCGGACTGGATTCCTCAAGGATGGGAAACCTATTCAACTTAAGGAAAGGCAGGAAATCACCATTACTACAGATTATAGCATCAAGGGGGATCCGGAGATGATTTCAATGAGCTACAAAAAACTGGCTGTGGACTTGAAGCCTAGAAATACCATTTTATGTGCAGATGGAACCATTACCCTCACTGTATTGTCTTGTGATCCAGAAGTTGGTACAGTTAGGTGCCGATGTGAGAACACTGCAATGTTGGGTGAGAGGAAAAATGTCAATCTTCCTGGTATTGTGGTGGATCTTCCCACATTGACGGAGAAGGATATGCAAGATATTCTGGAATGGGGTGTTCCCAACAATATTGATATGATTGCTCTTTCATTCGTGCGCAAGGGTTCAGATCTTATTAATGTCCGTAAAGTTCTTGGACCCCATGCCAAGCACATACAATTGATGTCAAAGGTATGCACTATAACCTCGCTTTCAATGTTTAGTCGTACAAGCATGACCCGCATTTTTTTTTTGGGGTTTTCTGTTTAGCTTTCTGTGTAGGTATGCTTTATGCATAAATCGTAATTAGGCAAACCTTGTTTATATAGAACCCAGCCAAAAGCAGCATACGCGAGTGGAATTGTGTGTTAGAATGAATTTTCAATTAGAAGCTTGCGTTTACATCAAATATGGTGACCGGGTGAAAGTACAGATTCTGGATTTATTGTAGAATGGATATTGTTTTTGTTAGTTAACTAGTGAATTGTGTTTCCTGTGGTTTGTAAAGGTTGAGAACCAGGAAGGAGTAATCAACTTTGATGAGATATTACGAGAGACTGATTCGTTCATGGTTGCCCGTGGTGATCTTGGTATGGAAATCCCAGTTGAGAAAATTTTCCTGGCCCAGAAAATGATGATATACAAGTGTAATCTTGTGGGCAAGCCTGTGGTCACTGCCACTCAGATGCTTGAATCCATGATCAAGTCTCCACGGCCAACCCGTGCTGAAGCTACAGATGTAGCTAATGCCGTCCTTGATGGCACTGATTGTGTCATGCTTAGTGGTGAGAGCGCAGCTGGGTCCTATCCGGAACTCTCTGTGAAGATCATGGCACGAATATGTATTGAGGCAGAATCTTCCCTTGATTATGGTGCTATCTTTAAGGAGATGATAAAGTCAACGCCACTTCCAATGAGTCCATTGGAGAGTCTTGCATCATCTGCTGTCCGAACAGCCAACAAGGCCAGAGCCAAACTAATTGTGGTGTTAACGCGGGGTGGGAGCACAGCCAAATTGGTGGCAAAGTACAGGCCAGCTGTTCCTATCATGTCGGTGGTGGTTCCAGTTCTGACCACAGACTCATTTGATTGGAGCTGCAGTGATGAGGCTCCTGCAAGACATAGCCTTATCTACAGGGGGTTGATTCCTTTATTGGCTGAAGGGTCGGCAAAAGCTACTGATGCAGAATCCACGGAGGTGATCCTGGAAGCTGCTCTCAAGTCAGCAACAAATAGAGGACTGTGCAGGCATGGTGATGCTGTGGTGGCACTTCATCGTATTGGAGTGGCCTCTGTCATTAAGATCTGCATAGTAAAATAGGGCGGAGGATTCAGATCGAATGGCAACATTTGAATGTGTCCTAAGGCAGTGTGGCTGAGATGGAGTTGTGTTTTACTTTCTAGTATATCTCTATATATCTCTCTAATTTGTGTTATGTTTTAGCCTTCGCAGAACTGAAAAGTGTAGTTATTTTTTGTTTTCCCTAAGCTGTGCAAGAGGGTATGGTGCCTCTAAATTTTACTGCTTCGTGCTGCAAACTATATAGTATGATATAGGGAGTTCATTCTTGCCTTGATTTGCCGTGGTCCTGTGGACCCTGGTAATAGGTAATGGTAGACAAATAAGATTACATAAGATGAAACCATAGCTAGCTAGCTTGTACGATAATATTCCTGGTCGTGGTTGGTCATGTACCTTCGTGGTAGCTGAAATTAGTTGTAGACATGCATGAACAAAGGCCGTATTGTAAAGATCATGTCCTGCATAATTAAGAGTTACGAACGCTATCTTGCTGCATAAGTAGGACACGAGAGAAACTCGAAAAGACATAGAATGATCAAGTGCCGAGCTAACAGGGAACGAGGACACCAAGTCAAGGCATGATATATGGAGACAGCCAAGGAACGTGGCTACCGTGAAAGTTTACACCAAAAAAATCATGCAAGATCCCAAAAACAGAGGAATCCGACTCATCCGCTTGTTTTATCATGGGAAGACACCTTTGTTTCGTATTGTATTATTTACTTTTAGTTGGAGACCTTGTCAGTGCTAGATCTCATGTATCTTATTCTATGATACATATATGCCTAACTATTTGATAGTCCAGGCTCGAAAATAAAATAAAAAAATTACTTTTAAAATTCCAATTTATTTATTATAGTTCAAATTAATCATACAAGGGGAATTACCAAATTTTAAAAAGATATCAAAATCTTTCTTCCTCAACAATATTAAATATTAAAATTCATGTAAAAATCTTTCTTCCTCATAATTCATAAATCCAAATTCTATGTTAATTTCCTTTGTTGAAGTGGACGGAATAAACTCGCATTGATATTCATATGACGCGGATTTGTAAGCAAATGCAATAGCAAATACAATGGTCATGGTATACGAAATGCGAACTAACCACACAAATTATCCAGTGTAAATAGTAACTACAACACTACTCCCTTTCTCCTGGTAAACTGAATTGAAACGTGTCATTTTTTACAATCAGTACTTCTATTTCACATTGAAATGTAAAATAAATGATCATCTCCGGTGTTTAACTTGAATGCTAAAATAAATTATATTTAACAAACAAATGACTCTGGCACATAAACATTCACGATTTAACACATTGTAGTATTTTGTATAACAGATGGAGAAAATTCAAATCATAAAACAGAAGGTCATTAGCTCATTGCAACTATTTCAACTCTATATGCAATTCTTGTCGACTTGGCTTGGTAGCAAATTACTGAGATATGCTGCTCGTAGAGCTGTTTGCCATTTCCCTGATCATCGTCTTGACAAACAGCTCCCCTGCTCTATATGAGGACCGGACCTGAAAAACATGAGCAGGTACAAAAGATATCTCATCAAGAATGGTAACAGTAGGGCAGACATTCAACGAAAAAATGGCAATGAAAGATAATCCTCATGATTTACATAGCTGACATTAATGAATATCTTACCAAGGGCCCACTGGCTACATAACGAAATCCAATGGATTCCCCATACTCCTTCCAGAAATCGAATTTATCAGGGGTAACATATTCTTTGACAGTCAAATGCAATGGAGTTGGCTGCAGCAATTTAAGCAATTAAAAATCAAATCTGTATCACAAAATTATACTGGAGGAACTTAGTCTCATTTGATGAGTCACAAAAACAGTAAGTGGATCACGTCAAGTATAGAAATGAAAACTGCCATGAGTAAAAGGGTGAGATTACACCCAAACTTGAAGTACACAACAAGAGTTAGGCCGTTAAACCCTCGGGTCCAATCTTGGGCACTCAAATGACAAGTTCCATTTATTTCCATGAAATGCTAAAAGTTAAGGACATAAAGCAATGGATATAAACAAACCTGTAAATACTGTCCAAGTGTCAATATATCAACATCTATAGCCCTTAAATCAGCCATGCCTTCTTTCAACTCATCGTCTGATTCTCCCAGCCCCAACATTATAGAAGTTTTTGTTATCATTCCCTTCTTGCCTTGTTTTGCATGTTTTAAAACAGATAAGCTCTGCTCATACCTGCATAGCCAGATTAAATATGATAATTTCAATAATCTGACGTGGGCACAATATTAGAACGACAAGAATCAATTCAAAAAAACAAATGATATATTAAGTTAATAAAGAGAAGTTAAGTTCAAAAAACCAAATGATGTAGTTAGTTAACTAAAGAGAAGTTGAGTTAAAATGAACGAAAGAAAAAGTACAAAGAGGCACACAGAGCAGGTGGACAGATTCTGAGTCCTGGACAGGTTTTTCTCCATATCAAGGCTTTTCAAAGTGGTTAATGTGGTCTATCTCTGCCTTCAATTTTCCAAGAATAAGATCAACGGTTAAGAAATGAGGATATCATCAAATCAAATCAAATTTGATTTGATTTGGTGCAAACACGGGACAACTCAATTCCACTAATTATTCAACCAGAGGTCTGCAAGTACTTGCATCAATTGGTTCGACATGGACAGCAAAGCAATCTTACAGGAATCCGCACAAGCATAAGAAAATTTGCAAGTTTCAGAAAGGAGGTGGTGCTGTGATCAAAATGTGCGGACCTAACGGGTCAAAAATCCAAGACTGATGATTGAAATAATTTGCTTAATCTAAGTTACTTGTTGACCTTATTGGAAAAAGAAAACTACATGGTGAGCTCATATCATGTGGGAACTTTAGATCATTTGGAGGTCCAAGTCCAAACACCACTTGCATTTAACCTGAAAACCGTCTGCTTATTCGCAAGTAAATAATCTAAGCTAAGAAGAGCAAGGTTATAGACAAGTAAGAAACGCACATCTTTTGAAATAACTTCATAAGTCTGTTGAAGTATCAAAAACTTTTACAACACAGTAACATCCAGTAGCCCCACTTTGTGTGTAAGCAAACACATGGCCCATCAAAACCTGCATGCTTATAGACATGTGCATAGATCAATGTGGGTTAAAGAACATGTTTTTCTGTATATCACCTCAAAATTTGGTATGCAGAATAAATTCAGAAGAAATTTCCCTTAGAACAGTAGAGTGAATGAAAGTGTATAATCTATGCTGACCCTGGCATATTGGACATGGATACTTCAACTATATCTATATATGTGTGTATGTATATATTTATATATATAGACATTAATACATCAGGGCATAATTAAGATAAGTAGCATCCATGCCAATAGGGAAATTAAGTAAGTAGAACACTCAAAAATAAACGAAATGGACAACGAAAAATTCATGATGCTGAGAGAAGTAAGCAAAATATATAGGCCTTGGAAATAAAATGAAAAGCTACTGGATAGTGCAGCTGACCCAGCACAAGGGTCTCTGACAATTCGCTGGAGGCGTTTGACAGTCTCAACGTTGTGCGCAAAGACATCAAGTCCGGAATATAACTGAGTATCTACGGAAGTCAAGTCACCACGAAAATCAGAAGTTAAACACTCAACCATGATGTCAGGCTTGAGAGTCTGCAGTAGAGTAGTGCAAAAATGAGAATGTAACTTGTTTGAATTTTGTATAACATTAAGGGGTCAGTTGCAAGAGAATGGTAGGGAAGCTGATAGTATTATTAGTATGATTGTAGGAGTGAATTATGTGAAGTTAGTACCTTGAGGGCTTGGACGGTGAGAGCAAAATGTTGGCTTCCACCGTCAGGCAGGTCATCGCGATCGACAATAGTTAAAACAATATAATCGACACCCCAGCTGGCAATGACGTTGGCAGTGTTGAGAGGTTCCATGGAATCGGGGGGTGGAGGATTTCGACTGGTCTTGACTGCACAAAATCGGCAGCCGCGGGTGCAGGTGTCCCCAAGAAGCATAATGGTGGCAGTAGAAATGCCATCGCCACCTCCATTCCAACACTCGCCGATGTTTGGGCATTGGGCCTCCTCGCACACCGTCTTTAGATTCAAACGGGACAACGTCTCCTTCACCTCTTCATACTTGTTTCCCTGTGGGGCTTTCTGCCTTAACCATCCCGCCTTCTTCACATTTGGGTCTCTCCCCGTGTAATGCCCCTTTTGGGTCTTACCCGCCACCGCCACCGCCTCACATCGTATTCCATTTCCTCCTGATGGTATTCGTATTCTCCATTGCCTATTCAAGGGTTTTGGAATGTCAATTGGGATTAACCAAGATGAAGATGCTGAAAGTCTTGAAACTTGGGATTGCTGCTGAATCGTCATCTTCAAATATTCTTCTCTGCTCTCTAGATTTAAACAGACTTAGCAGGCTTGGACTTACTAATCTGTAGTCTGTATAAGGTGGAGGAGGATGGAGGGGAGGCTTGTTATTGTTAGTACGTCAAGCGAGGCAAAAGCAAGCGCTCCAGTCCAATCTTCTTGTTCCCCCTGGAAATTTCCGCCACTTGTTGCTTGGTTGGTTGGTTGGTACTCGGTATTTTGGTAGCAGTTAATTTTCACTTGCACATAAACAAAAATAAAGACAAAGAAAATGCTTTCGTATGAAGCACTTTGGCTCAGAAGTTGTGCCTTACCAAAAGTCTTTTATGAACACATTTGCACTTTGAGGTTTGCGGTCATTTCCAAATAATGAGTCGGTCTAACATGTTAAACATTCATTAGCGATCAGTCAATGAAGAATCCAAATTGAACTGTGGAGTGCAGGGATCCCGTCTAGACTCTAGAGGGATGTCAAGAACGGCTTGTGCATTGCCATGCCATGGTCGAGAAGACGATCTCAAGCTTGTCACAGCAAACGCACACCACAGACCGTGTGCCAAACATCGATCAACAAACTTCTAAATCACAGCACAGCACAGACCGTATATTACTTGATCTCCAAAAATGCCAGTAATTTCCAGGAATAAATCAAATATTATCCTATTTAAGGGTGAACTTAATACAAACTATATGTGAAACATTTTGAAATGAGGTACAAATACAACCCAAAATTTTGATTCCATGATCCAAAAATAAGACATTACGCTTTTTTTTCTCTGCCCAACTCCGTGCATATGGTGCATGACAATCAAGGATCTCCCTGGCCAGAATCATCTGATTCTGAAACATCAACCATCTTTTCTAACGAATCTATATCTCCAGCTTCAGATAGTGTATGTATCCGTAATTTCTCTGCATCTTCACTGGAACACGAGGAGAAGAAAAAAACTATTAATCATGAGCATCCAAATCATTTATCTTTTTTTTCCCTCATTCCGCTACAAGAATTAATAAGAGTTAAAATTAGAGATAGAGGCCTACTCTGTAACACCAAATATTTCTTTCACAATTAAGGAGCTATCCCTCGAACAGAACTCTGGCAGCTGCCAAATCTCCCATGAAGATTAGTAACATACTAAAGGTAACGTAGTACAAAATGAATAAGATGTAACAAACAGCTCATCATAAAATGCCTCAAATATCAATGATAATTTAGTGATGATCCAAAAAAAAGGCAGAATTGGGAGTTCTACTGTATCACTGATGCAAAAATTAAGTTCAATAAAATTTCCATGTCAGACCCTTACTCACATCATGCTTTTATTTCAAAATTTCAAAATTCAGAATATTTTAAGCTATTATACCTGCATGACATTCATGTTCGTGTCCACAACAGAGAAACTTAATCATCTCTGCGTTTTAGGGCTCCAATTAGATAATGTACGAGTTGTTTGACCATTCCAAGGAACATTGCATCAAGGCAGGGCAAAATTCTTGCATCTAGTGGGTACATATGGACAGCCCCTCATATGAAATGGGGGCATAGCCCTTTGCACGCAAAGTTTTGATCAGGATGGGATAACTGGTATAAGAACTTGTTTTGAAACCTAATTAAAATAAGCGCATTTTTTATTTCTTCTTAATCATAAGGTAGTTTTGAACCATGGCTGACAACAAAATCATAATTAGAAAGATTTCCATACGTGTATGTTATGACTATATGTAAGAACTAATGACAAAAGGGGAAAAGCAAAAAAAGGAGGGTGCAAAAAACTCAAGCATATAAGGCGTTGGTCAAAGTCATCATTTTGACTGTTTAACTTCCTTACCTCTGACAGATAGAAAACTTTTCCAAATAGAGCTTGAACAGCTAGTTTTCTCTTGAAACCCCTTTCAGTATAGCCTGAAACATCCATTACTACTGGGCCTGGAAGCACAAACAAGTTGTCAGTATCTAAGAGCAAAGTTTTGGAAGGCATGTTCCAAAATCTCATGACCATACATGGATGAAATAACAGCACTACGCTAATAAGATGAACAACAACAAACCCAGCCAAGGAGTCGTATTAGAAGGAGCACCAGTTCTAAGTTCTGACTAATTAGAAGCATCCATCTTTTGTAACTCACCGGTAGGAGGTAGTTATATAATTTCCCAACATGTCCTCATCAGAAGGAAAAAGACAATATTTTGTAATTAAACCAGGTAAGGATGAGAGTAATTGTTCGATGAGATAGTTACCTTTGTCTCGTACAATTCTTCTTGAAATTTCATTTAGAATCTCAGCAACCTGAGAATCATCGAGCATGGAAGCTTTTCTGAGCTGAATTAAGATGGAAACTACGCTTGGGTTGAATGGCTTTTCATTCAACTTATACCGAATGTACTTTCGCAAAATTTCCTCCATGCCAAAACCAGTCTGGAACATTATTAGCGGTAAAATCAAAATAAAAGATCAATGAGACGTTACACGACACAGAAAATGACAATTTGTAGGACACAGTAATCATTGGATATCTTGGAGACAACTTATCAATGTAAGACGAGCTACAGCATACATAAATGCACTGGTGGTTCAGAGTAGTTGGCTTACAAATCACAAACACATGAAGAGACAAATAGATAAGAATTGCATAGGTTTGAGTAAAAATGTTGACCTTTTGCACAATTTGATTCAAGGCATCGGGCAAGGGTTCATCCGCACCATTGTAAAACAAGTCGTCTATTGATTTGCATAGCATAGCATTTTTATTGACCTGTAACAAGACAATCAATAAAGTTTCCTCCTCCCAAAGCAGTATCTTTTATCGATGCCGTGTTTAAAACCATTAATTCATAAACCCTAAACCAACTGAAATTGAAAAGAAAGTGAACAGGAGAAGAACAAAACACAAACAAAATAGAGGAGCAGACCAGTTTCTTGCGTTTATGTCGAGGGGAAGAAAACTTCTTGAGGGTCTTGACAAAGGCAATGACGAAAGTGAGACCCGCATAGGCTAGAGGAAGAGCCAGAATCCAAGGGAGAGAGCTGGTGCCCACTCTGGGTCCAGGAATGGCCTGAGTAACGGAGCCAGTAAACTCGACAAGGTCCAAAGCCTTCTCCTGAATCCATGGCAGATCCTCTTCTACCTCTTCCACTGCTTCTACTACTTCTGATTTACCGGTTTTGTTAGGACTAGAATCCGAATTCGAATTCGAATTACTCTTTACCGCTGCTGATACAACGGAAAAGGGTCTGCTTGTTCTGAGCGTCAGACTGAGAGGACTGCCCGGGATTGTGAGACCACGATTAGAAGATGAAAATACGAACTGGGTAGTATCGGAGGGGCCATGGGGAAGCACTTGCAGTTGGGAAGAAAAGGAAGTCGCGAAAGCAAAAGCCATGAGCAGGTCTCTTCTAGTCACTTCGCTTGCCGCCCGTAGCAGGGCTTACCTTTTATTCTTTGGAACCCAATAGCAGGGCAGGATTTGAATTGCAGAAGGAAGACCTGGAACTGAAGGACAAGCAGATGCTCAGTCTTGGTGATTCTCTAATTTGGTAATCCGAAGATGAATATAGATTCCGGTCCACTATGCAACTGGTTAGAATGCTCTCCGTTTTTTCTCTTAATTGAAGCACTATAAATATCTTTTACCATTACACGAAGGAAAGAATTTTGACATGTTTTCACTAGCTATGTACAATCCATGCACCAAGCATCAATAAAAAGCTTCGATTTTCAGATTCTTTTACTAAGTACAATCCATGCACCAAATATCAATAAACAGCTTCAACTTTCAGATTATTTCTTCCAATCAAATTCAAATAATACAGTTGTGGGCAAATGCTCGAGCACACAAATCAACGAAAACTGCTCGTGCATTTTCAGTAAGTAAAAGGCCAACTCCATTGATAATAAAAAGGAAAGGTCAATGGTTACTGTTTGTTATGAGAGAAAAAAAAAATAAAGTTTAGATCTTCTCCTAAAGATTAGATTTTGGACTTTGAGATTCCCTGGACCATGCGGGGGGAATGATTTTGTACTCCTGCTTCAGCTTTTCCTCTTTCCCAACTTCATCTTCTTCTAAAATTTCTTTAGAAAAGGCATCAGGATTAGCTTTAATACACTTCTGCAAAACTACAAATGGATGCACGCAGTCTGATCCCTACAAGGAAAAAACAAAACTTTAAGTTATGCTATTTTTTTTTATAATAACACTTAATGTTAATTACTCGGGCTGAATTCAGAGATTCTGTAGGATAGTTATTAGAAATATGACAAATTTCCAACTTAAGACCATCCAAATTGTAATGACCGACCAACGCATCCAAATGGCAATGGTTACAGCCAACCATGAAACAGACCAACATAGTAAGTAACCATGTAATAACATGTTCTTTACGACCATAATCAGAATCGGCAAGGGTCAAATTTCTAGAATCTGTCATTTGGCTGAAGGGAAGAAGAGAGCGAAGTATGAAAAATGTCATCACTCAGAATTTTGTAGATGCATTTTCCACTTTCAGATAACTTACAAGCAGACAGGCTAAAAATTCAGGTCAATACTAATAGTTTTTAGACCAAACGCACATGTTAGTACCAAGTTACCGACTCCAATTTTAGGCACTTCGGTTTACCCTCCTTTTTCCTGTCCTGATGTTAACTTCCAGCTATGAAATATTATGCAACATGTAACCTAACATTAGTAGGTAAAAAAGTGTTGATACATCTGCTAAATTATACACTATATAGTATGATATTCTGTTACATATACAGGGACTTGAAAGTAGTAATATTACATAGTAGCGAAAGTATATGCCATCACGGTATCAATAAAGAGTTGATAGTTGTGCATATTTGCACACCTAGGAACCCAGAAATAATGTACAATATAGCTGGATTATACCTTTTCATCCACCGTACTCTTAAGATAACAGAGAAAAGCCTCTGAAAACTGAATCCCACACGGGCCACTTCTTAAGTCAGCTATGCAAGGGCATTCCAGTGCCTTCTGAGCCTTGGCCTCAAGAGACTGCAACATAGTTCGAATCTTTTAATTGCTAATCGTAATTAAAAAGGAAACATGCTTTTGTGAAATAAATGTCCTATAAACAAAACTACATGAATGAAATTGGTAAGATAATAAACCTTCAGCAGAAACAAGTTTTTCATAACAATGGACCAACCTCATTCCCATCGTTGCCATATGCTGCAGCTTCTGTAAATGCGCAACATGGCAGGAATGTCAACTATTGTAAAATGTAGTAACCAACAGATGAAAGAAACAGTGACCCAGAAACTAAAGGATTTGAACTCGATACTATATATATATGATGTAGGTATAGGTCAAGCACCCTAACATAGTGGTCTCTCAGAGTAAAACACTAGAAAGGAGAGTAGAGGCAAATTGAAGAAACTTTCCCTAACAATACCAGAGTGTGCAAAAGCCCTTTATGTTAAATGAAAGTAAAGATGCACCTCTTTTTTAATCAATAATCACATATCATGCAAAGGGTGGATCTTGTAAATAATAAGTAGGATTCTTTTAATGCTTAAATTTGGGGACTTGAGGTTTCTTCTGGAGCAAGATATTGATCTAAGAGGCAAGTTTCCTGAAGAGTGAAGACTGAGCTACATTTTATACATATAGTGGAGGGGTTCTAGTGATTAAATTTTCCGGAAATGTTGAGGAGTGCAGTATTTTGAATTTGGAAGATTGGAATTGGAGCACCACATGTCTGCATGGGATGAATTAACCATGAAAGCAAGCACTTGCCTTTTAATTTTTAACTAAGGAAGGATTTAGATTATAACGAAGAAATCAACCATCCCAATAAATTCTGCAAAGACATTCCCACAAAGAAAAATTGCGATTTAAGTGGAAAAAGACACAAAATATACCGTTTAATATCAACGCACAATCAGAAATCGAAACTGATTACACATCAAACAGTTAAAAACAGACAAACGGAGATTGGAAACGGAAATTGGAGAAAGAGGTACCAGCAATAAGAGAGTCCACAGAAGAAGAGGAGGGGGAAGTTGCGGAGGAGACAGGGTTGCCTTGCTGTTGTTGATCCACGTCCACTGTTGCTGCCTCGCTTTGAACTTGACCCATCTTCTCTTCTCTTCGTCACTTCTCCCTGCTAGCACAGCAGTAATATCATTTGCAGATGTGAGGATAGTCAAAATAGTCAACGTTAAACCAACCCAAAGAGATTGTAGTATCGTAGCTGTCCATTCTACAAAGTTGGGCCTATGTTCAGCTCAGCTTTCAGCCCAAATCTTATTACTTGTTTGTGAAGTGACTCTACAAAGTTGGGCCTATACTCAGCTTTCAGCCCAAATTTTATTACTTGTTTGTAAAATGACGTAAAAGCCCTACATTTTATTACTAGCTTTGAACATAGCATCCGAACCCCGTCGTCCTCGTCGATTGACGAACGCAAGGGCCCAAACTTCGGTTACATTTTCTGTTTTTGTTTTCAGAATCCTGAGAAGGAAGGAAACAGAAGGATTAGATGCTGGGAAAAAAAAGTGAGATGGGATAGGGAATGTGTATGGTATAGAAGTATAGATGAGAAGAAAAAGACGATGCAGAAGATAAAGAGAAGATAGCGGAGAAAGAAAGGGATCCCTGAAATGGAGAATGTCAAGTTAGGAATGTTGGAAGGTTTCTTGACGACAAGCCATGGAAAGTCGCTGAAATCCCTTTTCAGGCGAAGTAATTCCAGTGGAGATGACCACTCCCCTTCCTCCGCTGTCAACTCTCCAAAACCCATTCCTCAGCTCTCTCCTTTGGCAAATAGCGTCGTCTCTCGATGCTCCAAGTCATTCTCTTTTTCCCTTCCCCCCTCCCTTTGTTTTCTCATATCTATCTATATACACGTCTCTAATTCTCTCATATATCTTTATCTGT
Organism: Prinsepia uniflora; assembly: GCA_032719365.1. NCBI lineage: Eukaryota > Viridiplantae > Streptophyta > Magnoliopsida > Rosales > Rosaceae > Prinsepia > Prinsepia uniflora. Next base: position 77,067,295 of record CM064871.1, on the reverse strand, counting down.
TGCTTTGGATATTCATTTTCTTTTCTATTAGATCGACGAGCAAACATTTCCTCCATTCCATTGACGCGCATATGTAGATGTTATTTGGGCCACGCCTAACTGTTGTTTTTCATTTTGTGCTACGCTCTAAGTCTAAGAACCAGCACTGCATTTAGGTTTATTTTATATTTTATGTTTCCAATTGCAAATAAATAAAATACGGCTATAAAGATGAATGCTTGGATTCATACATAAGTACATTCATATACATATGCGTTAGTTATGATGCTAGGATATTACAAATTCATATCACTTATCAAAAGTAATGTTAGGTTATGCTTCCACAACACTGCTGTTCGGAAGCTACTCTTCCTTTTGCTTTATTATGCTACTATTGACATTGTTTTGGTCATCGTCAACAAATGCAAAACATTGCATTAATGAATTCCATATATTTCCTTAAGATAATGAACGTGGACTGTTTCATTTTGGTTTATAGTCTAACCATGATCCACTGGTGACATCTTTATACATCCATATACTTATGTCCTTTTGAATATACTCTCCCTAACTGTTATGGGAATTGTAGAAAAGCATAAACCGTATGTTTATTGCTGCAGCCAAAATGGCATTTTATAGGGGTTTGTTTAAGGGATAAGACAGAGCAGTTCTTATCTCCTTAAACTGCTTCTAACTGTGTTAGGACAGATGTCCTATATACAAGTAACTGTAGGTAACTGTCTCTAAATAGGACAGGTGTCCTATACTTAGTACTTAACTAATGTCTAGCTGTTACTAGGGACTTAAGGTACACGGGTTCACCCTAGGAACTAATGTACAGTGTGTGCTAGGTGTATATATACATAGTCTAACATCCCCCCGCAAACTAGGCACCCGACGGGTGACAAGTTTGGTTGTAAGGTTGTTGTGGCGGGCTGTGAACAATCCTTTTGTGAACAGATCTGCCACTTGCTGCTGGGAGGGAACGAACTGAACTTGATGAGTTCCAGAAATCACCCTTTCTCGCAGGAAATGATAGTCCAGGGCTATATGCTTTGTTCTAGCATGGAAAACTGGGTTCTGAGACATGTAGCAGGTGCTCAGATTGTCGCAGTGCAGCTTTATGGGCATGGGAGGAGTGAACGTGAGTTCGCGGAGTAGATTTAGGAGCCAAATGCTATCTGCACATGTGTAAGCCAGGGCTCTGTATTCTGCCTCTGAACTGGACCTGGAAACTGTCTTCTGTTTCTTGGAGCACCAGGAGATAAGAGTAGGGCCGAGGAAGATGCAAAACCCTGTGACTGAACGTCTGGTGTCAGGACAGCCTGCCCAATCTGCATCTGAGTAAGCCTGAAGTCTGAGGGGGAAGGGGGATTTGTGAATGGTGATGCCAAGGCCAATGGTGCCTTTGAGATAGCGGATGATCCGCTTGACAGCAACAAGATGGAGGTCGGTAGGATGACTCATGAACTGAGCAGCATGCTGGACTGCAAAGGAAATGTCTGGTCGGGTTAAGGTTAAGTATAGAAGGGCACCTACTAGTTGACGGTAGAGGGAAGCATCAGGCAGTGGGGTTCCATGGTGGGCTGAGATTAGCTGTTTGGAGGCCACGGGGGTGGGGGCAGGTTTGCAATCGAGGAGACCACTACGGGTTAGGACGTCTGTGGTGTATTTGTTTTGGGTTAGATGAAGGCCAGTGGCTGTTGGAGTGGCTTCAACACCTAGGAAGTAGTGAAGAGGTCCCAAATCTTTGATTGCAAATTCATGGGCCAGGCTGGTTTGGAAAGTCTGTATGGCAGATGGAGAGCTACCCGTGAGGATGATGTCATCAACGTAGAGGAGGAGGAACAGTATAGTTGTTGAGGTCTTGTAAATGAACAGAGATGGATCTGCCCGGCTTTGAGTGAAACTTTGGTGAAACAGGAAGGTGCTGAAGCGTTCAAACCAGGCCCTGGGTGCTTGTTTGAGGCCGTACAGAGCCTTGTGGAGTCTACACACATGATTAGGACATTGTGGATCAATAAAACCAGGAGGTTGTTGCATATACACTTCCTCTGTGAGTGTGCCATGTAAGAAGGCATTGGTGACGTCCATTTGGCGAATGGACCAGCCAAGGGAGACTGCAATAGTGAGGACGACCCGGATAGTAGCTGGTTTGACAACGGGACTAAAGGTCTCTTGGTAATCAAGACCTGCAGTTTGATGAAAACCCTTGGCGACTAGACGGGCTTTGTGCCTTTCGACGGTGCCGTCTGCATGTCTTTTTGTTTTAAAGATCCATTTGCAGCCAACTGCATTGGCATGAGAGGGTAAAGGAACAAGGGACCAGGTTTTCTGGTTGAGGAGGGCAGAAAACTCTGTTTGCATAGCTTGGATCCAGTGGGGATATTTGGAGGCTTGCTTGTAAGTGGAGGGGTCAGGAGATTGGGTAGCTAGTGTGGCATAGGCTTGAGGAAGAGGGTATTTGGAAAGGAATAGAAGATTTTGGGATTTGGAGTGACCTGACTTGCTGCGAGTGGTCATAGGATGAATGTTTCGGGTTGGACGTGGGGGAGGTGAAGTAGAGGGGCTGGAAGGTGATAGGGAGGTTGGAGGACTGTTTTGTGTTGGAACCGAGGTTAGAGGAGTTGGGGAAGGGCTGGTTGGGCCAGAGTGGTGGTGGGAAGGTGTTGTTGGGATGGAAGGGGACTGCTGTGAACTGGGAGGTTGAGGGTCAGTATAGGTAGTGACTGGGACAAACGTAAAGTCTGGGGTGTGGGTAGTATTTGAGGGATAGGGAAACTGGTCCTCATTAAAGAGGACATGTCTGCTGATATAGACACGTCCAGTGGGGACGTGAAGGCAGCGATAGCCTGAGTGCTGAGCACTGTAGCCAAGGAAGAGACAGTGAAGGGATCTGGACTCTAACTTGTGTTTGGTGTAATCGCCAAGGTAGGGAAAGCAGGAACAACCAAATGTTCGTAGAAGGGAATAGGGTGGGGATTTGTGATGGAGTAGGAAGTATGGAGAGGACCATTTGAGGACTGCTGTGGGGAGGAGATTGATGAGGAAAACGGCTGTGGTAATGGCATCAGCCCAATAACAGAAGGGGAGACCTGCTGTATTTAGAAGTGTGCGGGCAACTTCAGATATATGGCGATGTTTTCTCTCAGCCAACCCATTTTGTTGGGAGGTGTGATGGCAGGAAAATCGCTGGTGAATACCGTGGGAGGAACAGAAGTTTTGGAAGGCGTGGTTAGCGAATTCTTTGCCACCATCACTGTGAAACTGTTTGATGGTGGTGGAGAATTGGGTTGTGATATATCTGGAAAATTTGGAAAAATGCTCAAAGACTTCAGACTTGAGTCTCATAGGGTAGACCCATGTATATCGAGTGTAGTCATCAGTAAAAAGCACATAATAACGAAAACCAGAAACAGATGGCACAGGGGACATCCAAACATCTGAATGAATTAAGTCAAATGGGTGTTGGGAAGTGTGGATTACATTATTGAAAGATTGACGAGTACATTTTCTTAAAGCACATTGATTACAGAAGGGTACAGAATTAAAAACAGTAGGGTCACTGATGTGCTGCTGATTGGCTAAGGTGCGGATGACTTGGGGAGATGGATGTCCAAGCCGCCGGTGCCAAAGACTTGGAGTGGTGGTGAGGAGTGCCTGGGGTGGGGAATTAGGCTTGATGGGATACAAGCCATCTCTACAGGGGCCCTGAAACAGAATAGTGTTGGTAATTAGATCTCGAATTACAAAGTGTGTGGGAAAGAAAGTAATGCTGACATGTTGGTCCTTAGTGTACTGTGCAACAGACAAGAGATTTTTGCGGATGGATGGGACATGGAGGACATTAGACAGATGGAAAGCTGATGAACCAGAGGAGAATTGGACATTACCCGTGTGTGTGATAGGCAGGGTGGTGCCATTGCCCACCATAACTTGGTCTGGTGTGGGAGGATTTGGGTGTGGTGCAGCAGGGGACATGGTGACATGGTTGGTGGCGCCACTGTCAGGATACCAGTTGGGGTCATTGACAGCGGTGATGTGAAGTCCGGCGAAGGCTTGGGAAAGATCATGATCTGCTGGCTGTTGAAGTTGGGGACAGGCGGCTGCAACATGGCCAAACTTGTTGCAGGACCAGCATTGAGGACCTTGGGGCCTGGCTGGATAAGTGGGAGGAGAACCAAGGACCCCTGGGGAGTTGTTGGAGGGTGGAAAACGGCCAGAACCACGGCGGGAGAAGGGCCGGGAGCCGCGGTTAGACCTGGAGCCACGGTGGTAATTTGGGCGACCTCTGTGGACATAGAATGTCTGAGGGGCAGGGAAGGGTGCAGGGGTGGGGCAGTGAGTATAGAGGGCAGTGGGCGGCGGATTAGAGACATAGGAGGGGTTGGCGACCTGCTGGGCCTCAAAGGAGAGGAGGCGGGCCCGCAGATCATTGAAGGGTGGGAGGGGAGGGAAATTGAGCATGGCGGTGACGAGCATCATGTATTCTGGTCCTAGGCCACGTAGGACGGCAGTGACTAGATCATTGGGAGAGAAGGGTTCATTAATGGCTGCAAGGGAGTCAGCCCGAGTTTTGGCGTGAGAGAGGTATTCAGAGATGGTCTGAGTGCCTTTTGTGAGAGACATCAACTGGAAACGCAGATTGGTGGCATTAGCAAGGGATTGCGGGGAAAAGTTCTGGCGAAGACACTCCCAGATATCTCTGGAGGTTTGAAGACCAACGACTTGGGAGAGAACAGGTTCAGTTAGGGTGGCCCGCAGCATGCTGATCAGGGTCTGATCGATTTGGTACCATTGTTGGAAGGCAGGGTTGGGGAGAGGGGCAGCAGGGAATGTAAGTACTGAATCAGAAGTGGCAGAGGTAGGGGAGGACGTCGCACTTGGGGTTGGGAGAGTGGAGGGAGGGGCAGGATAAGTACCATCTATGAAGCGCCAGTAATTGTGGCCAATGAGGAAGGGCTTAATCTGGCTTTCCCAGAGGAGGTAATTGGATTCAGTGAGTTTGACAGAGACTAGATTGGAGACGTGAGTAGGGGAGATTGAGGGAGTGGAGCAGGAATCGGTGGCCATTTGAATGAGGGAAGAACAGAAAAGGTTCAGTTTGGGAAGAACAGAGGGATCGGCTGTGGTTATCAGACTAGGTGCTCTGATACCATGTAGAAAAGCATAAACCGTATGTTTATTGCTGCAGCCAAAATGGCATTTTATAGGGGTTTGTTTAAAGGATAAGACAGAGCAGTTCTTATCTCCTTAAACTGCTTCTAACTGTGTTAGGACAGATGTCCTATATACAAGTAACTGTAGGTAACTGTCTCTAAATAGGACAGGTGTCCTATACTTAGTACTTAACTAATGTCTAGCTGTTACTAGGGACTTAAGGTACACGGGTTCACCCTAGGAACTAATGTACAGTGTGTGCTAGGTGTATATATACATAGTCTAACAGGAATCTGCTGCAGGATTCTTCAAGTCCCTTCTGAAGAATTACAGCATCATTTTGACGCACAGCTACCCGAGAGTGTTAAGGGAACTTTTTACTTATGCTAGGAATTTTTTGGAATTTTGCTCATACCAAGCACTCCATACAGTGAGTGGTCGCCCAGATTATTTGAGTGACAAGGAGTTCCGTCGCATGACATTTGATATGATGCTTGCATGGGAGTCGCCCAGATTATTTGAGTGACAAGGAGTTCCGTCGCATGACATTTGATATGATGCTTGCATGGGAGTCGCCCAGTGTTGAGAGACCACAAGACAAGGTAAGGCAGCCCCTCTGCGTTATTTAAGATAATAAAGGTCTTTCGTTTCCCAATAATTAGTCAGAAACTCTGAAGTGTAGTTCCTAAGTTTATCTTCTATTTCGTGCAGGAAACTGCCTCTTGCAGTTGCCAGGGAGTGGATGACGAAGATGGCTGGTCGTTTTTTAATTCAAGTTCTACTAATATGGCTGTGCAGGTTCCTTTTTTTCATCATTTGCCCTGTTTCCTTATCTGCAAGTAGCACATTATAACCATGTGCATATAATGGTTAGTTAAAAGTATTCACTCATTATAGTTGCTACTTCAAAAGAATTTTTGTTTTTATTTCTGTATCAGGTTGATGATAAGAAAACTGTTGGTCCAGAGGCCTTTGCACGAATAGCTCCTGTATGTCCTGCTGTTGCAGATATAATAAACTGTCCACAATATCTATGATGCACTCACAAGTTCTTCTGGCCAGCGACTTCAATTCCTTGTATATGAAAAATACATACGAACGCTCGACAAGTATTATTTTAGTCCTTGTCTTCTATTATACGCGTGACTTCCATTTTATTTTTGTAGTGAAATTGTTACCCCAAATACTTGTAGCTTGTATAGCCCAAATGTATTAATCCTTAATTCAAACATCGTACTGTATTTGCAATATGCTTAAACAAAATGATGCATATCATGTGGTGGAACCATTTTGATGATATGAATATGGTGTATACTTCGTTCATAAGAAAAGCATTCTCCATTTCTCCTCTACAATAATTTGTGCTTTGATTAAATTTAGGTTAAATCCCAGAGGGAGAATAAAAATGTTGCTGTCCAGCTAAGGAACAGAAACCGAAAAAAATTATAAGCTAGGGACAGCTGCGCATATGCGCTGGGGTGGGGGATGGTGGTCGTGTTGAGAACTACTTTTGTGATGGTGTTCTTGCACTTGATTGTAGATAATTGTATTCTCCTTTGATTACATATGGACTCAGCAGTCCCTGTGGCAATGGTTGTGAAATCTAGTGAAAAATGTCTTTGGTGTGCTGGGTGCGGGATGTGGACTACCTACTTTTCATCAGATATAAATAAATGCATGTGCCTTCTGCTATTGAGTCTTGCTGTTTTGTGCGATCCTTATATTCTTAATGTTATAAACATCAGTTGATCATGTTCTTTTATCTATTAATTAACGGCTCTTCTGCAGGGTTATTAAAGCTTCCAAAAATGCATTAACCTCTTCCATTGGAAGCCTTCAGCTCTCGGAAGGAGAAATTGTCCTGGATGTTGATGGTACAGTTCCCACTCAACCAGTGCTGCAACACATTGGTATATCTATGTGGCCTGGTAAGTGATTGTATTCCCGGAGGTGTATCACTATTTTCTTGCATCAAATAAATTTAGCTTTTTAAACCACAGAATTTAGAGCTAATAGAATTCTTAGACATGAATAGTTGTGTTTGAGCCTATGCTAAAACCTTCCTTTTTGTTTTTGTCGGGATGCCCACCAAGTTCAGATAAGGAATGCTTTCCCCAACCATTTGAATTACTGTTCCCATTTTAGAGGTCAGTCCTGCTAATAAATAGCTGTCAGGTTTGTCAAACCATCAGTTAGATGATGGGCTTTATGTGGTTCTTATTTCATTCACTTACTTCCTCTACTGGAAGACATGTCTTATTACATTGTGATTATCCTTTTATTCGGATTGAGGTATCCACGATTTTTTACTTTTATGCCTGTAATTATCGGACACCAGGTGTATTATTAATCTCTTTTTAGAAAAGTTAGCATGCCACCTCCCTCTACCAGAACTTTGGCCTGTTAACTCTCTCCCTCCTTTCCTCCCTCCCTCCCCTTCCCTTTCTCTCTTTTTCTTTTGGCCAATTGTTTCATGAACTTCAGTTTTGTGTTAAAAAGTCCCTGCTGTCAACTTATTAGCATTCTGCTTTACAGTAATGAAAATCTTTGGTACTGGATTGGTTGCTTAAAACTATAACGTCAACTCTGCATCATATAAAAGTACAGTCATTGCCTACTTTTTAAATGTCTAATATTTTCATATATGTTTTATGTTCTTTTTCCCAAGAACTTTTTAAAACTGCTGTGGCTAATTCAAGTCATGATTGCAATTATGGCACTCTCTCTCTCTCTCTCACACGCACACACACACGCACACACGGTTTATATAAACCTGGAAAGTGTTATTCATCCAGCCTCTGTTTATCTAGGGCGATTGACGCTGACGAATTCTGCGCTGTACTTTGAATCATTGGGAGTTGGTTTGTATGAGAAAGCTGTTAGGTACGATCTGGCAACAGATATGAAGCAGGTCATAAAACCTGAATTCACTGGGCCACTGGGTGCTCGTCTTTTCGACAAAGCCATTATGTACAAATCAACATCTGTGTATGTTATATAATCCATAAAGACTGTATGATGCTTGTTACTATGATCATGAGGTGACTCATCCTTTTTTTTCCTTCTCATATTCTTCATAATTTATTCACAGAGCAGAGCCAGTTTATTTGGAGTTTCCTGAGTTCAAAGTCAATTCTCGCCGGGACTATTGGTTGGATATCTGTCTTGAGATCTTGCATGTACACAGGTTAATTCGGAAAAACAATCTTAAAGAGATTAAGAAATCCGAAGTACTGGGAAAAGCTATTCTTGGCATCTTTCGATATCGTGCACCCAGGCCTCTTTTATTTTTCTTCAAGTATGTTTGTACAGGCTCCAACCTTCCCTGTTACATAATAAATTGACTAGTCAGGCATTCAATCTAACAGAACTAGTAGGACTTAGCACACACTTCAGGAAAAAATAAACCACATGTCAATGCAACAATGTGTTTCCTGTACCTTATAATATAATGACCCAGGTGATATTCAAAAATGCAAACAGTGCTTGCAACTTTGATATGACTCTCATCAATTGATCAACCATGACCATGTTGGTACAGTGAACTAGCATAAAAGGCTTCAATTGACTTGGATAGAATTTACCTTGCACACACATTTATTGCTAGAATGTAACCTTCTTATTCCATAACGGAAACAAGGTGCAGCTGTAAGTAAAAAAAAAATTATACAAGTACATACAATTAAATAACTTGTGGATTGTTAACCGACAACATTTAGGGAAGCTCATACATTATATCAACAGACTTGAAATATTTAGTTGGCTTCAAACATTTATTTTCATCCTACTTGAGAAAGGAATCCACACAAATAAAGAAGTTACGTGTCAATATATATAACTGCTCAGACACTACTACATTGAAGGTCAGGAATCCAAGAAAACGCGAGTCAAATGTAAACAAGCGCACAGAAACAAACGAAGATGAATTGATTCAGAGTTTATGATGTGAGCGGGGGGGGGGGGGGGGGGGGGGGGGGGGGGGGGGGGGGGGTGTTGTGTGTGTGTTGGGGAGAGAGGAGGAGGAGGAGGAGGGGGGGTGCTGAAGCAGAAAGATGCTTATAAATTAACCTGATCCCGAGGCCAGTTCCTTCTTTCCAACCATGTTTCTTCAAAAGCTGCAATCACCATATACATTGAAAGCCTATACAAAGACAATGCGGGAATACTTGAAAGCCTATATTGGAGGAACTAATGGCAGGTGATGAAGTTGAACAACTTGAAGACACCAAGCCCTTTCCCATATCTTCTTCCTCCTGAACCAAATGCATGAAGTTATTATTTTAAAGACAAGTGAAAACAAAAAATGAGAGAGTACTCAGCCAGCTTTCGAAACGATTAAATCCTGGGGTATACACATTTCAACAAAGAATATGCTTTGTTTCAATTGCTTATGTACAGTTCTACTAAAATGGATTAACACCAACTCTTTTAATTCCTATAGTCTATGCGTTTTTTAAGGATTTGTTGTGCATATTTAATTATCAGCCAGAAAAAGATGAAGTTTAGGAACAAATCGGCACACCAATGAAGCTAACCTTTTCATACTTTCCACTAGAATATGAATTTTCAGAAACTGGTGAGAACTTATTTCTTAATGTATCTGCTCCTAAGCCTCGTTTATTGTCCTTCAAGTAAGCTTGAACAGGATCTAGCCTACCCTGTTGACATGATAAGCTAACTCAATTATTTATGGGCAAAAGTACAAACACAGAAACACACACCGTATCTATATTATATAACATATATATAACTTATAACTACATAGTTTATAACATTCCAACTTGGACAAGAAAATCAAGTTGATGCAACAGTACCGTTGTAATTAGCAAAAAGCAAAGCTGATTCAAGAGATAGCAGGGTAACTTGACAAGACTCCCAGAACTAGCTTAGAGCATCCTCATAGAGGGTTCTTGGGGCGATGGTCCAGGTTTGGATTTAATTAGTAGACTCTACTTGTTATTCTGGATTACCATACAGGACTCTAGAAAATTTCATGCAAGGCAGCATAACTACTGCTTTTCAGAGATCACAACCCATGCATGCCAGTAAATAAAATTTCTTGAGGTATGTAAGATGTTCGCAAGCAATCATCCAAAGAATCCAAGTCTAAATGTTAAGTCAATATCCTAGCCTAAGTTCATCTAGCTGTATCATGCTCCTCTCTATGATATTTTTCCTTGTGTGGTCTGCTTTTCAAGTAGTTTTTAAACGTAAGAGACATTAAAAGCCTTAATAGTTTTTTGATGGGTGATAGAAAGACTCTTCGGGCTCGTTGGTGCCTAGGATAGGATTGAGTTGGATGCAATAACCCACAATATTCAAATTATATTGAAGGAAAAAATGGAGAAGTTTCGTTCAAGTTGAAGGTAGAAGATGGATTACTCATGAGGGAAAGTTATCCAATCCAATACACACAAAATGGAAGGATTAAAGGGTAAGTTCCCTTCAAGTCCAATCCCCTTTCATTCCTCAAAATGGAAATGAACCACTCTACTTTCAATAGACATTGAATTTTAAGACTGATCCAATCCTGGGCACCAAACAAGCCCTTTGTTGAGGCAGAGCAGTTTCTGAATGATTAACATGCATCACATGTTTACCAAACAAATATGCATCATCTATTAAAGTGAGTTATTAAACCTAGTAAGGGCATGCATTTCAAGCCGCTTGTGGAATAAAATCTGGTTAAAAAACTTGGACAGAGCTATCTGAAAAACGATAAATCAATCAGAATTAATTGTTTTGTTGTTAGAGGATGAACAGCGAATTAAGTTTATTCATACGAAAGTTCCAAGTCTTCCACCAATATTTCCATTCCAAATCCTGCTTCCAGGAAGCATATACAGCGAGTATCAAAACGAATCCAAAAATACATACCTGTTGGGTTGCACCAAGACCTGTTCCTTGTGTCCAGCCGTGCTTTCTCAAAAGCTGCATTCAAAGTCCACAGAAACGAGAAATCGCATATCACTAAAACGAGAATTCGCATTCTAAGTCCGCAGAAACCCCTACAGCTATAAGTCGGTACCTGAAATCCAATATTCGAGGAGTCTATGGCTGAAGAAGATGAGCCAACCGTCTCCGGCTCCTCTCCCATGATGGCTTTATTCCCAATTTTTGTTTCCTCTTTTCTTTTTGAGTCCTCGTTCTCTTGCAACCAAAACTAGCAGCCTGTTGGCGGGTCAGCATACCAAATAGATTGATTTAAGCTTTTTTAATATAAGAATATTAAAATGCTGTTGAACATGTCTATTTTTTTTTAAGTTTATATATTATAAATTTGCCTTCGTCTCAAAATGAAAGTAATTTTTCTTTCTCTATTATAAATATAAAAATATAAGGATAATTGAAGATATTATTTTTATATAAATAATCAATACAATGACAATGCCAATGACTGAGAGATTTTATGTTATTCATTTTCCAAAAATACTAATGTATCTTTTAGTTTGAGTACACCAAAAATATGCAAAATAAATACTTAAGTACTTGAATATTCATTATATTAATAAAAATGACATGTTAATAGATAGTTATAAATAAATAAGTACAAGAAGATAGATAAGCTTTAAGCTTTAAATTCAATTTAAAATAAAACAATCAACGAGTAGTTATAATCCATAAGTAAATATCAATTTGATTTTTAAATATTGTTCTTAATTTGAGTTAGATGTTAATTTTAGTTTCTTTTCAAGAAATGCACTAAAATGAAATTATTATATATCACATTGTTTCAATTTTCAAACATGAGAATAATTTTATAGTTGTTTTACAAATCAAATGAAACTTTTTCGAAATACAGTATCGTTGTTGTATGAAGAAAAAAAAGTTGGAAGGGACAAAAAAACAATTCAACAAAAAGAAAAAACTAAAAACCAAAAAAAGAAAAAAGAAAAAAAGAAAAAAGAAAAAAGAAAGAAAAGAACATTAGAAAAAAAAATAAAAAAAAGGGGCCGGTCCCATCCGTCTGTTTGATAATTGGGTAATCGGCATCATACTGCCCGCTGCTTCTGTAATTTCGTAGTCGTCGTCTCTCGTTTGGGTTTGTTGCTGAAAACCCTAAACAGAGAGAAGGAAGAAGAAGAGAGATGGATTTGGACCAGTGGATCTCAAAGGTGAAGGAAGGGCAGCATCTGTTGGAGGACGAGCTTCAACTCCTATGCGAATACGTCCGTATCTATATTTGTTTCTTTCCTATATATCTAGGGTTTTCGCAGACATGTTTCTATATGTGTTTTAAATTCGAATTGGTTTTGATATCATTTCTCCACTATTGGCCTTGTCTGACATGTTTGGTTCCTCGAACAAATTGGATATTCCATATTTGTTTTGTGACTATATAGTTTTCGCAAAATTACGCCTTGTAAGAATACTAAATGAAACTTTTTAGGTTAATATCTGTCCACAAATGATTTTTGAGCAGGAGTGTTGATTGAGCTTGCGTTGCTAATAGGAGGATGGGCTTCAAGTTTCAGTACCCCTTTCGAAAATAGAAAGAAATAATTTTTCCCCTAGTTTCTGCATAAAATTGTTTCTTCAACGCAGAGAGCATGTTACATCCCGTAACACAATATTGAACGTTATAAACTATTGTAGGTTTGGTTGTGGCCCCTGAAATGCGTAGTTTGGAAGTCTATTGAGAATTTTTGGTTTTATGTTGGATTATAATTATTATTATCTTTCCCATTTGTGATTTTCTATACCATTGCTTGGTGATGGTCGTCTGTTTGTGAAGACATGAATACTCTAATGAACAATTTCACGTTTTGCTTCTCTAGGGGAGGTTTATAATTTTAATAGTTCTTGTTTTTCACTGTAACTGTCGCAGGTAAAAGAGATTCTTATTGAGGAGTCCAATGTGCAACCTGTGAACAGTCCGGTCACAGTTTGTGGTGATATTCATGGCCAGTTCCACGACCTAATGAAACTGTTCCAGACTGGAGGCCATGTACCAGAGACAAATTACATATTCATGGTATGCTCTTTACTTTTCATTGTCAAGTCTTGATTACAGCTGCATGTCATCATTATATTCCATTTGTTTGTTTTTTGTGGGTGCTTACTATTCCTGAATTATTGGCAGGGTGATTTTGTTGATCGGGGCTACAATAGCCTAGAAGTTTTCACTATCCTTTTGCTTCTTAAGGCGAGGTACATATATCTTTGAATTTTTGTTGGAAGAATGTGTTTTTATGAGGTCATTTGTTAACTGTGGTCATGCACATGCTTTTCAAAGCAGTACTTTAATCACACCCTCTTCTTTGCTGTTTTTTGGCTCTTATGATCATGGATCATATTTTATGCCTTTAAAGTTATTGCACCCGTGTGATATGTAAGTAGGGGACTATTTGTTAGGTTTTTGGCTCGTCAATTGTGTCCTAGTTGGTTTAGGATTGTGTTAGGAATTAATTTTCGGATTCCTTATTCAATTAGGTTTCGGATAAGTGTAAATTCTTATTCCTCTCAGGAAGAGGAATTTAATCAGCCTTGGGACATGTATGCCAACTCTATGTCTATAAATAGGGTGCGGCAAGGCTTATTTAGAGCAGATGAAAAACAGTTAGAACAGCTAAGAGTTTTTTGAGATTAGTTCTAGGGTTACAAAAGTTTTGTAATCTCTATTATTAATAAAAAGGAGCCGTGATTTCTCTAGGTAGAGAAGTCACAATTGGATGTAGGCAAAAGTTTTGCCGCACCAGTATAATTCTTGTGTGTTTCTAAGTTTCTTAAATTTGCTAGTATAGTCTATTGTCGTTGGTTACATTAAAGAACCAGATCCGGCTACGGGTTATTTAACAATTGATATCAGAGCTTGGCTCAAAGGGTTTTGCAATGTCCAAAGGAAAGATGAATGCAGATCTAGGACCTGCATTAAACTTTTTGACGGCAAGGATGACTTGACTCGACGGAGAGAAGCCGTCAAACATGGCAGACGCAACATGGACCAAGGTTCTCAAGAAGGCCAAAAGTTCCATCGAGATCCATCTCGCAAGATCAGTTCGGTCACACATCACCGAAAAGATGACTGCCCAGGAAGCATGGGAAAAGTTGGAGAATGTTTATATGGGCAAAACCGTGTCCAATAAATTTTTTTTAAAGGATGAACTATTCGGACTTCAACTGGAAGAAGGAGGTGATATTGAAGATCACATATGCAGGTTCTAGAATTGCATAGCTAATCTTCAAAAGGTCGAAGAAACTTATAAAGGTGATGATTTGGCCATCATCTTACTGAGGTCTCTATCTTTGTCTTTCAAGCACTTTCGAACAACAATAATGTTCGGAAAAGAGTCTCTGAAGCTTGAAGATGTAATTCAAGTTCTTCAGTCATATGCTAAACTAGATGATATAACTGAAAGCTCTCAGGGTCTTTATGCCAAAGGCAAGGAGAGTGGGCGGGAAAAGGCAAAGGAAGAGAAAACAAGCAACAGAGATAGGTCAAAATCCAAAAAGAAAAAGGAAAAGAAGGAAGGTTGTTTCGAATGTGGTTCAGCTGATCATTGGAAGAGGAACTGCAAGATTTGGAAAGAGAAGAAAGCCAAGATGAAAGGAAGCTCAGGTTCAACTAGTGCAGTCACTGAGCATGAGAGTGATGGGGAGCATCTTTCAGTAACATCAAGCTCCAAGGCTCTCACAATTTGGATTTTGGATACCGGATGCACCTTTCATATATGTGCAGTAAGAGAATATTTCGATACTTACAAAGAAGTTAGCAGCGAGGAAGTTTTAATGGGGGACAATTCTTCATGTCCTGTAAAAGGAATCTACACTGTTAGATTCAAAATGTTTGATGGGATGATACGATTTTTGGGGGACGTTAGATATGTCCTTAGACTAAGGAAGAACTTGATTTCCTTGGGTACCTTAGATGAGGTCGACTACGGGTACGAATCTAAAAACGGAAGACTCAGAGTAGCGGAAGGATCACTGGTGGTAATGCGGGGTGACCTACAATCCAATAGGCTGTATAAATTAATTGGGACCACTATAATCGGGGGAGCAGCTGTTTCTCAAGGTATAGAGGACAAGACTGAACTCTGACATCATAAGCTCGGACGCATAAGTCAGAAAGGGTTGCAAGAACTACACAAGCAAGGTCTGTTGGAAGGCGTGTCATCCTGCAAACTGAACTTTTGTGAATAGTGTGCTTGGAAAGCAAAAGAAGGTATCATTCACGAGTAGCAGTGCAGATAACCAAAGCAAGGAGCAACTCAGCTATATTCACTCAGATGTTTGGGACATGCACCTACAAAGTCAAATGGTGGAGCTAGGTACTTTGTTACTTTTACGGATGATTTTTCTAGGAAGATTTGGGTTTATTTCATGAAGCAGAAATCCGAGAATCAAACTGGAAGAAAGATCGAGTATTTGAGAAGTGACAATGGAGGTGAATATACAAGTAATGAGTTTACGGATCACTGCAAACAAGAAGGCATAATAAGTCACTTTACAATAAAGAAAAATCCCCAACAAAATGGAATTGCTGAGAGGATGAATCGAACTCTCATGGAGAGAGAGGAGCTTGCGATTTCATGCAGGATTGCTCAATAGTTTCTGGGCAGAGGCTGTTAATTATGCAGGTTATTTGATTAACAGATCACCATCTACAATTCTCGGTTTTAAGAGCGTAGAGGAGGTATGGTCTGAGAAGCCTGTGGACTATTCCAAACTCAGGGTATTCGGCTGTATTGCTTACACACATATTCCAAGTGATGAAAGGTCCAAGCTCAAACCAAGGTCTACACATTGTATATTCTTAGGTTTTGAGAAATGAGTGAAGGGTTTCAAGCTGTGTGATATCAACAATAGGAAAAAAGTTGTCAGCTGAGATGTTGTCTTTAATGCGACAACCATGCCTCTGAATATAGTCGAGAGCAGTAGGGAGAAGAAAGACGATGCTGAAATTGAAACAAGAAGGATTCCATTAATAAATTTAGACAAAGAAGAAGCTTAGGTGGAGCAAATTGAGCAAGATACCAAATCTGATATTTTGAGGAAGAAGATGAGCTTCAACATTGTTCATCAGTTAGGAATCAGGTGGAGCAAGAAACAGGGTAGATTGAAGGCACTCCAATCCGCCAGACATCCCAAAGGGTTCAAACTCCAACCAACAATCCACCTGCTTTCTTGAGATGCATAGCACTGGACAAACCTAATCGGAACAAAAAGAAACCTGATAAATTTAGGTTTGACCAAGAAGAAGTTAATTATGCTCTGAACATTAGTCAAGGAGATCCAACTACTTATCAAGAAGCTATATCAAGTGATGAGCGAGTTAGTTGGATAAGTGCTATGACAAAAGAAATGGAGTCTCTTTACAAGAACTCTGTTTGGGAATTGGTTCCTAAGTCCAAAGACAGAAAGCTTGTTGGATGCAAGTGGGTATTTAGGAAATAGGAAGGACTACATGAACAAGAAGCCGTGAGATTCAAAGCAAGGCTTGTGGCTAAAGGGTACTCACAAAATGAATGGGTGGATTATGATGAGATCTTTTCACCTGTAGTCAAGCATACTTCTATCAGATTGCTTTTAGCAATGGCTACTCAGCATGACATGAAGATTGAGGAGATGGATGTGAAGACAACATTTCTTCATAGGGATCTGGAGGAGACAATTTTCATGGCTCAACCAGAAGGGTTTGTTGAGAATGGGAAAGAAAACTTAAACCGTCTGCAAGACAGTGGTACAAAAGGTTCGATTACTTCATGCTGAAAATTAATTTTAGAAGATGTTTATATGACTGTTGTGTGTATTATCATGTATTCCAAGATAGGATGATCATATTGCTATTGCTATATGTGGATGACATGCTAATCGCGTGTCAAGACAAGTCTAGAATTCGAGACTTGAAGAAGATGTTGGGCGAAGAGTTCGACAGAAAGGATCTAGGTGCAGCTTAGAAGATCCTTGGCATGGAAATTCAGAGAGATAGGACTGCAGAAACGACCTGGATATCATAAGCCATGTATATTCAGAAGATTCTTGAGAGGTTCAACAAGTAAGAAGCAAAGGCAATTTCGACTCCTTTGGCAACTCACTTGAATTTAAGTAAGCAATAGTGTCCTAAGTTTGAGGAAGGACATCAAGCAATGGAGAAGGTGCCTTGTGCTAATGTCGTGGGATGCTACTTCAAGAACTCCATCTTCAGCCTCCCCTACCGGTCCTACTTTACTGTGACAACATTATTTCTGCCTACATGACCAACAACCCAGTTTTTCATGCCAGAACAAAGCACATTGCCTTGGACTATCACTCTCCGTGAAAGAGTAACCTCTGGAACCCACCAAGTCAAGTTTGCCCCTTCTGCCCATCAGCTTGCGGATTTGTTCACCAAAGGTCTACCAGTGGCAAGACATCACAGCCTATCCAACAAACTCGTCACCCAAAGGGTGTCTAGTTTGCGGGGGGATGTTAAAAAGTGTACAGAACAGTGTACACTTGTGTAAGACAGACCCGTGTACACTTGTTCAAACATCATTGGATATCACAGTTAGACTAGACATTTGTTTAGACCTAGACAACTGTACCCTAGTTAGTTTGTAGCATTTACTTACTTAGGACAGATGTCCTAATCATATTTAGATGGGAGATAAGTTATCTCCTATACTGATGTGTATAAATATGCATAGTTGACTTGTAAATCATATCAGAATATTATACTTTTCTACAAAACATAATTAGATATTACTGAAGAGATGAGTACCAGCAGTGGTGCTGCTTGTTTTCTAAAACATTAATTAGAAGACCCTTTTACTCTCTTAGTAGACTTTGTATTCTAAAACCTGTTCACCTTTCCAAAGTAGCCCTTAGTATTTCTTGGCATCATACTTTTTATAGATCCTGATTTCACTATTTGAATGTTATTAGTAACTATTCCCTGATTATTATTGATAAAGAGAAGTTTATGCGATGAGCATGTAATATAATGGAGTTAATTGTAAAAGTTGAATGTGTGGAGAGAGAGAGAGTTGATAATTGATTTACATGGTATAGATCCCGATCTTATTTCAAGAAAGCATTTTAATATATATATATATATATGATTTAAATTCTGATCTTATTTCGAGAAAGCATTTCAATATATACAGTATATTTATATATAACTGGAGAGTAGCAAGACATTGTGGCGTTTATGGGAGTAGAAGAGGTAGCTGCCTTATTTCTGTTTTCTGTGATAAAGATCCTAGCCGATCACAGGATCAATCTCCCTGATCTGCTGGGCCTAAGTCCACAGAATCACCTGGATTCTTTCCTATGTAAATTTGTATCTACTTGATTCCTTCCTAGTTTGTCTAAGATGTACTTACCTAGTTTAGTTCTCTAGAAGTCTACTTAAAGAACCTCTGTACACAATTTACATATCTCAATAAACAGAAAACTTTTCATATCTTTTATGGTATCAGAGCTCTAAAGCTCCACCGAGCAAACCCTAGGTAAACCCTAATTCAATGGCCGCCCAAAACCCTAATCCCGCAGCCACCCAAAACCCTAATCCAGCAGCTGCCCCAAACCCTAATCATGTAGCCGCCAACATCCCACCATCACCAATTGACATCAACCACCCCACCCTTCCCTCCCTCATCAGCATCAACACAGCTGCTCAGCTACCTGTCAAACTGACCTCCACCACCTTCTTTCCATGGCGTGCCCAGTTCAATGCCCTCTTCCGTGGGTATGACCTCATGGGCTATGTGGATGGCAGCCATCCCTGCCCACCTGTCACAGAAACTGCACTTCGTTCCCTCTGGATCCGTCAGGACCAGCTCCTTTTTCATGCCATTTTGGCATCCGTATCCCCCCAGGTCATCACCCTCATTGCCGCTGCACCCACCTCAGCAACCGCCTGGACCCGCCTCACTCGTCTCTACGCGAGCACAGCCCGGGCTCGTGTACTGGGACTTAAGGAACGCTTAACTCTCCTTCGCCAGGACTCCCGACCTGTTTCTGATTACCTTCAGGAGGTTCGTACCATTGCTGATGAACTCACAACAATTGACACGCCTTTGTCTGATGATGATCTCCTCCTTCATGTTCTCAATGGTGTTGGTCCAGAATTCAAAGATCTCGCTGCTACTGTCAGATCCAGGGATGCTCCCGTCCCTTTTGAAAACCTACATGACATGCTGGTTCAGCATGAAACCGCAGCTAACAGAGCTGCCCCTAAATCATCTCTCACCACCATTACTGCCAATGCTACCCAATCAGCCCGTGGCTCCTCCTATAACTACCACAATCGTGGTACTTCAGACACCAGACCCTCCCACCAGTCTTCTCCCAGTCGTGGTTCTTCTTCCCAGCGCCCTGGACCGCCCCACAACAACCAGCGCAGGTCCAACAGCACCCCAGGCAGTGGCTATCGTGGGTTTTGCCAATGGTGTGGCACCCAAGGCCACAGTGCTAAGCGCTGTCCCCAGCTCCAGCACTCATCCTCTCAACCTCCTGTGGCTAATCCAACTGTCCAGAGCTCCTCTTCCCCTTGGCTACTTGATTCCGGCGCCTCACATCATGTGACACCTCACCCTCAACAGCTCTCTAAGGCCACTCATTACCATGGTCCTGATGAGATTCTTCTTGGCAACGGTAAGGGGTTGCAAATCA
Source organism: Prinsepia uniflora (assembly GCA_032719365.1). Lineage (NCBI taxonomy): Eukaryota > Viridiplantae > Streptophyta > Magnoliopsida > Rosales > Rosaceae > Prinsepia > Prinsepia uniflora. Next base: position 77,047,558 of record CM064871.1, on the reverse strand, counting down.
CCCACACTGGTAACACTTCCCTCTCCTCCTCCTCCTCTCACGCCTTTCACCTAAGTAACGTCCTTTGTGTTCCTCATATAACCCGCAATTTGTTATCCATTTCCCAGTTCAACAAAACTAACCATACTTCCATTGAATTCTTTTCTGATTGTTTTCATGTGAAGGACCTCAGCACGGGGGCGATCTTGCTTCAAGGCCGGAGTAGGGATGGTGTGTACGAGTGGTCTCCTTCTTCCCATCAACAACCTCAAGCTTTGGTGGGTGTGGTGGTCTCTCCTCAGTTATGGCATCGTCGTCTCGGCCATCCTAGTCCAAAAATTCTCCAATCTGTTCTTAAATTTTGCTTTCTAAATGTACCCCCCAAAACTATCAATTCTGTATGTCCTTCTTGTTTATGCAATAAAAGTCACAAGCTTCCTTTTGGTGTCTCTTCTCTCACTAGCACCCGTCCACTTCAATTACTCTTTTCTGATGTATGGGGTCCTGCCCCGTATCCCTCCCCTGATGGTTTTTCCTACTACGTCATCTTTGTAGACCATTATACCAAGTATACTTGGCTCTATCCTCTAAAACGGAAATCTGATGTCTTTGCAACCTTTGTTGACTTTAAAAACCTGGTTGAAAACTACTTCACCACATCCATTGCTTCACTCTACACTGATGGTGGTGGGGAATTTGTCAAACTCAAAAGCTTCCTCACCACTCATGGCATCAACCATCTTCTCACCCCTCCCCACACCCCCCAACATAATGGCATTGCTGAAAGACGCCACCGCCATGTAGTTGAAACCGGTCTCACCCTCCTTCATCAGGCCAATCTTCCCCTCACCCTTTGGCCATATGCCTTCAAGGCTGCTGTCTATGTCATCAACCGGCTTGCAACTCCCATTCTCCAAAACACCACTCCATTTACTGCTCTATTCAACCAGTCCCCTAACTACACCAAACTTCGTCCCTTTGGATGTCTCTGTTTTCCATGGCTGCGACCCTATAACTCCAACAAAATGCAACCTCGCTCCACTCCTTGCATTTTCTTGGGCTACTCTCTCAATCAGAGTGCCTATCTCTGTTTTGAACCTTCCTCTCACAAACTGTTTGTCTCCCGCCATGTTCAATTTGATGAAAACACCTTCCCGGGTCTTGCCACCTCCTCCCATCTCCCTCATGTCACTTCTGCCAACTTTGATGCTTGGCTGTCCACCCTTCCTCCAGTGTCTTACCTTCCTTCCTCCGACACCACTGCACCTGCCAGCTCACCAGTAGCACCTACTAGCTCGCCTGCCACCCCTACAGTCCCCTTGGACCCCTCGGACATAGCACTCCCGCCCGGCCTTGAAGCAACAGCACCTCCTGCAGCAGTTCCGACACTGCCTACCATCATCCCAGACCCTGGCAACCCTCCTGTCTGCCCCCCTGCACCTGCAGCCCCTCCACCCCCTCCCCTCCGCACTTACAGCCGCCGACAGCCCCCTCCTCCACCCTCTTCTGCACCACTAAACACCTCCCCTGCTCTATCCCCAACCAACGACCCCTCTCCCCCTTCCCCATCCCCACCCCCACCCCAACCACCCACTCACACTCATCCTATGCTGACCCGCACCCAAACCCGGTACGGCCTGTACCCAGCTATGCCTTGGCCACAACTACCCAATCCCTCTCCCCAATGGTTGAGCCTACTTGTGTATCTCAGGCTGTCAAGGATCCTCACTGGCGCCAAGCAATGTCAGCAGAGATGAATGCTCTTATCCGGAATGGCACATGGGAATTAGTTCCCCCTCATCCTGCCCAAAACATTGTGGGTAACAAATGGGTCTTCAGGATCAAACGCACTCCCACGGGTGCTGTGGACCGGTACAAAGCCCGCTTAGTTGCTAAGGGATTTCACCAGCGGCCAGGGGTAGACTACTCGGCCACCTTCAGTCCCGTAGTCAAACCCACCACCATCCGGACTGTTCTTCACCTTGCTGTTACTCAGGCCTGGTCCATACGCCAACTGGACGTCAACAATGCCTTTCTTCAAGGCACCCTTCATGAGGATGTTCACATGGCACAACCCACGGGTTTTGTTGATTCTCAACACCCGTCCTATGTCTGCAAGCTTCGCAAAGCAATTTATGGCCTGAAGCAAGCCCCTCGGGCCTGGTATCAGGAGCTGCAGTCCTTCATCGTGTCCCATGGTTTTAACCTAGCACCATCTGATGCATCCCTTTTCATTCTCAGGCAAGGCTCTACTGTCCTCTACTTCCTTGTCTATGTTGATGATTTAATTGTGACAGGAAACAGCCCAGCACTAATCTCCAAGTTCATCCATTCCCTTGCTGCCCGCTTTTCGGTCAAGGATATGGGAGCCCTTCACTACTTCCTCGGAGTTGAGGTTCTGCCCACAACCACTGGTCTGTTTCTGTCCCAACATAAATACATTCAGGACCTCCTCACAATGGCACGCATGGATGGTGCCAAACCTGTCTCCACCCCACTGGCTGTTTCCCCCACTCTCATGTTGCAGGACGGCTCCCCCCCACCCACTGATACCACTCCCTTTCGGAAAATAGTAGGAAGTCTTCAGTACCTAAGTCTCACACGGCCAGATGTGTCCTTTGCTGTGAACAAACTGTCACAGTTTATGCATGCTCCTACTGAGCAGCATTGGCAAGCTCTCAAATGGGTGCTAAGGTACTTGAAGGGCACGTTGTTCTATGAACTACAACTGCACCGTGCCTCCACCAACCAGCTGCATGCTGTCTCTCACTCCTATCACACCCTGCATGCCTACTCGGATGCGGATTGGGCTGGTGACCCAGAAGACCGCAAATCCACCACTGCCTACCTTATCTACTTGGGTGGTAATCTAATCTCCTGGAGCTCACGCAAACAACGCGCTGTTTCCAGGTCTTCTACAGAGGCTAAATACCGTGTTGTGGCATCCATCACTGCAGAACTTATGTGGGTACAAGCCTTGCTGCGTGACCTGGGCATCTCCACAGCAGGCAAGCCGAACATCTCATGCGACAACATTGGTACTACGTTCTACTACTCCAATCCCACACTTCACACTCGCATGAAGCATGTTGAAATCGACTATCACTTTGTTCGCTCCCAAGTCAGCCGTGGTCTACTTAATGTCTCCCACATCTCCACGGACGACCAGCTTGCTGATGCTCTCACAAAAGCTCTGCCCAGACCCCGCTTTCAACTCCTACGATCCAAGATCGGCGTTGCCGATGGCACCACCGTCTTGCGGGGGCGTGATAAAGATCCCAGCCGATCACAGGAGATTGAGGATCAATCTCCCTGATCTGCTGGGCCTAAGTCCACAAAATCACCTGGATTATTTCCTATGTAAATTTGTATCTACTTGATTCCTTCCTAGTTTGTCTAAGATGTACTTACCTAGTTTAGTTCTCTAGGAGTCTACTTAAAGAACCTCTGTACACAATTTACATATCTCAATAAACAGAAAACTTTTCATACCTTTTATTCTGCACAAACCTTATCACAGCTAAGTGGGGATTTATTTTGCAAGAGGCTTTAGTCTTTTTGTCGGGGAGGATGAAGATTATTTCTCTGAGATGAGGTGCCGTGACAGCTATTTCTTAGATAATATGGGTGGAGTGGAATACGTGAATATTTGACAATGTGAAGGGTGAGGAGGTGGACAGTTGTTTGTTTTTGCTTTCATTCTCTTCGGTGCTTAGGAACGGGTCTTCCATTTTCTTAGAGTTGGTATGCAGCTGTTTATTGGTGGCCTCTGTTTCTTTCCTGATTCTTTAGTGTCTTAAGGTTGTTGGTGCTATTTTGGAGTTCTTTAGATCTTTGATCCAGCGGACATCTTCTCATTTTTTTTGGTATTATTTCTTTCTCTTTAATGTTATTTTTGTTTTATATTAAAAAACTGTTGTTACTGTTATTGTTTGAGAGCACTCTAGATATTTGATCTAGTGCACATTTTTGTATTATTTATCTATCTTTAATGTTATTTTGTTTCCTATTAAAACAATTAGAAAGCTCAAGTAATTGACTCAATCAGGAGATTGCTTTTTAATTTTCTCTTGGTCTATCTCAAGTTTGATGTGATATTTATATTTTTCCTTTAAGAAGCTAATATATGTTTCTTTCAATTGGTTAGATATCCAGCTAATATTACCCTTTTGCGTGGTAATCATGAAAGCAGACAACTTACTCAGGTATGATTTTATATTAGGTTGAATGATAGTTTAGAAGTGACAAATTATTATCTGCGGCTATTACAAGGGAGAGGAGAGTTTCGATGCTGTTATTCTTTTCTCAAAATCAGAAAATGCTTTCCATTCTTGCTAGCATTTTGGGTTTTGAGAAAGAAGTCATAATTTTTTGTTTTCAGAAATACTTTAGGGAACTTCTTGGTGCATAAAATTGGTTTAAGAAATAACTTACATCTGATTATATAAATTCTTGATCTTATTTCAGGCTTATTTCAGGGAAGTATGTATGTGTGTGTATATATAATATAGTTTGAGAGCAGTCTGATATTGGCTGTGTTTATGGGAGGGAGAGATGTGGTAGGACCTTTAAGTTTTAATGTTTAAGAAGATACATTTCAGCTGTTAAAAGTCCATTTTTCTTTGATCTCTTATTAGTGGCCATCAATTTGGCTTTCTATTTAATAGAATTTTTGTTTTTTTACATTTCACTTGTTTGTTCTTTTCATTTCTCATTGCATTATTCATGAACTGGGTACACTTTTTTGTTCTTTTTGTTTTTTCTGAGTAAAATTGGTTTTTTTTGGTCAATTTTAAGTAAAAATTCACTAACAAAAAGGTATGAAAACAAATATGATGAGAATTGATTGACAACTTTTGTGAAAGTGTTCAAACTCTGACATACTGTTGGGCATTATCGTCATCATTCTATTATGGAATGCAAGAGCACATCCCTTGGTTTGATTTTTCACATCCCTTGGTCTGAGTAGCAATGCACGCACCATTGGATGATCTTTACTCAGACCAGAGGCTGGGGTTGTTCTTTTTCTGGTTTCCAGGATATGTTGGAGGTCTGGGTGCAAGTTTCTTATTTGGTTCCTACTGCTCGGTGGATTGACCTGATTAGGGGTTGCCTCAGCCACTGACATTTAACTCTCTGTGTGAACTTATGTCACTGGGATTGTTGTCTGATTGATGTTAATTGCTAATTTCTATATGTTTTAGGTGTATGGTTTTTATGATGAATGCCAAAGGAAGTACGGGAATGCTAATGCATGGCGGTACTGTACAGATGTTTTTGACTATCTAACACTATCAGCAATTATCGATGGAACTGTAAACCTCCTCCTCTCTTTCTCTCTCTCTCTCTCTCTCTCTCTCTCTCTCTATCTAGATACATATATATATATATATATAATTGGCATTTATTTTTCTCATAACACCATCTTTTATGTGCATGTATATTTTTAACTTTTATTGCTAGTGATCGTAAATATCTTTTTTTTTTTGGTCATCCCAGGTGCTGTGTGTCCATGGTGGACTTTCTCCTGACATCCGAACAATTGATCAGGTAACCCCTTCTTGATTTGCATGTAAAACTTGGTCGATATGTTTCTGTACTTATGTTTTTCATGCATGTTGCTTCAGCTACAATCTGTATCAGATATCGTTAACTGTGTCTCAGGTTGTATAGTTTTACGTGTTAAATGATAGATAGAAACACTTACTCTGAAAATGTTGGGTTCTGGATCATTCAGTTCATACTTTCCCTTCGGAGTTACATGTCTATGACCCTGTCTATTTAATGTAGTTGAAGCTTAAATGTAGTTGCCGCTATTTAAATGCCGGTGATGATGATACTGCTACCATTTATGAATTATCATTTCCCATTGCCACCATCATCATCGTTGTACAAGTTTTTTCCTATGACAGATTAGGGTCATTGAAAGAAATTGTGAAATTCCACACGAGGGTCCATTTTGTGATCTCATGTGGAGTGATCCTGAAGATATTGAAACATGGGCAGTAAGTCCACGTGGTGCGGGTTGGCTTTTTGGTTCCAGAGTCACTTCTGAGGTAATAAGATCCGATTTCAACTTGTTCTCTCTCTCTGTCTCTCTCTCTCCGTCTCTCTCTCTCTCTCTCTCACACACACACACACACTCTCACACTCACGTGCAAAAGCTTAAGAGTTTTCTTTTCTGCAGTTCAACCACATAAATAACCTTGATCTGGTTTGTCGAGCTCACCAACTTGTTCAAGAAGGTCTTAAATACATGTTTCAAGATAAAGGCCTTGTAACTGTGAGATTCTTAACTTCATATATTAGTTTTGTTTGTAAACATCGTAAATGTTTGATTGAGTAGTTAGGTTCTTGAATTTTGCAGGTCTGGTCTGCACCAAATTACTGTTATCGATGTGGGAATGTAGCTTCTATTTTGAGTTTTAACGACAATATGGTAAATACGAGCTCTCTACTTATAATGATTATTGGAAAATTCAGAATTAGACTTGTCTGACGTTTAAGTAGGCTATCTTTCCACCCCTTTGAATATATGCATATTTAACTGTGTATTAGTTTTGATGGATTATTTTGGGGCACTCATTGCTTTTAGTCTTGTTATATTGCTATGTGGTCTCTTCGTTTTTGGTTTGAGAGCTTTTTGCTTTTAGGGTATTTTTTATGTATGTAGATTTGTATCTGCTGCATGCATCTTTGTTTATAATTATTGGAGCTGCATGCAAAGGGTAAGCATTGAGATAGTTAATTCATGGTTGCTTCAACTTTTTTGGTAATGGTGTGTTTGCCCAAAATGAAACAGGAGAGAGAGGTGAAGTTCTTCACTGAAACAGAGGAGAACAATCAGATGAGAGGACCCAGGACAGGAGTGCCTTATTTCTTATGATCATTTGCAGTGATTGCTTCCCTGCGTCAATTGTATAATCATTTTAAGTCTTGGTATAGGTGTTGAGAGTACTATTGTCATCTGTAACTGAGAAGAGCCCCTTGAATATGGTGTCCTTGTTTGGTGGATCTCCCTTCTATACACACTGCCGGAGCGTAGCCTAGCCTAGTCTAGCCTAGAGGTTTTCCATCTCTTCTGGCGTCTGCCATAGACAACTTGGCCTTCATGGGGTTTGTGTATTACTTATTAGGTTGCTAATTGTTATTCAATTATTAATCAATGTCCGTTTACATTTTGTTGTTTGTTTGGTCTGCATTGAAGTTCATGTCCTGTTTTTTTAGGCAGCAATGCCCAAATTACAGCTAGGATGTTGTTATTGAATATTTATGCCTATGTTATGTCTAATGGGTCGAATTTTGATTCAGAACTTACCTTTTGTTCGTCACCTCAATTTTTTGAGGTTGAGATTATTTTCATTAGAATATATTCCAGTAGATGAAGATCCGCATTAAGCAAGTGATTGTTTTACTTTAGCAATAAGCATTTGAAGTGGTTTGAATATGATCAGCCAACTGATTAGCCATCTTGCTGTGGAGAACCGTGCTCTATGAAATTGCTGATCCATTGCTAAGGTTTGAATTAGTTGGTCTTTTTGGTCATGGATGAACCTTTTGACTTGGTATGTGTGATTTTTCATTAAATTAATGCACAGTAAAATCAACCTGGGCAAAATAAAGGTGAAAGAAATATGCAATCTTACTTACCTTGTTTTTTGAAAAATAATAAATACATTGGGGTCAAGTAAAATGACATTTCACAATAAGCGGATAGACTTCCAGTCTTTTGTTCTCTCTCATTCACCACCACAAATTCAAGGTGTCCAGCCCTTAAATGCTGAGGCGCTCTGAAAATGAAGCTGAAGAAGAATGCCAATCATTGGTCTTACGAAAAAACGAGCTTACAAATACATTTTCGAGAGTGAAAAATCATGGGTTGCAACTTGCAACTAGCACAGATGATGATTGGATTGAGCAAAGCAATTAATCGTTTTATTTGATTGGGCTTGAGAAGGTAGAAACTGGAAAGAGTCAGGATTAATATATTTAATTTTTGGTCTGGAAAGTATAAAGAAATCCATTGAAAAGAAAAAGAAAAATGGTATTAGATGATGATTGGATATTGTTAGCGCTGGTTACTATATGTGTATATATAGGGAAGATGAGGACGGTGATGAGATTGCGTACGCATACGCTGCAGCACAGTCACAGTCGCAGAGACAGAGGCGGTGTGAGCGTTGGAAACTCGCTTCAGTTTGTGTACCTCCCGGTAGTGGCGTCGTCAATTGGTGCCTCTGTAGCCTTTAGCACCCGAGCGTCAACGTCATCAGACTCAGAAGCGGCGAGGTTGAGAATGAGCGAGAGTGAGAGTGAGAAGCAGAGGCCTCCGATGGCGAAGAAGGTGGAGCATAAGATGGAGATGTTTGGGGATGTTAGAGTGGACAACTACTATTGGCTCCGCGACGACTCTCGCTCTAACCCCGACGTCCTCTCCTACCTCCAACAAGAGAACGCTTACACCGAATCCCTTATGTCCGGTATCTTTCTAATTTTACATGCCTACCTTTATCTTTCTTTAATATCTCCCTAGCTTTACCGGGAAAAAAAAACCCTCGCATCATTTCTGCTTTGATTGGATCTTCATTCGATCAGTACACAGCTTGTTTTAATTTCTTATAAACTCTAAAGTTGAGTGTGTACTGCGTAGTAAGTAGACTCAGCAACAAAAATCTATGTAATTTTCCTTTCAATTGATGTACATTAGGAACTAAGAAATTCGAAGATCAACTTTATGCTGAAATAAGGGGGAGGATCAAAGAGGACGATATATCTGCACCTGAACGAAAAGGCCCCTACTATTACTATTGGAGGACTTTGAAGGGTAAGGAGTATGTTCAGCATTGTCGCCGTTTAATACCTAATGCAAGCACTGGGAGTGAGGCCCCACCCTCTGTCTCTGTATATGATACAATGCCCACTGGACCTGATGCTCCTCCAGAGCATATAATCTTGGATGAGAATATTAAGGCTCAGCATCACGCCTATTATAGCATTGCTTCTTTTGAGGTGAATACAGCCGTGGTTTATGTGGTTATTTCAGATTCTGGACTTTGTTTCTTGTTTGTTCACAGCAGGTCTCTTTCTATTGTTATTCCTTCTTCAGGTTAGCCCGAATAACAAATTGGTGGCATATGCAGAAGACACCAAAGGAAATGAAATTTATACAATTTATGTCATTGATGCTGAGACAGGTGCTCCTGTGGGACTGCCTCTAGTCGATACAACATCCTATCTTGAATGGGCCGGTAATGAGGCTTTAGTTTATATTACAATGGATGAAACTCTCCGGCCTGATAAGGTTTGATGCTACTGTCTCCTCATGTCTTCGCAAGTTTCACACACCTACTTTACCTGCCTTTTCAGTTCTTTGTGCAGATACTCGAGTATGAATTTCTGAGTTGCCATTATTCAAGGCTTGGCAAGCCTAATAAGATGTTCATTCGTTTTCTAGGATTTGAAGATTCTTAATACTTAGGAACTGTAGAATTTAGCAACGTGCGTGGTTCTGTTCCCATTTGTTTACCTCCTATATACGAGGCTTGCCTTTCTTTATTTTGTAGTCTATTACTTTGACTATAAGATATTGTGTTCAATGACCACAGTCCACTGCTTTTCCGTGAGAATGCATTTTGTATCATAGTTTATCAGGCACACTAGTGTGTATAACCCTTGTTAGGATGTATCCTCCTATATCTGTAGAAAAATTTTCTGTTTCCTCGTTGGTTGTCTTTTTGCTGTGAGCAAAGTGGTCATGACTTTAGCTCTCTCTGGCTCACAGCTTCACAGAGAAAAAAATTATTACATACATTATGTTCCGTCATTTCTTTTTTGAACAAAATGCTGCTTAATCGTTTTTCTTTTTTAGCTTACTGACCCTTTCTTTTGCATAGGCATGGTTACATAAGTTAGGGACAGAGCAGTCACGTGACTCCTGCCTCTATCATGAAAAGGATGATATGTTTTCTCTTGATCTTCATGCTTCTGAGAGCAAACAGTTCTTATTTGTTGCATCTGAAAGTAAAACGACAAGATTCAACTTTTACCTTGATATTTCGAAGCCTGAAGATGGGCTTATGGTTCTGACACCTCGTGTAGATGGCATAGATACAATTGTTAACCATCGAGGAAATCATTTTTATATAATGAGGAGAAGCGACAAGTTTTTTAATTCTGAACTAATTGCTTGTCCACTGGTAAATACATCAGAAACTACAGTTCTTCTTCCACATAGGGAAAGGTAATAACCAAATTTGATATCCCTACTCTCATTTATGACCTTATAAGTTTATGAGTGTCATGTCCAATTACTGCTTATGTATTTGCATATTCATTACAGATCTTTTTTTTTTTGTTTTGAAAAGTCATAGTTTCCTTTTACCTTCACTATTCTTGGTATGTGCCCTTTCTTAGTTATCTTGGGCATTCTGATCTGGAATTCTCTTCAGTGTCAAAATTCAGGATATACAGCTTTTTAGTGATCACCTCGTTGTATATGAGCGTGAAGAGGGTCTACCTAAAGTCACCATCTATCTCCTTCCCGATGTTGGACAACCACTCAAAAGCCTTCATGGTGGCCAATCTGTTAAATTTTTGGATCCTACGTATTCTGTGGCTCCATTAGAATCAGAATTTGCATCCAGTATTTTGCGATTTTCTTATAGCTCAATGAAAACACCTCCCTCTATATATGATTATGATATGAAGATGGGCATTTCGGTTTTGAAGAAGATTGATACTGTAAGTCGTATTTGTTAACATTTCAAATCTTACTAATGTGTATTGCTTTCTTTGGGCAAATTTAGGAACCTGATCATTTTAATACTTTATCTTCTCTTCTATATGTATGTTTATTGTTGCAAAACATAATGATTCTAATTTATTTTGCTTGTTAAGTTTTGTGCTTATTATAACATTACTCATATTCCCCAGTTCTTTCTATTTCTGTTCTCTCATTAATACTAATTATAATTTTTAAGTATATTTAATCAAGAAATTGTACGGTGTATGAGGTAGCTAAAGAAAGAGCATAAGTTGGATCAGTATGTTTACCCTTGAAATAAGGAGAAAGATGTATACAAATGCTTTTCTTATTGGTTTGATTGTGTGAGATTTTATGAAAATAGCAACAAACTTTGACTGCAGTAAGTTCAATTACAGTGGAAGAGGACTATTTTGAATGTCGTAAGTAAATATTTAAAGCTGTAATCACTTCCCTATTCATTGCATTTTATTGGAAAATGCCTTGCAACTCACTTTTTCCTCAATCTTTTTGTGTTTTGTTGTTTTCCAATTCTCTCATGTGGAATGAGATCCATGATATTGCTGAGCTCATCCTGCATGAGAGAGTTGGGAAAATTAGTTGGTAAAAGTTGTATAGCATCTTCCTAATATTTTTTATTTTTTATATTTTTTATGCCTGGTCCATTTATGTCTATTTCATACTTGTAATTTAATAATGAAATATTGCTGTCAATTATGATTCTCAGGTTTTGGGAGGTTTTGAAGCATCAAATTATGTCACTGAAAGGAAATGGGCTAGTGCTCCAGATGGTACTCAGATTCCAATATCAATTGTTTACAGGAAGGATATCATCAAACTTGATGGATCTGATCCATTGCTACTCTATGGCTACGGTTCTTATGAGGTAGCAACAAAATTTATAGATTAAAGTAGACGCACTTTTTTTGTTATATTGTTTGTTGTTTTTACTGAAATTATTATATTCCAAGTGTTGTTACATAGAAAAATATATCTCCCATGGTTGCTTTGCCAGATTTTTTGAATTGGACCACCAATGAAAAGTACTGCTCTGAAATTTGAAGCCCTTAAAAATATGCAACCAGAGCCATCTTTGCTCTAGCAGCCATTCCCTGCTTTATGGTAGAGACTGGAACAAAGAGAAGTATCTGTACTTTTGATATGTTGCTGCTTTATGGCTATTTGTCTTCGCTTTTTAATATCTGAACAATCAGTTGTCTTCTTAGAAAGCTTCACATTTCCTTGTTATGGCCATATAGGCATTATTTAATGCATTATGTGTCATCTGCTTGGAGAAGTAATTCGTATTAGAATTTTGTCTCTGGCTTATGATGCTTATTGCTTAATTCTGATCACAATTTAGTAATTCTTGTCCAAGTATTCTGAACTTTGTCAGTGGTCCTGTTGGCATCTTTGATCTACGGGTTTGTGAAAATCGTAAAATTTTTAATTTCTTGATAAGAATTAAAAAGTTTAAAATCCTCATTTAATATAGTCACCATCTTCTAGTCCATCCTCGTCTGTAATTTCTTTCTTTAATAATTTTTTTTAAACCCTAAAATTAAGCTATATTGCCCTTTCTCAGAAGCTTGAACCTGTTAATCTGTGGGGTTATTCTTGTGGCTTCTCTCTATACCATTCTTGTGTAACAACTTACTGAGTTTGATTAAGATAAACTTTTATGTTTTTAATTAGATGGCTGCAAAAATTCCTCTTTGTTCATCAAAGATATACATGCATAGTTGTTTTCCTATGTAAAATACTGCAGGAGGCACTCCTTTTTAGCCATTTGGCAAAAGGTTTGTTTTTGTCTCCCACTTGAATCCATATATCTCATAATGACTCAGAATTAGCTTGTCAACAGGTCTGCATAGATCCCAGTTTTAAAGCTTCAAGGCTGTCTTTGCTGGACCGTGGTTTTATTTATGCTATAGCCCACATTCGTGGGGGTGGTGAGATGGGGAGGCAGTGGTATGAGAATGGGAAGTTACTGAAGAAGAAAAATACATTTATAGATTTTATTGCTTGTGCCGAGTATTTGATAGAAAAGAAATACTGTTCAACGCAAAGATTATGCATTGATGGAAGGAGTGCAGGTGGATTGCTTATGGGCGCTGTTCTTAATATGAGGCCTGATTTGTTCAAGGCTGCTGTTGCTGGAGTGCCTTTTGTTGATGTTCTGACTACAATGCTTGACCCAAGTATCCCTCTTACAACTTCAGAATGGGAGGTATTTTATTTTCCCCACAAAATCCTCATACTGAAAGCCTTAACAATCAGAAAGAAAAGAGGAAGGAATTATTTGGTAAAAGTTTTTATATGAATGCAGAAATATTATAGCCACATATATAATTGGTGCATTCTCTTAGATGCCGTAGCTTGCATATGATAAACATCTAACTTGAGCATTGTCCACTTAAATCTCGTCAGGGACCCAACTGTTAACTGTGCTGGTTAATAATTTAATCATCAGATCATTTTAAAATTTAAATATCCCAAATTGCAATCCATCATCAAATGCAACTTGTATCCTTGAATGGTCACCAGAACTTGACATACTTATTGTTCTTCTTCTCTTTGGATATCTTTGCTCTCAGTTTCTTCAAATATTTATTGGTTTTACTGTTCTTCCCAATTATATTCATTTGTACCATCTTTATGATCTTAATTCGACGATATATTTTTGTTTCTTCAGGAATGGGGCGATCCACGTAAAGAAGATTTCTACTTTTACATGAAGTCATATTCCCCCATTGATAATGTGAGGACCATATAACCTGTGACTTACTGCTTTGATCAGTGTTTCAGTATACTTATAACAGTAGAGCTAAAATACCATCATTTGGCATCAATAAAGTGTGATAATTTATCACAGATTTCTCCATTTCTTTCCTCCCGATCCAAACAAGAATATGTGAAATTAAAGATCATCTCTTACCGTTTCTCTGTTCTAGATAAAATTGCCAAATACACTACTAACTCATGAATTACACTCACGAAAGATTAATTATCTTAATGATCTAATTTTGGTACTATTCTGTGCAGGTTAAGGCTCAAAATTATCCAAACATTCTTGTTACTGCTGGTTTAAATGGTAGGCACAAATTCAAACACCCACTTGCTTCTGCAAGTTCAATTACTTCATTATCAGTATGCATGGCATAGTTGGCATTGCCATGAAAAATTGCAGGGTTCTCCCACAATGTAGATCTTTATTTTTCTTAAAAGTGAACTCCCTCAGATTAACTCATTATGGGAAGGCTTGCAATCTTTTATTTAAGATTAGGTCTCATAATACCATATTGAGAAAGTAGGGATAGGATCTGATGCATTGATCAGTCAAATCATTATTAGAAATATCTTCATGGGTAGGGCTCATTAGGTGATGATTGCTGATCCCATGGATGAGATGAGACTCATCTGTATAATTGAGGGGGAGGATAGAGGGTGTGATTTCACATATAAATGTGTTCTCCCAAATTCATATCTGGTAATGTATTTTCCCTGAGTTCTATTTGAAATCACTTGTTTATTGCAACAGATCCACGTGTTTTGTACTCAGAACCTGCTAAGTTTGTGGCAAAACTGAGGGATACAAAGACTGACAATAACGTCATTATGTTTAAATGTGAATTTGGTGCTGGACATTCTTCAAAGTCGGGGAGGTAATATTTTATGGTTATTATACTTTAAGCTATTCACGTATGCTAGTTTTTTAAAGCTATTCACGTATGCTAGTTTTTTAAAGCTATCACTTACGCTAGTTTTTTAAAGTTTGTCTTGTTATTGTTTTGTTAACCTCTCCTCACCCTATAGAATATTACCTTTCATTACCTTTCTGTTAGTCTGAGGCTACTATGATAACTCCCTATCATTACCTTTCTATTAATAAATATATTAAGACATTTCTGTTTTCTCGGATTAACAAGAACTACACAAAATAACAGAAATCAACGACAAAAGAGATGGAATAGCGGTCGATCATAGCAAAGCCTGCTACAAACTTAAAAAACAAGCCAAGCTACCAATTCATAACTCCTGCACTAACTCAATGAATAACACTAGAGTAGTGACAATGCCCCTAAGATGCTTAGACACTGGCTTCATCTAGTCAGATATCTTCTCAAATTGGATTTAGAGTCATTCTCAACGACAAATATTGACCACAACCTTGTGTGATGTTTGATAGGGCACCGGATGGAACCTCCCACCATAATATAGGAATACAATGCCATCTGTATAGAACACCATAAGCAATCCTATAGAAAATATCAAAACGCATTATTTATTGCAAACATATTTCCGAATCTCCTTTCGCATTTGTTTTGGTCTCTGAAATATGAAAAAACTTTATTAAATGTCCCCTCTTTTTCACTACTCTCTTAGCAACCTTTTTGGCAATATAAAAAGAAACTTGAATTATATTGAGAGATTACACAGGATTGACTTTATCAAAATGTATGAAAGGATTTGACCATTTTCGTGTTACCTAAAAAATCAAATGGCTTCTTCATGCCTACGATTCAAAATATCAAAACCAAGTCCAATTGCCTTCTTGCATATGTATTCATGGTTTGATTCATATTTCCTTCCTGTGATAATATATGTGAAGTTTCAATACCATCTGGCTAAGCATTCCATATTTAATAATAGTTCTCTGTTGCGAACTTGCTCATGCATTCCAAACAAGCACTATGTTACTTCCCCTTTTTATATGTTCTTTTCTACGCTGCGTATAACTGAGTCTGAACATTTGGATTCTATCTACCAGCAGTAAACATATTGAGTTTCTTGTTTTCCCAAACAAATTATATCTGAAACAATCTATTTACATTTTAAACAAATTTTATTTTCCTTTTGTCTCATTCGATATACTTACTTTGTAATGGAGTAATTCGTGTTCCTTGACCCTCCCTTCCCTTTGGTGCAGATTTGAGAAGCTTCAAGAAGACGCCTTCATATATACCTTCATAATGAAGTCTCTTGAAATGGTTCCTACCCGAGGAGAGATTCTGGACTGAATAATTAAACTCCTTCCTCCAGGTAGGATGTGGTGATATGATAGCATTCACTTCACAAGACAATACATATGAGCTACTCTTTTTTCTTTTTTCTTTTTCTTTCTGGTTTGGTGATCGACAGCTTCAACTTGGCAGTTATCTCTTCAGTTCAATTTGACATTATTTAACATAAAAATAACTAAACCAAGTGACATTGTGCGCGCGCGCCTATTTGACAGTAATACCAACCAAAGAACGGAACACAGCAAGCAACCACTTTGAAAAACTTGCGAGGACTGTCCACTGTGCAGATAGTAGCAACGCAAAATTCAAAAATAAAGTTTTATTTTTAGCATGAAAGGAACTGAAAAACTAGAGCAGAGACTTAGAGAGTAGAAAATGAGTGTTTCCTTTTTTCCTCGTATTGAGAGAAGACAGGGAAGGCTGTGGGAATCTGTGAATATGTCACAACTTGCCTTTGAACAAAGAAGGAAACCCATGAGAAACAAAGAAATCAACAGAAAAGGTGACAGAGCTGCTTTATAATTTGTACTCATACAAACATAACAAATATTGGAGTTGCTATTGATGAGAGTTGATGAGTTGAACGAGACCCTGGTTCCGAAAACTAGACCCGCACCTCAAAGTAACTAGGTCTAGGACTCCTCATAAATAATTAATAATCATATGCCTTGCAAGTAGGCAATTTTCGTAATCTTTATCTACCTAAGTGCCAAGACTGCGTAGTGTTGTAGAAGATGCTCTCTTTTTTTTGGGGTCAATGTAGAAGATGCTCTTAGAAAAAGCGTACTTAAAGTAACAGAAGTAACAAACAATTCGTATCTCTTTCTTACGTATGCTCTTCTTATCTCTTTCCAACAGACAGACCGAGTGACCGATCCACCTTCCAATTCAAGTCCAATACGTCTTTCTTCTCATCTCATAGACACGGTCGGTCAGTTTGCTTGCTTGGCTGATTCCATTTTGGTTGTCTTTTCTAATAATTAATTGACCAACAACGGACGGCTGGCCATAGCAAAAATATGCCATCTTCATCGGTATCTTCGACCGCGATCAGCAGCAGCAGCTACCTGGAAAGGCTGTTAGAATCTGCGCGGCCCTTCCTTCGTGAGGAGTTGGAGACGATCGACAAAAAGTTGCCTTCACTTGTGGGTGTGCTTCGATCAGTTGGAGCTGGTGAGTGCTGGCACAAGCATGGGACCTTTCTTCAACATCTGGTTGACATATACCGGATTCTCAAGATATGGAAAGCCCCAGATTGTGTGTGCCTCTGCGGCCTCTTTCATTCCGCTTATTCCAATTCCTATGTCAACCTTGCCATATTTGATCCTTCAACGGGCCGAGACGTCGTCCGCTCTCATGTCGGGGAGGCTGCTGAACGCTTGATACACTTATTCTGTATTGTCCCAAGACAGCGTCTCATCCATGATGACCTTTTGTTCCGCTACACAGATTCAGAGCTCCTTCAACATCTCAACCAATCAGTCTCTTCTGAATCTGACTCTCACTCTGACTCTTGGAGGAAGAAATTACAAAGTCTTGTTCCTGCGAATGGTGTTACAGTGAAGCACATAAAGACAGGAGAAGATGTGTTGGTTTCAAGGAGGGTAGTTGCAGTGTTTCTTTTGATGACAATGGCCGATTTCAGTGACCAGCTTTTCGGTTTCCAGGACGTCCTCTTTGATAACATCGATGGCCGCCTTGAGTTTAGGGGGAGCAACTTTGCAGCTCTGTGGCCGGGCGATGGAAAGCCGGGGCTTTGGATGAATTCCATATCAAGAATGGCTGCAATCTACACCTTGATAGTGAGAGAGGAAGAGATTTTTCTCAAAGAGAGGAGCAAAACTAGTATTACTGGAGGAGACAGAGATGAAGATATTGAGCTGGTGGTGCCACCAGTTTTTGACAAGTGCAGGAGGATTCTGGATGCCAAGGAGCAGCTAGCTGCAAGGGACTTGTATTGGGAAGCCGTTGTGTCGTCTAAGTCTGTGATTGAGTCTGAGTCTGAGTCTGATTCGGAAGAGTTGTTGTTGAGGTCATGTATTGAGAAAAACCCTTTCATTGGGGAGCCACATGTCGTGTTGGGTCAGATTTTTTTGAAAAAAGGAAGGTTTGAAGAGGCGGAGCGAGAGGCGGAGAGAGGACTCACTCTCATGCTGGAATGGGGTAGTGCTTGGGACAAGAGGATGCCTTGGGAAGGATGGATTGCTTGGGCAAGAGTCTTGCTCATGAAAGCAAAAGACAGATCATGGCCACAAACTTCCTGGGGAATTCTCAACTTGGGCCTTGTCAAGTAGGCCTATCCAATATACTTCATAAGCCCAACCTTCTCGTCCTACTTCAACGTTGTTCAGGTATTTCAATAAATAAATATAAGCCCTAAATATAATAAAGGGGCCTGACCCTCAGGGCTCCACGTACCCTACCTATGTGTATGGTTGGTATTGGTAATAGCTCCTGTTGTCATGTTTCCCAGCATACATAATAGATGTGTGGAAGGAATAGTGGATGTTTTCTCGGTGTTTCTTACGTAAACTTGTTGGCGCTAGCAGTTTGTCATATGAAGTTATGTTTTTCTTTCTAATACCACTGCTTGTACTAGACTCTCTCTGTATGACGGTATGCATGACAACACAAGCCTTATAATGTATATGAGATGTCAAAGTAGGATAGTTGTACGTGCGTTGACCCTTTTTTTAATCTTTACTATATAAGGTTCACCTGCACACGGCACGAATTTAGAATTTAAATATGAAATGAATTAATTTTCTTAGTATTATATTTTATTAAAATTTGATAGTACAAATGAATTTTATTGATAAAAATAAAAAATAATAATTTTATGAAATATCATATGATTTAAAAGTATTAAACTCGTAGTCTATTAATTGTTTGACGTATTAAATGAGTCTATTATTAAATCAAAGTTAATATTATTAATAAATATTTTTTTTATTTAAAAAATATATTATATCATTTTTATTTTATTTAAATATATAATAAATTAATTAGGTGAATTATAAGTATTAAAAATACAGTTTTTTTTGGATAATAATTTCGGATGAATTGAAGTCCACTTTAGTCGGGGTAGGTCCATGTCTGCATGCACATGTTAGAGAATAATTAAGGATAAATTATTAAATAGTACTTACCACATCAGTTCATGAAATCTCATTTAAAATTGGCATTTGTATATCCTTGTATATGTGTATCTAATTTTATTTTTATATTGTAAAATTAAATTAAAATATATAAAACTCAAAAACCCTACCATGTTGTTCTCTTCCCCACTCCTGTCCCCTCCCCTCTTCGTTGTCTCCCCTGGTTCTTTAATCTTTATATATAAAGAAATTGGTTCTTTTCCCAAGCGTATTTGAATATCATTTCTATTGAACCAGTAAACCACCAAAAAGATGGTAGATTTTGATTTTTTTTTCAGAGAAAATTGTACCTCAATAATCTTCACTGTTCACTCAACATGTAAAGATTGGATGACACCTGTTGGAAATGATGAAGGAAGAATAAAAAGGCAGATGAGAAACGTACGTCGAGCCAAAACAATTTGCTTTGTTTAAGATTAATGATCGCTTTTCTTCATATATAATTTCATAATATAAAAATAAAATTATACTTACATGTACAAGAGTAGATATATGATAAAATTTAAACAGGTCTCCCATAATTTTGAGGTGATTAAATACTACCTAATAATTTCTCATAATTAAGAATACTGTTGGATTTACGGATTTCGGTGTTTTACGGTTTTGGGCTGAGTTCCCATATATTCTTGGATTTTATGGTTTTCAGCTAAAGCCCTAATGATTTGAGAAAAAAAAAATGACTTTGGTTTTCTAAACGGGTTTTATTATGTTTGAATTAACTGGTTTCGTATGCATGCATAGTTTTATGTGAAGGGCATAAATGTCTTATTATGAAATGTGTTTCATTAAATTATTTATTTTCATCCACTCACAGTCATTTAATGGTTTTTAATGCTCTTAAGGTTGATAGCGGATGCGAGCTGTGGCAGAGACCGATACCTCACATTCCTCAGTTGATCTTAGCGCACTCTAGGAGTCAATTAGTCTCAGGACTTCAGATTATCCCTTGTCTGGCCTTCGTGTTACCTAGTGTGGCACGTGAGTTAGACAGGAACATGACACATCCCGCGTTAATCTCGGTTGGATTGGAATGGGACGTGTCACTCTTGGTGGAGTTAAATAGGCATTTGGGGAGAGTAAGAGGATGAGGATATAGGAATGGGAATGGGCTGGGGGAGAAGGAATCAGATTCAGGAATATTATTCGAGATGCCAATGGGAATAGGAATTTGCAATGGTGGAATAGGAGTTAGCATAGAGAGAGAGAGACGCAATGGAGATGGGTTGCTAGTTCTCCCTCCGATCTGGGAAGCATGATGAAGAAAATGGTGTTGTCTTTGAGAGAGAGAGAGAGAGAGAGAGGAGAAATTAATGTGTTTATTAGTTTTTTTTATAAAGAAATTAATATAAAATTTAATAAAAGACATCAAATAGCTAAATTGCCCTTAAAAGTTTGTAATATGACTGCCACATCATCAGTTTTCACGGTATTAATAACGGAGATAGACGGCTGGTGCAACGGTATTGACGGTATTACCGTTTCCGCAACACACTGAGATAAATTTCTGTTTTTAGTGCATTTTGAAATTTTGTGGCCTATTTTTAGTACACTTAGAGTAATAAGCCAAAAAAAAAACCCCCCTAATCCAGCAACAACAAACATACATATTTCACCGGTCACATCCATCTATAAATTAACCAAAAAAATATTCATTCGTATTTCATGATATAGATACAATTGATGATATATTAATCCGATTCTATATGCTCAAACGCCCTAAAAATAGAGAGATTATTACATCTTCAGGATCGCCTTCAATCTTTCCTTTTTTTTTTTTTTTTTTGAAGAGGATCTTCATGATCATAATTTATATTGCTTTCAGGTTTCCAAAGACATCAAGAGATAATAAATAAACAAATAATTGAAATTGAAGAAGTACACATGTTTAATACAAAAAATTAATATTAAGTCAAAACTCAACAAGGATAGTTTGATAAAACCATTTTTATGAATGAATCAAGCTACATGCCGAATTAGGAAAAGTCAATAATCATGAGCAATCAGTGGAAGAAACTATGTATGTGCAGGATCCAGTTACTTTGCCATTAATTGGCTCAATCTCAAACAATCATTCTTTTCCTAGCTATATCCAGTTTTCAAGGTTATTATGCCAATTTTGAATTTTGCATCATTGTCAATTTTCTCCATTGATGTGTATGTCTATAATTTTTCTTTAAATTATTATACATAACCAATTTTTTAAGATTGCATTTTAACTAGGTTATCATTAAAAATGTCACACGTTAGGGTAATTGAAGAGAAAATAAATAGCACTAATATCAATTACTAATAATATTTAGCGGCTGAATTCAAGATTGAATGAGATGTGCATAAATATAATAAGTAAAATTAATAATTAATATAAATTTAGTACAGAAATTAACTCATATATAACTAAGAGAATAATTGACAAATAAATGTAATTTAAAGGGAAAGAGAAAAAATTGACTAATAATTAATGTAATTTTGAGGGGAAATGGTTAAAACAGAGTACGCAAGAGAAGATCTAGGATGAAGTAAAATTATTGAGAAAACTTTTGTAAATTGTCCATGTCACATACTTGAAAAGGACGTAATATTTTATACCGTTAGAAATGTTTGCAATCTCATTGTATAGAGTGGTTGTCATATTCTTCAGCTGGCAAGTGGGAAAATTACTTTGATTTTTAATTGTCAAAGTTCACTTTTTTTTTTGTTGGATAATTAATTTTCAAAGTTCTTCTTATGACATTAAATTGATGTAATTAATTCAAACGGGATAAAATAAAGGCGTAATGTAAAAGACATTAAAATTTTTAACTTTAGTTGAATTATATTTCATAAGTAGTTTGCAGTAGTAATTTTAAATATAAACGATTTTAAAAAACGGTATTTTTTTTTATCAAGTTTAGAAAAAGACATCAAAATCGACAAAAAAAAAATCCATGCGTATGTAGGTGCATGTTTTGTATAAACTTTAGAATTATGGTTCATGTCTAAAACTAAGAGCTTAAGGGAAAAAACAAAAAAAGGAGAACAATAAACAAATGACCTAGACTTGGCAAGTGCTACATAGACGGTGAGCGCAGAGAAGTATGGCAGGGCAGCATGAAAGTTGTGGAAGTAGACGCTGCAAAATAAATAAAGGAAAGGGTGAGTTCAACTTCAAGTTAATCTTAAATGTGAGTAAAACATAAAATGGGAAAGGGAAAGGGAAAGGGAAAGGTAGGCAATTTTGAATCTAGTGCGCTCCAACGTTCAAAATAGGAGGAGGAGATATAGGATCCTCGTGATCATCAAACGGTCAGAATTTTTACATGTGAAAGGGTGAAAGAAAGAAAGGGCTCATGCTCATCAGCCATCACAAAAAAGGAAATTGTTTTTCCTTTCTTTTTCGCATAATAATTGTTGCTTGAGGTCGGGATTTTATTTTACTATAAATACCAGAGACAGAGGGACAGACAGCCACATAGGTAGGCTGCATACAGTAGTAGTCTCATTTCTCAAACACTGTCGCTATCTTTTTCATCATTAAACATTTCTTCCTGAACCCTTCAAGTTTACGACTAAATCACTACCACTTGTGCAGGAAGGATCAGCTATTATTATCCTTCCTCTAAGGGAGGATCGTGTCGTCTATGGAGGCTGCTTTTGAATTTTAGGTTTAATTAGGAGCTGATCATCCAGCTTGCTTTTCTCATCTTTTTGGGACTCCCCTGCTATCAGATCAGATCCCCATCTCAATTCAGTCTGCTACACATTCATTCCCTACTTGTCCATCAAGTTAGCAACTGCCAACTCATATAAGAAAATGGCAGTCCAGCCAACATGGCAATATTTCAACCAAATATTGTCGCTCTCAAGCTTATTGTTGTTATTGTTATTACATTGTTGTCTGCCGTCGTCAGCACTGTCTGACACAGCTGGAGGAGAAGGAGAAGGAGTAGGCGTTTGCTCAGCGGCAGATAGAGCTTCCCTGTTGGGGTTCAAAGCCAAAATCATCCAGGACACAACAGGCATTCTGTCTTCCTGGACAGGCACAGACTGCTGTGCCGGTGGTTGGGAGGGCGTTCAGTGCAATCCAGCTGGCAGGGTTACTGTCTTGCAGTTGCAGAAACCTCCCGGTGACCTTTACATGAAGGGCACTCTCTCCCCTTCTCTCGCCAATTTGAATTTCTTGGAGGTTTTGGTCATCAACGGCTTCAAACAAATCACAGGTCCAATTCCTGACACCTTCTCCAAACTCACCCGTCTCACTCAATTGTCCTTGGAAGACAATTCCCTACGAGGCAACATTCCTCCTGCTTTAGCTCGCTTGTCCTTACTCCAGTCCCTCTCCCTCGCCGGCAACCATCTCACCGGCCACATTCCCTCAAGCATCCCAGCAGCCCTCAAGAATCTTGTCCAAATCAATTTAGCCAGAAACTCCCTCACTGATCCAATTCCATCCACTTTTCAAAATCTTCAAGCTCTGCAATATCTCGATCTCAGTTTCAATCTCCTCTCCGGCCCCATTCCCGATTTCATTGGGATGTTACAAGACCTCACTTTCATTGACCTCTCCAATAACCAGCTTTCTGGTCATATGCCTATTTCCCTGTTCAAATTGACCAAGCTTTTGGACCTCTCCTTAACACATAACCAGCTCGCCGGGATCATCCCACTCCAGGTTGGGGGCCTCAAATCCCTCACCACACTTTCCTTGAGCGCCAATCGACTCACCGGTCATATACCACTCTCCATTTCAACATTGCAAAACCTGTGGTCCCTCAATTTATCCAGCAATGGGTTTACAGGTCCTTTACCTGATCCTGATGCAAGGGGCTATCCTTCTCTCTTGTCCATTGACTTGTCCTACAACAGTCTCAGTTTAGGGACAGTTCCTCACTGGATCACAAGCAGGCCACTTCGAGATGTTCATCTTGCTGGGTGTCAATTGAGAGGCACTCTCCCAACCTTTGCAAAGCCTGCTTCTTTCAACTCCATTGACCTCTCTCATAATCGTTTCACCGATGGAATTTCAAACTTGCTTGCCAACATGTCAAGCTTGCAGAACCTCAACCTCTCCAACAACCAACTCAAGTTTGATCTCTCTCAAATCAAATTGCCAGACACCATTGGTTCCCTGGATGTACACTCAAATCAGCTCATGGGATCTCTCTCAACAATCTTCAATGACAGGGCAAGCACAAGCACCAGCTTTTTGGAGATCGTGGATGTCTCCAACAACCAAATTTCAGGTTTCATTCCAGAGTTTAAGGAAGGCTTGAGGCTCAAAGTGCTCAACATTGCAAGCAACAGGATTTCAGGTCACATCCCCAATTCGGTTTCAAACCTGAACCAACTCAAAATGTTTGACGTATCAAGAAACCAGATAGTAGGCTCGATCCCAACAAGTTTGGGATTGGTGGTGAAACTTGAATGGCTTGACCTGTCCATCAATAGGCTCACAGGCAAAATTCCAAACAGCCTATTGGGGTTTGAACATCTCAGACATGCAAGCTTCAGGGCTAACAGGTTATGTGGAGAGATCCCACAAGGCAGACCATTTAATATCTTTCCTGCATCTGCTTATGTGCACAATTTGTGCTTGTGTGGCAAACCTATGCCACCATGTAGGGGAAGGGGAAAAAAAAAAGATTCCCAGGAGATATATGTGAGTCAATAAGAAGCTGACTCACCCATTAAGCTGCCCAATACCAATACCAGCAAGGACCACAAACCCACATGAGCAAGGACCATTTTCATTGCAAAAGCCTAGAAAGTCACTTATTATCCCTCTATTTATATGATTGATTATCATATTCGTTTTTAATTTCTTAAGAGACCTTGTTTACTTGTTGAAAATGTATTTCTTCCTTCCTTAAGCTTAACATCCAAAGCTTATTATATACAACTTATTTGCTTCCAAAAGGATTTCAGCATGTTCATGGTCATGGATGGGAGCAACTAAAACTGCCATTATCAATCATAACGCAAACAAAGACTAAATATAATGCGGCGTGACTACTCAATTAACATTCAAAAATATATTGAGTGAAAATGAGATGCTTAGGGCTTAGGAGACAAGACTAGATAAGCTAACTGCTTTCAGGAAGGCCCTGAAGATCTTGCTCAAACAAAACAGCCTCAGAATTTACAAGAATTTAGGAACATATGCATTGGACAAATTCACTTCCCAAATGGAGGACACGTCAATAGCTAAGGCTAAGGCTCACTCCCCTTGAGGAACTTCCTCCACTTCCTTGTCTGAAGAAGCTTCTTTCTCTAAGATTTGTTCAGTTTCAACAGCTTCTGCATCTGCCTGTTCATTTTTATCTTCTGCATCAGCATCTTCAATTGCATCATCAGTCACCAAGGCTTTTTTATATTCTGCTTTAAGCTTAGCGGCACTATCCACATAAGGCTTCTTTTCCTAAAGAGATTTGACGTTGGAGAAGAAAAGAGGATGAGAATAGAAAGCTAACTTATTCTAATATTATGAACATTAGTTTAGTTAAACTTGAAAATAAAAATAAACCTCATCAGTCATAGATTTCCACTTCTCACCACCATCTTTTGCAACCTGAATTCCATTTTCAAGCTACAGCATTAGTTTAATTCTCAAAATTTATCAAACTAATTGAATTGAATCTACAGAAGCATGCAGGATGTTGAAATTGAACACAATATATACCATTTTAGAACCCTTGGAATCAGGATTAGCTTCCTTGTAAGATTTCCTGAAATCTTCCCTGCAATATACCAAATTAATCCCAGTCAGGATTCCATCAAACATCTAATCTTTTACACATGAAACATCATTTGATCATCTCAGTCAGTCGATGAAACATCATACCTAGAGATAGAGATAGAGATAGAGTTAGAGATTGAAATACGAAGAGAATGAAAGGGGAAGACAAGATTTACATAAAGAGGAAGAAGGCAGTGAGAGGGCGCTTCAGTGCATTGGGATCTTTGGCCTTCTTAGCTTTCTTTGACTTTGGTTCTGATGCAGATGCAGATGTAGTGGACCTCTTCCTGCAAAAGTTAGAAATAGTAAACCAGAAGAATCATACACAAGTACAAGCAGCACATCACAAATGAAGAGAAAAACTGTACAAGACAAATGGTAGCAATACCTTTCTTTCTCCGTGGGAGGCTTCTTAATCGCTTCAGGGCCCCTTTCCACCACTTGAGCTTCTGAGAATACAATAAACAAAGTGAAATAAAATAAAATTCATGGTATGAATTGCAGATTTGCAGCTAAACCAATCAAGCTACCAGTTTCCAAAATTTGAAAGCAAACCCTTACCTAGGTTCAACTTGATTTTGGCATCAAGGCTACAACTATGCATACTGATGAGTGCCACCGGCACATCTTTGTTGCACTCCTCGCTGCAAATTATGAAATTACCACAACAAATTACTTAATTAGTTCATTCACATACCCTCTGTGTAGCTTCAAACTAAATATTTGGAATATACAAAAGAACATAAAATAGTATACAAACGGACGGAAAAACTGAGAGAGTCGAAGGGATGGGGTTGGTACCATCGGGCAAAAGCACTGCCATCCTTTCCACGGACAAGAGAAGGTACACTCGACTCCTCCGTGGCCTCCACTCTCTTCCTTGCCTTGATTGGGTTCGATTTCATTGATGTACCTCCCATTTCTTCTTATTCCTTTCCTTTTCTGCTATTTCTTTGAATGCTTTCTCTCTGTCAAGTGAATGAATAATATTAATATATATCTGTTTAGACATGGTTGAGTTTGAAATTCGATGAAAATGAAATGAGGGAAAATTGGTTGCCGCCAAAACAACTAGAACCCCGCCCATCCCACCCGCGGGGTAATTTGGTTTGGTTAGATTTGCGAGGATTGATGACTTGTCGTTCCTAATCTGCTGCCACCTGCAAAGAATTTTGACGGTGTAGATTTAACTGATAAAAGTCCCGGGTAATGTTTTTAGGGAGTGGTTTGGGCTTGAGCGGGACTTAGATCTTCTTATTTGGGCTGTGCTTGGTTGAACACTTATTTAGGATGGGCTTCATAACCTTCGTCCAACCCAAATGCAAGTCTGCAAGGAGGGGAGAAAAGTAGAAAACCCATCACCTGATTCACCCGACTCCCATAAGTAACGGCACAACCCACAGATCTAGGAAGTAGGAAATACTGTACTCTTTTTTTCTTTTCTTTTTTCCTGAAGGAACTACTGTACTTACTAGGAAGCAACTACTTTCATACTACTGTACAACATGCAAACGCATATAATTTTTTTGTTTTTCAAGGGGATACGTAGAGAGGATATATCTGAATGCAAAACAATTCCGAACTATTTTTCAAAATAAATTAATTTGTTAACATGTTGAAGATCCCTCCTGAAGAAGGCAAGCTTTTTCAAGATTGTATGTTGGAAGGAAGACCATTTTTTATTTTTTTTATTTTATTCAGGAGTAATTTACAACTACTTTTTAATTTCTCCTATTTGGTTTATTTTTTTATTTTTATTTCAATTTTCATTTTGGGTGCTCTCGTTATACAAGATCTCTTCCATTTTTCTTAACGCTGCCGTCGGCTCTCTCTTTCTCTCTGAGTCTATTGTCTCTCAGCTGCCGCCACTGAACCCTATAAACAGTTTATAAACAGTGGGGAGCAGTGCAATGAGAATCGGCCATTACAGGTTTTCAGGTATGGGATTTCCATTTCTGATATTTTGTTTCTTCCGTGTGTTTCAATGGGAGTAAAGTTTTGAACTTGACCAACGCCAACATGGCTTCGCTTTCACCATTTATTTTATCCCTGCCTGCTATTTTTTCAATTCATCCTCTTCTCCTCCTGGGTTTCACCTCAATTAAATATCGCTGTTTTTTGCCTGTACCAAATTTGTCTCGGTCGTTCAATTTTGAAAAGTCGTTCCTTTGTTAATACGATATAGGCGTTTAGTAATTACGTGATAGTCCTATTTATTTAATTTTTTAGCCTTTTGATCCCAAGTGTGTAATGCTGCTATTAACTTCCAGACCTGAGGGTTGTTTTCTTGAAACTTAAATTATTGATCTTTCAAATTAATCAGAATGAACCGAATTTTTATCTCTAATCAGAATCAACCAGCTTATATTATAGTTCTTTTCAGAACACCATTTCTTTTCTTTTGAAATTACTGTTAGTTAATTTACACTTCTGTTACATACATTCCTTTTTCTACTTTCATTGTTGTAGGTAAACTTGATTAATCTTGACTGTAAATGTATCTACTGTGGTCTTACTAGTTGAGCTAATTACATTGATGATCATGTCTTTCTGACATGTGGTCCAAATAATTTCCGGAATTTGATGCACTGTCATGTGGTGCTTGTATTCCTGTTTGCATGTTCTTAAGATTGTTTCTAGCTTGAAATTTTGTGATAATTAAGATACATGCATACACACTCACACATGAATATATCAAAATGTTTCACTTTCCTGATAAACAAATGAACCTTTAATCTGCTCACTTATTAATCTTCTGTTTCTAAAGGAAGAAGGGATGAAGTTTTCTTAGATGTTTGGTCATGTGGATCATCTTCATTATTTCTTTAATTCAACTTGGAGAGTCTGCTCTTTTTTAAGTGGATGGTTTGGCAGTTTACTTTCAAACCAGTGCACGGATGTGGTAAGTCATTTTGAATTTTATAAGGCATGTTGCTCCTCTGGTTATGTTGATGCACCATATTTCAACAATACTTGTTAATTTCAGATTGGCTCACCTTCAAGGAACTCTCTTTTTAAATTGGTTGAAGAAAGTGAAACTCAATTGTCAACCGTCATGGCTGAAAGGGTTATAGATATTAGTTCATCTGATAGCGATTTAGAGATAGAAGAAAAGGAACCTGTCAACTCTAGAGTTCTTCCAATTTGGGCATCTGGACTTGGCTCAAATTCAAGTAGTGAAGGTTGATTTCTAATCTAAGAGCCTACTTATTTTCAAAGTTAAGTTGTATGTTCTATTAACTGCATGAAAATCAATGATAATTGCAGATTATGCTGGGCAGTCTAGAAAGGTACCTTCTCCTAGAAGAGCATATGCCTCTAATGGAAGCTCTTCTAGTGTTAATCATCATACACAGATGAAACAGAAGTTTCATCCAAGTTCAAGTGACTCAAATCGACAGGCTGCTCGAGGCCATTATGGAAATGTAGAACAGGCTCAGAGTTCTAACTCACGAAATGCTAATTTTACGGACTATGAGAAATTTGCAGCCGAGCAGGCTCTAAGGCGGAACCCTCCCTCATTTATGCAGTCATCAAGTACTAAATCAAGCAATGTAGTAGATAACATGTCCCACGGTCGCTTTGGTGATCCTTATGTTATGAATGGCAAGGGCTTTATGAGAGACCATTCTATCAGGGGCAATGACAATGAGTTCATTAGGCCTGAGAGCAGTGGGAGTAGGGCCCTGCCACTGTCTTTCATGCCTGCGAAGTCATTTTCTACTTCACAGTATGCTAGTTCAAGTGACCCTGCATACCATTCTGGGATAGGTGAAGAAAGGGCTGCTGGCAGTGATGAGAGACTGATATATCAAGCAGCATTAGAGGTATTCTTTCAGCCAGTTGTTCTAACATTGTTCCAAATGCCTGTAAATTGCAGATAGGATCAAAATCTTCTCTTTTTCTCTGTATAGTTCTTTGTGTGCTTGGATTATTTTAATAGTTGTTATGGTATGTGATTTATTCTTGATTCCTTGGTGAATTTCAGTTTTTTTTTTTTAAAAAGGAAGATCATGGATTCAATAACTGGGAAGAGCCTTAATACTGTATTTTTGGAAGCGGGAACATAAGAAGGGGGCCAGCCACGTATAGTACACTTTTTTTAAGATAAATTTGGTTGGGTAATCTTGTGGTAATAAAGAATTATAATCGGTTTTTTCTTTTTATATGTACCATCTTTCCTTTCTTTTTCCTTGTAATTTATAAGCCAGTTCGAAGGGAACCTGCATAGAGCTTATTCTGAATGCCTAGTTTCTTCTAAACCTATTTCTATCCCATCTTTCCCTGCTCTTTTTAATAATTGGCCATCTTGAAAATGTCCCTTTTCTTTATTATGCTTTTGTATTTTAGCATCCGGCAGGCAGAGTCAGCAGACACTAGTCTAGACGCAAACATGCACTTACACGACATACTTGAACGCTGTGACATGGAGGAACATAGTTAATAAGAATAAGAATGGTGTTAGATATTGTTTTTTACTTAGGTTAGCATCTGGCAAGCAGAGTCAGCTAACAATATTTAGATTTCTGTTTCACGGTTTCAATCAGCCCAAAGGAATTCTGTTAGCTGCACTCAAATTTGAATATTGTTTCAAGGTGGAATAAGAATGGTGCTAGATATTGTTTTCTTAGCTGCACACAAATTAATCCTCTTCAAAGTGCTAAGGAATTTTGCCTCTTGCAGGATCTCAATCAGCCCAAAGTTGAAGCTGATTTACCTGATGGCCTTCTGTCAGTTCCTCTTCTACGACATCAGGTGTTTCTCTATATATTTTAATTCGTTCTATAATTTTTTTGAATACATGTCTTTGAACTCAAAGTAAGTTTACATCACAGAAAATTGCTTTGGCATGGATGCTTCAAAAGGAAACTAGAAGTCTGCATTGTCTGGGTGGAATCTTAGCAGATGATCAGGTTATCCTATAATATTCTTTTGACCTGTAGATCTAGCTTACTTTTTGACACTTGGCTAGAGGTTAATTATTATCATCTACTTAGGTTCATAATGCTGTATCTTACAGGGCCTTGGTAAGACTATTTCGATGATTGCCCTTATACAAATGCAGAGATATTTGGATTTAAAATCAAAATCTAAAGATTCAGGCAATTACAAAGCTGAAGCTTTAAATTTGGATGATGATGAGGACAATGGCAGTGGTGGTCTGAATAAAGTCAATAAGACTGAGGAATGTGATGATATACAATCAACTTCAAAAGTTACTGCAACTACACGGTCATTCAGAAAGCAGAGGCCAGCCGCGGGTACATTGGTCGTATGTCCAGCGAGTGTTCTTCGGCAGTGGGCTGCGGAGCTGGATGATAAGGTAGCAGAGGAAGCAAAGCTGCGTGTCCTTATTTATCATGGAGGCAGCAGAACGAAGAATCCTGAACAACTGGCCAGCTATGATGTGGTACTCACAACATATGCTATTGTAACAAATGAAGTCCCAAAACAACCATTAGTTGATGAGGATGAAGCTGATGAGAAAAATGGGGAGATGTATGGATTAACTTCTGAGTTCGCAATCAATAAGAAGAGGAAAAAAGCTTCGATTGTTAATAAGAAGGGAAAAAAGGGTAGAAAAGGAATTGATAGTTCCTCAATTGATTGTGGTTCCGGGCCACTAGCAAGAGTGGGTTGGTTTAGGGTGATACTAGACGAAGCTCAGACAATTAAAAATCACAGAACTCAAGTGGCTAGGGCCTGCTGTAGCCTTCGAGCCAAAAGAAGGTGGTGTTTGTCTGGTACACCTATACAGAATGCAATTGATGATTTATACAGTTACTTCAGATTTCTTAAATATGACCCCTATGCTGTATATAAATCATTTTATAGTACCATTAAGGTTCCAATATCGAGAAATTCAATCCAAGGTTACAAGAAGCTCCAAGCAGTTCTGAGGGCTATAATGTTGCGTCGAACAAAAGGTGAATACATATGAGACTTTACTTTTCATGTTGAATTAAGTTTTCTTTGGGAAACTATTGAATTAGACTTCCTAAAAAATTTGGAATGCTATCTTAAGAAAGTGAATATTTTTACTTTTTACTTCTGTAAAACATTGTTGGCACTTGGAAGAAATCTTTCCCATATTTACATCTCAGGAAAGAAGTGAAAATGTATACTGACAGCGTGAAGCAATAAAAGAGTGAAGAAGCAACACTTCTGTTTCATATTTCAGTTTTGTGTCGCAACTATGTTATGATGTTTGGTTAGTTTTCCATGAAATATTTTTCAACTAATTCTGATTCGCTATTGTGCCCATTTTTTGTATCTACTTAAGAGAGGTGCTTTTGAGAGAAAAGCAATACCTTTGAAAGGGTACACTAGTTACACATTGTTTGAGCTATGTGTTTAGTATGTCAATATGAATGCCTATTGGGGATTTCCACTAGACTGCTACAGTTTGGACTAAGATAGTTAATTTCCTACATTGGATATGTCTCCTCCTATTGTTCATCCTAACAGGAGTCATAAATAATAACTATAGTCACCTCGAAGGTAGGGTCACTTTCCACATTTGTGACCTCTAAAAAGAAAAATTGTACGTGAAGTGGGATTGGTTCCACATCTAATTGTTCTTAGCGTATATGTACAACTTTCCTCCAAACTAAAGGTTTATGGTTGGATACCAAAACAGAAGATCAATTGCCTTTCAGTTCAATGCTTATAATAAGTCAAGTTATTGTAAGGGTCGCAAGTGCTACCACCTTTTAGAAGGCCCTTATTGTGTCTGTATATGCGTCGCTTCTACTTTCTTTGTTTGTTCCCATTGTGCTATTTTCCCAAATGTTAGTGGGTATGCTAAGGATTTAGCTGTAAAATCTAAACCCACTTGGCTTCTGTGGCTATTGTGCTTCTTGTCCCCTCCCCTTCCCCAATATATCATCCTTGTGCACTGCACTTCTTTATTTTGTGGCGTGATTGTTGATTGAATAATTATATTCTAGTTCTCAAGCTGCTGGTTTGACAAACATGTAATATATTCGTTGGTGAATATATATTCAGTCTATTTTGAAGTTTCTATTATGTTATTGCTTCAATTCTGTGAACTCTTGTGATTGTACTTGTATAGTTTGACAGTTTGATTTTTTATTTGAATTTTCTTTATACTGTTTGGTGCTTATCATCATTATTAATTATTGCATATAGGAACATTGATTGATGGCCTACCTATAATTGAGTTACCACCAAAAACAATACACTTGGATAAAGTGGAATTCTCATCTGAGGAGCGGGCCTTCTACACCAAGCTAGAAGCTGATTCACGTAGTAAATTCAAGGTGGATACCCTTTTATTTTATTTATTCGACTTGAGACAACTGATTTTCTTGAGCGTTCTGAGTTGTAAGTGGAAAATGCTGCTCCTAGATTTTTTAGGAAAACTACATTTGTGATGTTTCATATGGGTCCCATACATGCTACATTGGTGGCGTTCTGAGTACAATTATAATTGTTACAGCAGGGTACAGGTAGGAATCCCATGCTATAATTATAATCAACCTACCGTTTTGGGGAAGATTTAATTTATTTAATTTCTTGTGATCTCATGAAGATTCAGTCTGCTTATAGATATTACTGTGCTAATTTCATTGTATCATGCAGGCATATGCTGCTGCTGGCACAGTGAATCAAAACTACGCAAATATCCTTTTGATGCTTCTGCGCCTCCGGCAGGCTTGTGACCACCCACTGCTTGTTAAGGGGTATGACTCTGACTGTGTCGGGAAAGATTCTGTGGAAATGGCAAACCAACTCCCTAGGGAGATGATTTTTGATCTATTGGATCTATTGGAAGCAAACATGGCCCTTTGTTGTGTTTGCAAGGTGAGCTTTCTTGAAACCTTTCGCCACATTTTTCTCAGTAGTTATGAAATCCTACAGACTTTCTAGGCTTGAAACATTAGATGTGTTAAATAAATTGAAAACAACACAGCTGTGAGCTGGTATTTACTGCCTATTAATTTTTGCTGTTGTTTGGAAATAGCTGCAGTGGAACTCTGATTTTATGCAGAATTTTCTAACTCTTTCCAAAATCTGTTTTGGATAATTCCTCCAATATTTTCTTCTGCTAGGATACAGTATAAATATATATGCTTAAATTAAGGGCTCAGCCATTTATAGGAGACATATGCTTGTGATTCCTATGTGAACATGCTGTCAGAATCTGAGGATAGTTTGCATCAAATTACCTGGTTTCTTACTTTTGTCATTTTTTTTTTCCTCTTACTTGAAAACATTTTTATTAAGATGCAAAGGTTGGGTCATAAGGAGTCAACTGTGAGTTGCACGGGAATTAGATAACTTTCTGTCTCCTTTTCGTTTCTTTCCCATTGTAAACTATATATAGAGGCAATAAATACATTTGTGGAAATCTTGGAGGATACGGGACTCTCCTCTTTTCAAATGCTTGTCAAGTGATTATTTGTTTTCTTGCCATTCTTTTCATTTTCCTCGGAGCTTTTAAATATTTCTCAAAGGAAATTGTTCCAGTGATAGCTGTCTTTGTAAATTGTAAGTTTCAAATAAGGTGGGCCTATCTAATTCTTATAATATCTGATCTTTTTGGCAGGATCCACCTGAAGACCCTGTTGTTACCATGTGTGGCCATGTTTTCTGCTACCAATGTGTATCAGAATATTTGACGGGTGATGACAATATGTGCCCTGCTACTGAATGCAAGGAACTAGTTGGCACTGATGTTGTTTTTTCCAAATCCACTCTCATAAGTTGCCTCTCAAATGATCTTGATGGTACACCAAAGAGTTCTCAGGAGAAATCGGTTGTGTTACAGAATGAGTACAGTTCATCTAAAATCAGAGCTGTTATTGGTATTCTGCAATCACAATGCAAGTTAAACAACCCAAATGTGGACCCATATGATTCTACAGGACGCAATGGAGATCCTTCTTTTGGAACTCAAAACACAGATAGTAGCTGTTCAGATGTTCATGTTGTAAAGCACACAACAGTAATTTCTAAAGCACCAAATGATGGGCCATTAAAAGCAATTATTTTTTCCCAGTGGACTAGCATGTTGGATTTAGTTGAAGCATCACTGAACCAGTATTTTATACAGTACAGAAGGCTTGATGGTACAATGAGTCTGGCATCAAGAGACAAGGGTGTCAAAGATTTCAACAGTGATCCTGAGGTTAGGGTCCTTAGTCCTTACCTTGATAAATTGCTCAATCCATAATTTCTTGTACGCTAGTTCATGATTTTGTTCTTTTAGATGGGCAAGTTGAGTTTGACAAGGAAAAAAAAAAGAGGTGGGAAATCCCGAATCTCATGATGATCCATATGTTTAGAATGCTTATCCATGGATGTGAGATTGTTGAAATAGCCCTGATATGCTCCGGTGTTGTACTTTTTATGAAGAATTGTCAGCATGGCATGATTAAGCCTTTTACTGCCTCAGTCTGATGATTAATTTTAATATTTTAATGGTTGAAATATATGGCAGATCACTGTTATGCTGATGTCACTTAAGGCTGGAAATCTTGGTTTGAACATGGTTGCTGCATGTCATGTTATCCTTTTGGACCTGTGGTGGAATCCAACTACTGAAGATCAAGCTGTTGATCGGGCACACAGAATTGGACAGACCCGACCTGTTACTGTAACACGTCTCACCATTAAGGATACAGTGGAGGACAGGATATTAGCTCTGCAGGTATGAACTTTTATTCAATATTCTTTACTTCTGATTTCTATAGGAGGGGTTCCTTAAAACCATATCAGGTGCAAGAAAATTTTCCTAGAAATTTATTAAAAAAAATATTTACTGGGCTCAACATGATTCCTTTTGGTTGCCCAACTTATGCTTAGTTTCCCGCATCTTTTTATACGTCTACTAACAATCTCTGTATCGTGATGTTAACGAACATCCTCTATTCATTATGCTAAGAGTTAGGACATAGGCTTTTGATATGTGATTATAAATAGCAATATAAAAGATTAAAGAGTAAAAGAAACTATTTTTCTGTTAGTGTTTACGGGTTGCAACCTATCTTTTAGGCTCACACAAACCTTCTACTTTGCTTTCTTCTCTCGCTATTTATATACTCCCTCGATCGGATTCATAGCTAAAGGAATGCTTACTGGCTAGCACTTTCTATCTTAGGAATAATATACTCAAACGGATATTAGGCAGACCTAAGTTGTAATAAAATGTTGTGTTTTTCTCCCTTGTTTTGCAGGAAGAGAAGAGAAAAATGGTTGCATCGGCTTTTGGTGAAGACCATAGTGGGGGCTCTGCGACACGTCTGACAGTTGAGGATCTCAGATACCTTTTCATGGTTTAAAACACAACCAAGTCAAGCTATTCATTCCCTTTTGCTTTTGCTGGCACAAGTATCGTTCTTGTTGTCTGAAAGCTGGTGTAGAAACCAAGTTTTAGAGAATTGTGAAGCGGGATCCTGATAAATGAAGATGCATGAAATGTGTGGATGTTACTGTGGTCATATCGTATGGGGTGCAGACTGTTGATCATTGCATCCCAAGTGCTAATTTTGCTGCATCTATTGTTTTTTGAATTTCGGGGCCAATGAAGGCCATTTTTGTTCCCATCAAGTGGGGACTGAGCAAGTAAAGCATAGGCTGGGTGTAAATATTCTAATCTTTTTTATTTTATTGTACAAAAGACTCTTCTAGTAACCATTAGTATTTAGTTGCAGTAGCATACCCTCTTTTCTTCTTGTTTTGTTCATGTATCATTTCAAATTACTGGGCTGAATATATAATCCTAGTGAAAAATATCATGCGCTTTGTTGAAGAGGCATTCGAATGTTGTAAACATAGGAAAGATGCTACATTGAGCAGGCGTGACATGGCTGACAACATTCATTATGATTGTTATTTGTTTCTAGTTTCCACTCAAGAATCTTGTTGCACACATGAAAATTTTCGACATCATTGATTGCATTCAGTTGTCTGCACTGCAACTGCACAAAGTAAAATAGGAAGTATATCCCTCCCTTCCTTCGTGGCTATCCTAATTTCTTTTTATGAACAAGGAAAACAAAGTGACAAAGGCTCATACACACATTCCAGATCCATATCCAGTCAATCATATTTTGCTTTTATTGATTCCATTACTACTTTGTTCACCAACAAATTCTGACTTTTGTGGGCCTGTACTATTCCTCTATATAAAAAAAAAGTCCGACGATTTCATTGCAGTCTGTTTGTGGACTAGAAAAAATTGTGATCAAAATGAATACGTGATGAATTATATCTTATCTAATTCAATTCATAGCGCTAAAGTGGCCATAGAAGTAGTGGAATATTACTTGGTAAAAGTAATTTTATTTGTAATGTATCAATCAGTCTAATATGAAAGGAAGGGGAGGGGATAGATGAGGCCATGCAGCTAGCGAATGAGCAAAACTGAAAAGTAACGTGATTTAGTCTGAAATGTTCCAAAAAGAGGAAAAAGTGCACGCCTTTGTAAAAGTCATTGCTTGAATGGACTCCAACTTGGGTAACACCCCAAAGCCACTTCACATGATCATCATGTCCAAAAGTTAAACGGTGGTGGATCCTCCCTTCCTCTCCTCGGGTGGGGGTGGGGGCCTCACCGCCTCAGGCCGGCCTCACCTCATGATCAGCATCATTGTCCCTTCCAACACTAGTACTATATTTCAATGAGTAAAGTGAGCAAGGGAAAGATAAGATTGTTGGAAAGTTTGATTTTTGTTAGGTTTTAAATTTTTAGAGGTTGATTTGAGTTAAGTTAAGTCGAATCAATAATTAAGTATAAAACTCGACATTTGTGTAAAATAAATTGAAGAACTCTCAAATACTAATAAAGAGGCAATACAATTAAATTGAAATGTCAGTTAATTTATAAATCGTATTAAGATATATAGATTTCTAAAAAATCGAAATTGAAATAAAGATAATTAAAAAAGACGCTAATTAAATATATTATATATATTGAAATTTAGTTGTTCATTGTTCACAGTTCACACATGCACAGTTGCACACACAAAAATAAATTAAAGAAAAGAAAAGCCCAATTGATTAATGACCTTTTTTTTCCCTCCCTTTCTTGTGAATGAGTGAGTGAACAACCTAGCTATATTCATTTCTTTTGACTGTCTTCGTTTTTATTTTTCTTGGCATTTGGGAATGTTTGTCGACGAGTGTTTCATGTCATGGGCCCTCCCATGTTTCCCCCCCCCCCCCCCCTTTTTTTTTTGTGTGGGTATAATTACCTTAATTTTCTATGTAGAAGAGATGGAGTACTAACAGCTTTTACATAATTAGCATGATTAATTCCTACTATTAAATTCATAAACGTAACTATTTTTTTGCCCTTTTCAGTTTCATCGCCAAGTGATCGAAAGCCTGAAAGGTGAGAGCACTGAGGTGAAACGTGAAAAGTGGAAAGCATTACTTCAAAGTTCAAACTTGCTCCATGCATGCATCCTCATTCCTATACACAATACAATACATTATACAACATATACATATCACATATATGGATCGTGGGGTGACAAGTGAAAACCGTTAATATTTAGCATTTAATAACAACATTAACATGCATATTATTCTTATGACTAGTGTCCTTAAAGCTAATTAACTAATTAAAATCTGAAATAAGAAGATATAATAATTGAATAGTAATCCATATTAGTATACGTAGAGACGGAGGTAGGGCTTAATTGAGCAATTAGCAGACATTGGGTCCAAATCCCACAAAACCATTGGCCTCGTCAAATGAAACTTGGATGCCCTCTTGCTGAATGTTGCCTATTATGGAAAGTCCCGACGGAGACCCCGACCCAGCAAATGCAAAGCAAAAACTACCCTTGTCATCCACCGGTATCAGAAAATTGCTTGCTGGAAGGGTCAGGATCGGCCCACCCGAGAAATAAAATGAAACCGTTGGCACCCGAACTGACACGAACCCGTTCAAATCATAGCAAGTGTCGAAGATAGACACTCCCGACGGCAGCCGAGGGAGCTCCGCCGTCTGCTGAACAAAACTATCACGGAAAGCCTCGTAAGCCGCCGTCGGAAACCTTGTGACGGCGGTGCCGGTGTCCATGACAACCCCTCCGTATCCCGACTCTGTTTGGCTAAATACGTCTTCGGATATGGGTACCCGTATCCCTCCAACTCCAAGACCCGCAAGCCCCACAAAATAGAAAGTCGGGGCACGTGGATTCCTAATCAGCGGGACCCACGCAGCACCCACGGGCATCGCTCCACGGCCGAACTCCAAGGACCCTCCCCCTCCAATTTGATCAGTTGTTTTGGTAGCGGTAGCAGCACTGCTACGGCTGCGGCTGACTAAGCAGTAAGTAAAAGCACCGCCAGTCTGACCAGCGAGCTGACCCACAAAAGACATAGGCCCACCTCCGAGGCCCAAAAGACCAGCGGCCCCCACAAACATGCCGCGGTTCATATGACCGCAACCGATGGCGACGTTTCGGATGAGGGCGCGGCCGAAGGTGAGAGTCTCGAGGGCAAGGGTGCCTTCGGTGTACGAGCCGTCGCCATAGGAGGCCTGGTAGCGACATCGACCAGCATGGCAGTCGGAGTTCTGGAGGCGTCCGCAGACGGAGGAAGCGCAGGATACGGCGGTATAAGAAGCGGAATTGGCTGGGTCAAAGATGGGATCGGACTGGTGATAACACTCGTTACAAGGTTGACACTGGACCCAGACGATGTCGCTTCCGGAGTCAATGACCATGTATTGGCTCTTTAAAGGACTCCCCACACCGATTCTGACGAAGTATTCTCCACTCCCTTGGTCCATACCAGAGACCACGTCGGATCCGAAATCCTGCTTGGAATTCTGCTCATCGTGTAATTGTGACAAGCTGCTGTTGGTGGTATTATTAGATGCAACAATTGGAGGAGTTTGGAGGCGGCGTAGGAGAATAGCAACCCTCTTGGCATCCCTTTTCATGCGTGCATGAAATAAACGGTGTTGGTGCTGTGAATGTTGTGAATGTTGTGATGATGACATCATAATCTTATCTCTGTGAATCACCTTCACTTTCCACCTTCCTCCTCCTCCACCACCAGTACCATTACTTTCATCTTCATCGTATAATTTGTCGGCCGTGACGTTGTTTGCAGCTGGCCTATGAATATTCATCATTGCCGCAATTGTTTCCTTTACCTTAAACTCTTGAAACTCGGGGTAACTTGTGGTAGTCGTGGCGGCGCAGGAGCTCCTTATAATGAGGAGGACGAGGAGGACGGCAACCGCCATGGCTAGTGATGATGCACCTGCTTCCTTCACGCCTACGGATCGCATGCTTAATTAACTTCCTGTCTTTAATATATGTAGCAATTGCTAGCTAGTAATCATTAAGCTGCCTAGCTATATATATATATAGACAAGGGAAAAGGTGAAGGCCAGGGGTTGGAATAATTGAGGTGCATGAGTACTAGGTGTGTTGCCCCTATATTGCCATTATTGCCCCTATATTGCCCCGATTAATTGATCATCTGTGTTTATCTTTGTATTCTAAATTTTCTGATTAATTGAGAATTAATTTGATGATCGGGAGGGAATAAGTGTACTATCTTCAACTCTGTCTCCCTACCCTACCTTATTTAATTGATAAACATTATTAATTATTTTTCTTTATTAGTTTTGCCTTTTTGAACTAGTGTTATCTTCCATCACACCCCACCACAGTAATACCATAAATAATGCTATATGCATGCATGCATCATCAAACTCTAACTAAGTTGCACAAAATAATCCCTAAACTCTCAAAATGACCTTAGAAATAATGAGTCAAATTATTGTTAATCAACTCACTATCTATACGTACTCCAGTATCAAACTATCTCAAGACTTAGGGTTTTTCAAAAAATTCATTAACAGTTTGACTGCACATAGTATTATATTATATATATTTCTTTTAAATGCTCTCGTAGGTACGTGAATGTCGACATTCACCCCTGTAAGTATTTAAGTTGGGACTCCTTCCGGCTCCATCTACGAACGACGACTATTAGATTTGCAGAAGTACGTTGTAGTGTCTTTTTTTCTTATATATGTTAATTTGGGGTAATACATCATAATATTCCCAGCCCCGATCGCTTTCATAAAAAGAAGGATCGTATGAGTAGTCATCCGCTAATTAATAAAGAAATTAATTGAACATAATAATTGTTAGACTATGTAAACCTAGTCCTAGAGACCACTGTACACTGATATCTAGGGTAGATCCGTGTAGTTCTGTATCTAGGATAAGTTAACCCTTAGTTGGTTAACACTTAGGTAGTTACCAACAGTTACACAATAGGACAGGTGTCCTATAAGTGTCATGTCATAGTTAGAAGCAGAAGTAAGGAGATAAGAACTGTTTTGTCTTATCTCCTTAATCAATACTGTATATATATGCCATATTGACTGTAAATGAAACACACGGGTTGTGAAATTCAACATGGTATCAGTGCCCCTAGTCTGATCACCATTGCCGATCCTCTCTCTCTCAAATTATGGCCACTGATTCCTACTCCTACCCTTCAATCTCCCCTAATCATGTCTCAAGCCTTGTTTCTGTTAAACTAAATGAGTCCAATTACCTTCTATAGGAAAGCCAAATCAAACCTTTCCTCATTGGACACAACTACTGACGGTTCATCGATGGAACCCACCCTCCTCCTCCTTCTACTCTCCCAACCCCAGTCCCTGAAGAATCTTCTCCCATTTCCACAACCTCAGATTCTGTACTAACCTCCCTTGCCACTGCCCTCCCTAATCCTGCCTTTCATCAATGGTTTCAGATTGATTAGACCTTGATCAGTATGTTACGGGTCACCCTAATAGAGTCCATTTTGTCCCAGGTTGTTGGTCTCAACACCTCTAGAGCCATTTGTGAGTGTCTCCGCTAGAACTTCTCCCAGCAATCTCTTGCAAATGCAACCAATCTCCGTTTCCAACTGAT
Organism: Prinsepia uniflora; assembly: GCA_032719365.1. Taxonomy (NCBI): domain Eukaryota; kingdom Viridiplantae; phylum Streptophyta; class Magnoliopsida; order Rosales; family Rosaceae; genus Prinsepia; species Prinsepia uniflora. The sequence continues at coordinate 77,005,997 of CM064871.1, read as the reverse complement.
GTCCCTTACTAATGGCTCCAAGACCATTTCTGAATACATTTCTTATGCCAAAACCCTCGCTGACTCTCTTGCAGCGATTAATGAACCATTTTCTCCCACTGATCTTGTTATTGTTGTTCTTCGTGGTCTTGGACCAGAATACACTATCTTAGTCACAGTCATGCTTAACTTTCCCCCACTTCCACCATTTTCAAACCTGCGTTCCCGTCTTCTCTCCTTTGAGGCACAACAAATCTCGACCTCTACGTATGTTTCTAATCCTACTTTCACTGCTCTGTATGTTCAGTTTAACCAACCTTCTCACGGGTTCTACCCCTCTCGTAACCACTCTAAGTACCACCGTGGCTCTAGACCATGTCGTGGTTCACGGCCCTTTCTCTGTCGTGGTTCTGGCCGTAATCCTGCAGTCAATAACACCTCTGGTATCCTTGGTCCACCTCCTCACTAACCACCCCGCTCACAAGTCCCTCAATGTTGGTCCTGCAACAGGTTTGGCCATGTTGCAACCCATTGTCCTGCCCTTTCTAACACACCTGAACAGGACCTCTCTCAAGCCTTCGCGGGCCTTCACATGACTACAGTTGCTAACCCCAATTGGTATCCAGATACCGGTGCAACCCATCATGTCTTCATGGAACCTCCTGCTCCTCCCCATTTTGCTTTTCCCACCCGAGACCAGGTCATGGTTGGTAATGATACCACTCTCTCAATCACACATACAAGTAATGTCCACTTTCCCTCTAACCACTATGTCTTCCACCTCTCTGATGTTCTCCATGTCCCTTCCATTAAAAAGAACCACTTATCTGTTGCACAGTACACCAAAGATCAGCAGGTCAGTATCATTTTCTATCCTACACACTTTGTCATCTGAGACCTAACTACCAACCACGATCTTTTTCAGGGGCCCTGTAGCAATGGGTTGTACCTCATTTTCCCTACTTCTCACCCGCAGGCTCTCCTCACCACGGCCCCATCCAGTCTTTGGCACACACGGCTAGGACATCCCTCTACTACTGTCTTACGCACGCTGGTCACTTAAGATCACATCAGCCCTAGTGTTGATTTACATTCGGTTCCATTTTGTAACCAGTGTGCACTAAGTAAAAGCACCTCGTCAATCATTTAACCATGTATTACATTCATCAATAAAAGTATTTGATTTACTACATTCTGATGTTTGGATGTCCCATGTTCCCTCTGTCACTGGTTTTCGTTACTATGTACTTTTTACGGATGATTTCGCACGTTACACTTGGGTGTTTCCACTAAGGTTCAAGCCTGAAGTCTTTGATAAGTTCTCACGTTTCTTCACTTATGTCCGCACCCAGTTTGCTACCACCATCAAACAGTTTCACAGTGACGGTGGCAAAGAATTTAGCAAGCAATCCTTCCACAACTTTTGTTCCCAGCATGGAATCCATCAAAGGTTCTCCTGCCCCCATACACCACAACAAAACGGTTTGGCAGAGCGAAAGCATCGCCATATTTCAGAAGTAGTCCGAACCCTCCTCCTAACTGCTGGTATCCCATTTTTTTATTGGGTTGATGCCATCACCACCTCTGTTTTTCTCATCAATTTACTTCCCAGATCTATCCTCCAATGGTCTTCCCCTTATTTCACCCTCCATCACAGATCCCCACCTTATTCTCTTCTTCGAACCTTTGGCTGCTTCTGTTTCCCCTATCTTGGGGATTACACCAAACATAAACTCGAATCCAGGTCCCTTCATTGTGTCTTTCTCGGCTACAGTGCACAACACTCAGGCTATCCTTGTCTACACGTCCTCAATGGGCATGTTTATATCAGCCGTCATGAATGAGGACGACTTTCCCTGTAACGCCCCGGACATTTAGAAAATGTAATTTTGTAACATAATGAGTAAATGACGTTTTTACCCTTGTGAATAGTATAGTCAAATTGTTGACTTGTTGATTGGTGAATCAAACGGATGTTGACCGATGACCGTGACGTAGTTCGGGACGTCACGAGTCCATAGACAGGTGGCACGCCCAATTCCGACAATCTGGGAAAAAGTTATGACGTTCGGAAGCCCAAGGGCATTTTCGTAATTTGGGCGGAAAAGGGGAAAATGTTGACTTTTTGTTTGCCAACTAATTTTCACACGATTCGAAGACCGTTAGGTAGGTCTCGATGCCCGGAGTACAACGACAGGCGGCACGTCGAAAACGGAGTTCGGTTACGAACGTTACGGGTCACGGAAGGCTAGGGGCAAAATGGTAATTTGTCCAACCAGGGGCAAAATGGACTTTTGGCCTTGATCAGACTTGTCTTTTGTCTGATTCTCACTTCCTAAAACACAGAACCGGGTCTTAAGGGAAACACAATAATATCCCCTTTTGACTACTTTTCCCCAAATTTAGGCTTGGACTATGATTATGTCCAATTGGCCCGTGATAAGCCCCAAACTCGTCGCCATTATGCAATTGAACGTCTAAGTAGCATAACTGAGAGAGAGGGACTTGAGAGGTTCAGAGAACTGAGAGAATTTTGCTTCGAAAATTCTGGGAAATTGGGGGAAAATCGAATTCGGATTTGGGAGCCAGGAGAGGAGCAATTGAGGATTCCATTAGGTTGCTGGGATCAAAACTAAAAGCTTTGCAACAAAAACGAGAAGAATTCGTGTCGAATTGAGGAAGAACAGACGCTGCCATGGCTGCCAAAAATCGACCTTGAGTTCAGATACTTAGAGGTAAGCTCAATCGAAATTGATCATGGAAAATTGTTCATTATACTCTCACGAAGCTAGCCATATGAATTAATTGAAAAATCAGGCACGGAATCGTGAAACCCGATTAGGAGACCCGTCGAATTTCGATCGTGAGTCGTGAAGATTTGGACCTTACCTGAGGTAATTGAATTCACAGAACTAAAATGAGGTTAGAGTAGATGAGATCAGTTGAAAGAACGGATCGATTTGAGGTCGAATTGGCTGAGATTGCATCGGATCCTATCGCGGGTATTTCAACCCGTTTATCAGACAAACGGGCGAGAACGATGCACTGTAGCTGTACTGTGCTGGGCGCGTGGCTTTCACGCGCAGCCGCTTGCGGCGGCGCGTGACGGCGCGTGGGGAGGATTCCGGCAAAGTGTTCAACATGAGACTTGATGTTCTCGATGATACGAACCTATCCGCGTTGGTTTCGGGTCAATCGGATATGGTTTCAGTGTAGTTCCGAGTACCCGACACGTTTAAATTTATATTAAAATAATATTATAAAATTCCGACAATTAGGGGATTCCTGTTTAAGGATTGTATGATAGCCTAGTAACCTTAAATCACTTTGTTTGACAGGCTGGAATATTCCCGGGACTTCGGAGGAAAACGAACAGCTCGAGGCTGAACAATCGGGACGGTGTGTGTGAGTGGACTTTTGATTTTCTGACTGTGATGCATGGATATATGGTTTAAATGCTTATTTATATGATTTTCTATAATTTGACATGATTGATGCTTTGATTCAGTGATTTCTCGATTTTCTCGGTTTTATGATTATTATATTATTATATTCTGACACGCTTTTCGAGAAATCATGAAATTGGTTAAAAATGATATTGTGGGCGTGAGAACCCAAGTAAATAATGATTTTGACTCGGATTTGGAGTTACATGTGAATTTGATGATTTTTGGTATTTTCGTGATTTTTGTGATTATTTTAATCAGTCTTTCGGGCACGTTTTACGAGGAACGTGCAATTGATGTTTTGGGCTAGGCCCGGATTGAAAATGATATCTGGACTCGGATTATGAGTCAATGATTGATTTTATGGATTTACGTGATCGTGGCAACTCGGGTTTACGGTTGCACGGATTTACGTGAAATTGGTATTTTGGGGTGGGACCCAATGGAATTGTGTTTCTGATTGGATTTGCATTTTCCATGTGATTATATAATGATAATGATGATTTCGGATTTATAAAGTAAATCGGGACTTTGGTTAACTTGGGGCTGAGACCCTGTGTTGATATATGATTTGGTTTTTAATGCAACTGTTTTTCACTGGTTTTTGTGATGGTGATATGTTGCGGATATTTAGGGCTTTCGGGAGAAAATATGTTTTTCCCCGGAGTGCACCCTGGAGATAACGCTCGCCTTCGGGATGGAAGTGTTTACCCCGAAGAGGTCACGTAGCACGATCTTTGTCTTGCAGCCCAGGGGAGGCTTGACTCAGATCAAATGTGCTGGATTATATGGATCGGTAAGTGATGTGTTCACGAGATCCGGATCGTCGGCTGGTGAGGTTTTTCCCAGCGACGGATTGCTGACTGATGATGTGTTCACAGCAGCGGATGCTCGGATTTTGAGCGGTCCTTGAGCCTATTGATATGCACGCGTTGCAGGGATAAAACGTGACTCTAAGCAACAAGATATGGAAATAAGTCCCGTGGTTTTGTGGAAATTGTTTTGATTGATCCACTTTAATTGATTTCCCATTATAACTCGTGTTTTATGATATGCATGCATGTTTGTGAAAACTGGAGGGTAAGAATTGTATTTTGGCAAATGTTTTTATAAGAGGTCATTTTTGTCCACTCACACCTTTATTGTTTTATGCACCCTCCAGGCCAGTGTACAGGTACGAGGGCTAAAAACGAGGCAAGCGAGGCAAAAGAATAAATAGACCGTTGCGCACTCAGACATTTTACAGAGTAGGAATTTGACCCCTATCTGTAATGATACCTATGCTCTGTATTGTCCTTGACTAGTCAAACTTGTGACGTCATTGGTCTGTAAAACTTAACTATCCCTTGTCTGACAATGTTTTCGGGATTTGTTGTGTGCGGTATGTATATAAGTTTGGTTACTTTTGGAAATTTTTAGTTATTGTCAGACGGGAGCAGGATTCATCACGACTATCGAGGGATAATCGGGATGGGTCTTGTCATTCCCTATCCCACTAAACCTCAATATGCCCAAGAATTTGCCTTCCTCCCTCTCCAAACATGTAACCCTCACAGCCCATCACCCGAGCCTACCCCTAACTCACAAACAGCCGTTTCCCACGGTCCCTCTCCACTTCCACCACATAATCTAACACACTCACCCTTCTCGGTCACTCAAGAGTCTCCTTCTCCAACAGAAAGTCCTTCCTCCACCACACCCCCTTCCTACCCGCTGGCCCCAACCGTCCACACGCCACCCAGAAATATCCACCCTATGACCACTCGTATCAAATCATGAATCTCTAAATCCAAAAATCTTTTGTATGTTTCCCGTTATCATTTCCCTCAAATCTATGCTGCTATTGCCACTGAAATCCCTGAACCCTCTACCTACAAACATGCCTCCAAACACAAACACTAGATCCAAGCCATGACCACTGAATATGACGCCCTCATCCGACAACACAGCTGGTCCCTTGTTCCCCTTCCTCCATCTGCCAACACAGTTGGCTGAAAATGGGTTTTCAGGGTTAAATGTCATGCGGATGGAACCCTAGAGAGATATAAAGCTCGCCTTGTAGCCAAGGGCTTTCACCAGCAAGCAAGACTTGACTTTCAAGAGACATTCAGCCATGTTATCAAACCAGCAACCATTTGAGTGGTACTTACCCTTGCTATCTCCCTTAGCTGGTCCATTCTCCAAATGGATGTCCCCAATGCCTTCCTGCATGGACATCTAACTGAAGAGATTTATATGCAACATCCCCTAGGTTTTGTTGATCCCCAACATGTATGTCGCCTCCACAAAGCTCTATACGGCCTCAAACAGGCCCTCAGAGCTTGGTTTGATCTATTCAACGCCTTCCTCTTCCAAAATGGCTTCACTCAGAGCAGGGCCGATCCCTCCCTCTTCATCTACAAAACCAATTACATTCTCATGTTTCTACTGCTGTATGTGGATGATATTTTGCTCACAGTAAACACACCAACTGCTCTCTCCTCATTCATGGCAACCTTGGCTCGTGAATTTGTCATCAAAAACTTGGAACCACTACACTACTTTCTTGGTGTTGAAGCCACTCCCACTGCCACAAGTCTTCATCTCACCCAAACCATGTATACCACGGATATCCTTACTCGTAATGGTTTGTTAGACTGTAAACCTACACCTACACCCCTGGCCTCCAAACAACTTCTCTCAACACACAATGGCTCTCTCCTTCCAGATGCTTCTGTCTACCGTCAACTGGTGAGTGCCCTACTGTATTTAACATGGACCAGACCAGATAATTCCTTTGATGTTCAACATGCCGCTCAGTTCATGAGTCGCCCAATCGATCTCCATCTCACAGTAGTCAAACGGATAATCCGTTATCTCAAGGGGACACTCGGTCTTGGCCTTCAAATCCACAGGTCCACCTTCCCTCTTCAACTCCAGGCTTATTCTGATGCATATTGGGCCGGCTGCCCAGACACCATACGTTCTGTGACAGGTTTATGCATTTTTCTGGGTCCCAAACTTATCTCGTGGTGCTCCAAGAAGCAGAAAACAGTGTCCCGCTCTAATTCTAAAGCCGAATATCGTGCCCTAGCTTACACATGTGTCGACAGCATCTGGCTTCTCAGCCTCCTCCGTGAGCTCACATTTCCTCCCCTAATTCCCATCCGGATCCACTATGACAACCTTAGCACTTGCTACATGTCTACTAACCCGGTCTTTCATTCCCGGACAAAGCATATTGCTCTGGATTATCGCTTCCTCCGTGAAAGGGTCATATCCAGCACTCATCAAGTTCGGTTTGTCTCTTCCACTCACCAGCTGGCTGATTTATTCACTAAAGGACTTTTCACCAATCGCTACCACGCTCTTACTTCCAAACTTGTCACCCCTCGAGTGCCTAGTTTGAGGGGGGATGTTAGGCTATGTAAACCTAGTCCTAAAGACCATTGTACACTGATACCTACGGTAGACCCATGTAGTTCTGTATTTAGGATAAGCTAACCCTTAGTTGGTTAACACTTAGGCAGTTACCAACAGTTACTAAGTAGGATAGGTGTCCTACATGTGTCATGTCATAGTTAGAAGCAAGATTAAGGAGATAAGAATTATTTTATATTATCTCCTTAATCAATATTGTATATATATGTCATATTGACTGTAAATGAAACACACGGATTGTGAAATTCAACAATAATGAAGTCCACGTGATCACTTATCAGTAGTAATACAATGATCAAATCTTAATAAGATGTTAAACCCTTTTTTCTTTTCTATGTTGATTCTTCTCAATGAAATTTGACAGTGTCAATTAATTATTAATTATCCCCTTTGCACAATAAGCTAATGAATTATTATTACTACTTAATTAATTAATATCAAGTACTGCATGATCAATCAGTCATCAGCCTAGCTAATCTCCATATCTCTAATGCTCTAAATACCAATATATTACTATGATATATATATCACTGAGATCGACGTAGGTACCATTATTGTTTGCAAAAAGTAAGCTTCTTTTATTTCTCTATCAACACAAACACAAATATTATTAATATACATATAGGCAGTAAGTACGTAGTAGCTAGACGAAGCTTTTAAAAAGCCTTTTTCCAATCAAGATGATTTTTAGTGCGAATAGCAATATTTTCTTCTTAATTATATTAAACATTCCTGCAAACATATATATGAATTTGAAATGAATGTAAAGGAGGATATATATATATATATATATATATATATATATATTTATTTATTTAAGGACAACACCTTTCTCCATCAATGAGTGGATTGTTAGTTTAAAAGCAAAGATTGCATATATTGCACATATATAAAATCCAATTATTTTTCATATATAGTGGCGGTGAGCTCACTCACTTTTAGTTTTGGCACAATTCGATCACTACATGAATATATAAATTCAAAGTGATTATTGAATCTCATCTAAGATTTGAATAAAGTGAAATCGAGGCTGCCCAATTTAGTTTATCAATTACGTACGACATGATCATATGCCTCCAAGAACTAGCTCCACTCAAGAACAGGTATTATATATATATATATATATATATATATGTACGGACGGAGATCCAATCTCCATAGCTTCTTCCTTCCGCAAGTATATATATATATTATGATAGAGAGCGGAGAATATATATACACACGTACATTATAAATGGTGAAATGAAACAGCAGGTATAAAAAATATAAAATTATGTGTTTTATAATAATATTACATGCACGCACGTTTGTGCAAAATGAACAATCAACTTGATTATTTGATTAGATGATGATTAATTAAATATTATCCTCATGGAAGGAATGAAGGATGGAGGTTGTGGGATGTGAGAAGACTAAGATACGGGAAAGGATCGGATAGGGATATTCAAATGGAGAGAAAGGGGAAGAAGACAGGCTAGAGAAATTATTGACTGATATATAATATAAATTATATATACGCATGCATGGACCAGGTGATGGCTGTTTGTTGATTTGTCTAGTAATTGTTATTGTTGATAACTTAATACACACGATCGAGTACGACAACATGCACTAATAACCAAACTCATATCATCTCACCTCAGTGGATCTCCATGATATGATATATATATATGAAATGATGGCATAAAAAATAAGGAAACAATAATAAGTGGGAATATGTATAGAAAATGATCCATGAGCGCGACGTTCTTCTTCCAATAACGATGATATATATATTCATGATCAATATTGAAAAGGCATGTATATGCAAATTAACCCTAATTCAAATAATCCAAGTGGATCTTAAAGACGGGTTGAGTCCTGTTTTACAAAAGAAATCATAGAATTGAGAGCTATGAGCTAGAATTGAGAGAAGATTAAAAAGGGATCACAGATGGTATATATTATTGAAGGGAGCATTTATTATATATGTGATAACCTACTAATTCCTTTCATATATATGATGGTGAATTGATTAGGGACATTGGTTAGATCTAAATTTAACAAAAGAGCTAGGAATTAAAGCAACACATGCATAGATATATGTAATTCAAGATCTCTGGCTAAGTACGTACGTTATGGAGATCACTTGGACTAGCTTGATCATATTTACGTTATGGAGATCACTTGGACTAGCTTGATCATATTAAGTAACAATTAGGTCAATTTGCAGTCCGGCGCATCCCTACTCACTTAAAGGATGCTGCTGGATGCTGCTTAATAATGAAAGAAATTATTTCTTAATGTAAGGAGTTCCCTTTCATATATTAATTAGCGCTATCCTCATGAGTATCATCACATACATTATTAATTGTGTCAATTTGTTGGGGTTGAGGTTGAGGTTGGGGTTGAGGTTGGAGTTGGGCTTGGGGTTGGGTTTGGGGTTGAGGTTGAGGGTGAATGGGCTGACGATGATGATGATGATGTTCAGAATCCGTAGAGGGAGTAGGAGTTGGAGTAGAATGAGACTGGAGTTGTTGAATGAGGGCCAGAAGCTCAGGACGCATTGTGGATTCCAACGGCGTACTATCAACATGCTGCTTGATATCGGGAAACCTCCGTGCCTCTTGCCCAACTCCATCATCATCATCATCATTGTCATTGAGTTGTAGAAAAAGCAGCAGCAGATCTTCTTCTTCTTTGTCTGTTCTACTTCAGTAGTACTGCTACTGGTACTAGTGGCAGTGCCAGCAGCAGATGATGAAGAGGAATTAGTTGCACAGTACCATTGACATATGACTCTAGCAATGGCCATCACATACAAACCACAATCATAACAGTTTGTCTGCCGCGGGGTGTCTAAATATTCCTTAAAACCACCCACATTCTTAATCCTCAAACATGTCCATTGCTGATCGATAACGTACAAGCAGTATCTTCATCACTACTAGCACTAGCCGTACTAGTAGTACTAGGAGGAGCAACGGAAGGACGAGGAGCAGGAGACCGAGAAGGAGGAGACGATGATGATGAGGTGGCCGTATTTAGATGATCAGTCGTTGCAACGACGTCGTTGTTGTCATCATGATGATGATGAGGAGGAGCAATAATATTGATACGCTTGTCAAGTGCTCGATAAAGTTTCCAGGCAACCCGAACATTGAAATCCCCCAAGCTGTCATAATGGACAAATGTGTTTGATTTTCTGTAATAGACCAGCAAGCTCCAGTGAGTTCCGCCGTCATTCAAACTCACGTTCGAATTGTTATTCACGGTGAAGATTATAACTTTCTTTTTAAGCACCTCATGAGACTCCTCAAAATCTTTAAAGCAATCAGGATCACAAGAGTTTGCAAGCCAAAACGAGATTGTGGGAGGAACAAGAAGGATGTCATCGTTTTTGGAGCAGCACCCATGTTCATCATTATTAGTAAGATATCTGAAGAAGAATTCAATAAGGCAATCATTCAAGTAATGCGGACCTCTAAGTAGATCCACATCAGACCTTCTCAGCACAACCTTTTCGTAACTCAACACCTCCTCATCCTCCATTGATATATACCAAATTAAGTTCGATCTGGACAATATAGTAAATTAAATTATAGTTAGCTAGGGTTTAATTACTACTTACATATCAATCTCAAAAGTCAAGACCAGCTGGGAAAATTAAGAAAGCAATACAGCGGACCACAATTCGTAGAAGTAGAACAGTAAAAGTAGATTAACGAATGAGTTATGAATACGCAACGTACCTGCACAGCACAGGCTTAGCGAACCTCAGTAAACGTACCAACAGAGAAGACAGTGTAAAGAGCCTTTGGTTTTATATGTAGGCGGAGACTTGTGGCCAGGGGGATGCTGCCAATTTTGATCCAAACTCCGAACTCAATAAGTCCTAACTTATTAGGGTTTTGTATTTCAACTCCTTCAACAATTTGGTTTCCTTCAATCTTTTTCCCTCTACTAGTTGAACTCTTTTTGAAAATTTTATTTCTCATCGTTATGGTTCTTAAATTTTAATACGCTCATAACTTGCCCCCCAAGTCACGCTTACCTAACACTAAAAGGAAACCAAAAATTCAAATCAATCGAATTGCTTTTCACTATAGCCATGTTCTATTTCCTATTTACAACCGCCCTCTCTATTTACAAGGGAAATACGAATAGGACGCATGTGCACGGTGAATGCCAATCTTCCTTATTTTTCTTTTTCCTTTTAAACCTTTTAACATGCCGGCCCGCTCCACTCCAAGTAAAATCGAATACACAGTAGATTTGTAAACTACATAAATAATGAAGAGAAACGGATGGGAGAACGTAAAGGAGAAGAAAAACAGCACATGGGCATAAATTAAACCCTTTTTAAGTTGATACATTGTCCATTCATCTTTCTATCTATCAACTTCTTAAATCACAAAATCTGAATATGAATAATGAGAGTAGAACAAGTGGTGCATTCATCTTGCTACCGAGGAGATTTTTCCACTCACAAAACATTAGTTAGCGGTGTCTGCCTGCCTACCTAGTGAAGTAACTAAGTACACCATTTCTAACAAAAAAAAATCATGTCACAACTCACAAGTGCGTGGGTCATCGTGACCCCTTCCTCCCTCTTATCAAAACAACTCATATCTGTCTGCATTGTAATTCAACCTCAACAGTATCCAAATTCGACATTGACAGTGACATTCTTAAAACACAAATAAGGTTAAAAGCAACCGAACCTTTCCCAAATTAACTGTCTATCTCTCTAATAAGCATCTTTCTCTTCATTAAGCTCTGTAAGGAAAAGTTAATCCAAGGTCAACTGCAAAGGTCTGCCCAGTGTTGGGGTAGCGAGAGTCACAGGTCAAGCAATGTAATGAATTGTCCATGCTTCCCTTCAAAACTACATCAAGTTATTACCAGAATCACCTCATTACTGATTCTTTTACAAAGGACCTTCCACCCGAGCTGCGTGCAAGAGCAAAAATTAATTACGAGGCTAAGATTTAACGTACCTTTGTGGATTTGAAAAAAGGTAAAGTACCAGAGTTTTAATAAGTTCTAAGCCAGACTTACGAATATTCAAGGTGGATATTCATGAACCGACGATTTTCTTTGCTTTGTGATAGTGTTACAGAACCTTCAATAAGTTGATCTTGCTCCACCTCTATTGGCTCATAAAAGTACAGCACAGTCTGTAATATTGATTCATTAGAAAGACCACGAAAAGTTAAACTGTAAGATATGAATGATCTGAGATAGGGGATAAGATAATTAGATAACTACCAAAAGCTTATTGAGTTAATATTAAGAATAATCTAAACACCAATGTGTACTGACAATGTGTAAGCATCAAAAACCTTAACAAGGTCTATTATCACCTAGCTGGAGACCCAATGGCTACGTGTGTAAGATAGAGTAGTGCAAAGATATCGTACCTGTTGCCAATGCGTTGGAGGATCCTCAGGCGCAGTCGACAGCACCAAGGCTTCATTGGGATTTGGTCGTTTCTTCCTCTGCTGACCATCCACTTGATTATTGTTAATAAGCAAGGATGGTGCATGATTATTTGTAGAAGGCCCACTGAATTCGACATCAAACCAAAATCCAAACCCATGTAGTGGAGCTGTAAATTCAAGGACTAATTACAACCACAAAAGGTTATACTAAATAAAATTTGGTTGGGCGGGGGTGGGGGTGGTGTGTGTTGGGGTTGGTTTTTGTGTGTGTTGTGTGTGTGTTTTGGGGGGGGGGGGGGGGGGGGTGGTAGGCGAGAGAGAGAGACCTCGCATCATTGATTTGAACTTATAGTTTGTTGTAACAGATTCCAACTCATGAAGTGTAATGGTATGGCAGTCCACATGCTTAACCTACATCATTAATAACAGCAAGATGCTTTAGATTGTAGCTTTTCTACACAAACAAAGAGAACAGAAATGAACAGAGCTCTTCAGTTTATGAATTAAATCGGAGGACATAAAAATTCTTATATAGAAACCCCAAGCACCACCTTAATGATTGCAACTTCCCCATATTTCAAATGAAGCATATGATCAGAATACAAAGCCTAACTAACAAGAATTAAAGGCTTTACCACAGAAATTGTGATTAGTGATCAAGTCCATCTTCCCCTTTGCATACTCTTCCAGTCTTCCTAAAGGTTTACTAAATGCAGCTGATCCAAACTCTACAAACACAAAGCCTGTTTTCTATCTTGTAAATGTAATTTTTAGATATATAAATAAATAAATAAAATAAAAACTACTTCTATTGATTGATGATTTATTTATTTATTGAAAGGAATCGGCCAAAATACGGAGATAAATCTATTGTATGGTATTTTAATCTTAAAATTATTTAAAATAAAAATGATCCTTTCTACCCTCATCTAAAAACAAGAAGAAAAACAGAACTGATTAATTGAATCACCAACATCCCTTATTTTCTAATAGTGGATAAGCCATAGCAAAGTAGCAACTTAAGTCCTCATAAAGAGATTTGATAGTCTCAAGTAGTATCAAGAAAAGGAATCAGAGCCATATAAGTTTTTCTGTAACTGAATAACTTATCATTCACTCTAAGAACGAGTAATAGCCCCACTTTTGGACCTATTAATTTATTAGCTACGGGTTTCAGACCACAACTTTCTTGCCCTAGACAACTTGTCATTGCATCTAATGGAATTATAGCTGAGAGGTGAGTAGTTATAGATTTTCAGAAAGAAGATAAAAATTAATCCATAAAAAGAAAAAGAAAAAAAAGAGGACAACAGGAAGACATTAACATTGGTAGCAAATATTTTATTTATCAGGATATCCGTGTAACTAGAATGAAAACTATAAAAACAAATGAGCCAGTGGAACTCGATTAGAACACTCACCACATGTGGCCATGTCAGAACATTCTCACCCACAATTGTCTCAACACATGGCTCTTCAAATGCGCACTGTTTTGCCAACGGCAACATGGCAGACACTGCAACAAGTCCCATAAAAGAAAAACGTGTCAAGGATTCCATACATGAACAGTAGACTAGAAACATAAAATTCCACATAGCTAGAAATTTTCAAGGGCATGTTTTGGATTAGAAACTTCAAAGTTTCAAGGAATTTAGGCTAAACTAGTTAAGAGGGACTTCAAAGTTCCAAAGCATTTCAAATGATCATAGCAAAAGACTACACAAGGGATTTCCAAAGTAACACCTATCCAAGTAATGGTATGTTTGGATGAGGAACTTCAAAGTACCAAGAAATTTAAGGTATATTAATAAGAAAGACACTAAAAAAAATTGAATAGAGTGCTTGTAAGTAACTAATTGAATAACTAGAAAGAGAGCACATGCGCATTACAAAACCATCAAACAAGGGATTTCCAAAGTAACACCTTCAAATGCATTGCATCTAATTATTTGAAATTCGTTGGTACTTTGAAGTTCCTCATTTTTAATTAGCCTAAATTCTTGGTACTGTGAAGTTCATCATCCAAACATATCCTAAAGCACTTAAACTACTTTCATAATCCTCATTCCCTCGTGTACTTGGAGCATTAATTGAATATAAACTTTAATACTAGAGACAGCAGGTTACTAGGGATCATCAATAACTTTTAATCTGAAGCCACCAAATTTCAACCATACAAGTGGAATGATACAAGATGAATACTGCTAGTAGTTCTCAAACAAAGATAATCTTTAAAAGAACAAAAAAAAAAAAAAACCAAAAAATGTACCCAACATAAGGTCTTCAAAGTTTTTTTTTTTTTCTCCATGTTATGTTAAAGAGGGAAGCACTACTCATGATCCCCACAAAACTCTGCACCGAAGTGTGGGAGTTGCACTGCCCTATTTAAAACTTTACTTTGACAATGTTCATAAATTTTTATTTTAACCATTTTTGCCATTTGCAAGGTCCAGATATGAATTTTAAGACCATTCTATAGATGCTGAGAAAGTCTGACTAAAGTTGAAAATATAAATTAGCAATCTCATTCACTATATATAGGCGAAGAAAGTTATACTTGATGCATCAATTTCAGCAATCAAGAACACAAAAAGGAAAGGATTTTAAGTTAACTCTGGTTTATACATGGAAAAGACTTTGATAGCATTAAGCATCGTCAAAGGCTCAATAAACCCTGCTATACAAAGTGCTAAAAGTTCAAACCATATAAATGTGATATGAATCACATATACGTCAATAAGTGAGAATATAATGCTAAAATATATGATGCGTACTCACTATCAATTCCATAAACATTGCGCCAGAAATCAATGCTTTCAGTGTATCTATCAGAATGTGTGATAGGTGCCATGTACAGCTGCAAGGATACAAAATAAAAATCAGTATGATACAACAGCTGCTATATCTGCAAATTTGAGCCTCAAAAAACTACATCCTAATTACCCCAGTAAATAATACACACATTGCTCATGACTGTTAATTTAATGATTTCAAGGCAAAGCCAGAGTAATGGATTTCACAATTAAAGATGCAGATGATCAATTATTGAAAGATAAAAAGGCAACGAAAGATACCATTGCACTTGAAGGTAGTATAAGACCTCCAGGTTTTAGCCAGCGGTCTCTTGCCGTAATGACACTTCCCAGCATACTCTAAAATAGAAAAGAAAAGAAAAAAAAAAGAGGCAAGAATAATGGAAACGTATCATAAGGTTGCAAACCATGAAATATTCCCATGGCTTATGCGTATGCTGAGTTACAGTTCTAAATGCACCACAAAAAGCTTTAATACAAACCAATGCGTATAAAAATGTTAACTGATACCTCATACAGAAGCATGTAACCCATCCACTCTGAAATTATGACATCAACTTCTTCATCAATATCAACATCCTGCAGAACATTCATTTGTAGCAATCAGCTGGTTCATGGTGTTGCAAGGGAAAGAAAAGTCCTTCTTTGTTTAAATAAGGCATGATTCTCATCCTAGTTTTTGAATAGAATCTAACAGCTTAGAAAGGCCACTTGATTCATGAGCAGAAGTCTAATGATAACAACCCTATGAAAAGAAAAATCAAGAAACTATCCTGCTCATACAAAGCCTACCTCAACTCGCCCATGCAGTACAATGATTGTTTCAGATAGATTGTTTGCTTTAACAACTTCATTTGCCTGCTTTTTAAGGAATAAGATCAATCCAAAACCAATTAGAGAAACATAAAAGGCATTCTTCAATCAGCTACTTCCTGCATCATTGTGAATATACCTGCACTGCAATGTCACTTGCATCAACAGCATATACCTGATACATTGCAACAAAACAGATAAGAGAAACTTATACATACAGAAAAATAATGCCAAGATGAGAAAAAACCGTGGAAGTGACTAGACCAAACTTACAAATATTACAGTATAAAGCAAATTAAGGGGACGATAATCTAATTTTATTAAGGGGACGATAATCTAATTTTATTCAGGGGACGATAATCTAATTTTATTCAGCAAACTTATACATGCAGTATAAAGCAAATATTACAGTATAAAGCAAATTAAGGGGACGATAATCTAATTTTATTCACCCGGTGCCTATAGAAAGAAATTGAAAAGATGGCTGTGACACCCCATGCATCACATTATTTCTGAATCATTAAATAAGGGTATTGACTTGATACTAACTAAACACCTAGTTAAATGAAATCCATAACTACATCCGAAACAGAACACTTTTGTCCATGTCAAAATGAAAATCATTGCAACTAAGGGCAGAGAATCATTTATGAAAAATTATCATAAATCATCCAAAAACAGCTTACACGTTTTGCACCAGCCTGAGCACAAAATATAGAAAGAATTCCAGTGCCACAGCCAACATCCACAACGACCTGGAAGCATCATCCAATCGAGAACAGAATTAGGAAGGTACTATATACAAAACGCTTGCCCAAAGAGATCACTCAAACTGCATAGAACATGCATCCCAAACACGATGCCACATTATAGTATGTTCAGGGTATATTTTATAAAGACTTCAAAACAGGAAACCAGAAGAAAATAGCAGAAAGAAAAAAAATAAAAAACAAAAAGACTCTTAATTCTTAAATACGATTACAGCTATATTACTTTGCCTGCTATAGAACTCTGGTGCTGCATGATTGCTGTCCTATAAGTTTCAGTGCGTACACGATCCTGTATGGTGACATATTTCCAGGTCAGTCAATAATATAACGATCGAATTTCAAAAGAATATCCATAGCAATGTATTTCTAGTGACAAAACAGAAACCTTTCCCTTTAAATTTGGAAATGCAAGCGCATATAACCTTAATCAACATAAAACAGTGTTACCCCCCAAATTCTTTTAAATGGTTTCTTGTTTGAATTCCCAGTTGATATGCTTTCTTAAACAATAAGAATAAAAACAAAGCCATAAGCAGTAAAAGTAGCCCACAAAGCAAAATTTCATTACTTCAGCTGCCATCGAGTTCACTGGAGACTCAGGGCACATCAAAAGCAGTCAAGCAAGATAAAACCTCACACTAACAGTTGAGAAATTTCGCAATCGATTCTGAAAAGCCAGACGGAAATTTGGAAACAAAACATTCTCAAAATGCACCTTGATCATTTCTTCGTGAATACCAACATGAGCGTAGGAGTTGAAATAGGCCATGTCAAAGTCCGTACAGGGCGCCCCTGGTTGTTGTTGCTGCTGCTGAAGCTGCTGCTTATTGCCCTCGCAAACCCTAAGCCCGCCAAAATTACCACCAGTACCAAAGCTGTCTCTGATCTCACGTGACCTGGCACGTGTTCCCCGGCGGATCCTATCCCTCTGGCTCATTCCGTGTTGCTGCTGCTGTTGGTGGTAGCCGTTACTGTAAGTCGGGGTCGAGTTCATTGTTTTGGTGCCAACTCCGCTCGCTCGCGCTCACTCACTGGCAGACCCAATTATGAGAGAAGGAAGAAGGCGCGGATCGACGTTCGCATTTTGCACAAAATATACTTTTATTTTTATTTTCATTTTACATAATTTTAACTTGGCTAACATTGGAATTAAGGGTGATCATTTTTGACATTATTCAATAAATAATTCGAAATTAATACACAATTTATCTAAATTAATCTGCATAATTAAGTTTTTAATTATTTTTGGGTCAATTTGTTATGACACATTAATTAACGGGTGAATTTCAAGTCAACTTATCAATACATATAATGACATATTAACTCGTTTAATAAATAAGTAAATTATGAATTGACCTATTAAACGGGCAAACCATGCTCATGGAGCTTATTTGAGGCCGTAGAGAGCCTTATGGAGGCGGCATACATGATCAGGGTGTTGGGAATCAGTGAAGCCAAGGGGCTGAACCATGTAGACTTCTTCATGTAAAGTGTCATGGAGAAAGGCGTTAGTGACATCCATTTGACGGATAGGCCAATCAAGAGAAACTGCAATGGCTAGAACTACGCGGATGGTTGTTGGTTTGACCATGGGACTGAAGGTTTCATTGTAGTCGAGTCCCTCTTGTTGGTGGAAACCTTTTGGCAACGAGGCGGGCCTTATAGCGTTCGATAGAGCCATGTGCACGCTGTTTTAGGTGAAAACCCCTTTTACACCCCACGGCATTGGTATGAGAGGGAAGGGGAACCAAGGACCAGGTGTGTTGCTTCATAAGAGCATTGTATTCAGTTTGCATAGTCGTTGTCCACTCAGGAGATTTGGAGGGCTGTGTGTAGGAGGTTGGTTCGGGTGTGGTAAGTTTAGTAGTGTTGAAGGCCTGGGTAGGGGATATCTGGAGGTATACAGGAGGTTTCGGGATTTTGAAATCCCAGCCTTGATGTGTGTAGTCATAGGGGGAATATTGGGAGGTCTTGTAGGGTGAGAGGAGGATGAGGTGACACCTAGAGACGCTGCAGAACTTATGGAAGAGGATTGGTCCGGTTGGAATTTTGGCAGTGGTGAGGATAGTGGTGTGGGTGGAGGGGAGGAAGAAGGATTGAGGGCTAGTGGTGCTGGGACTGGTGAGTGAGCAGGAAGATCGAAAGAAATTATGGGGGTGAAGGATAGGAGAGGGTTAGGAGGGGATGACTTGGGGTAAGAAAAGTCATGCTTATTGAAGACAACATGGCGGCTAATATAGACTCGACCTGTGGGTACATGTAGGCAACGGTACCCTGCATGGTGTGGGTTGTAACCAAGGAAAATACAAGGCACGCTGCGGGGTTCTAGCTTGTGTTTAGTGTATGGTCCAATGAAGGGGAAGCACGAACAGCCAAAGGTTATGAGAATATGATATGGTGGTGGTTTACCAGATAGTTTAGTGTAGAGAGAGGTCCAGTGAAGAGTAGGGGTGGGTAGGAGATTAATGAGGAAAACAGCAGTGGTGATAGCATCTGCCCAGTAAGAGTAAGGCAGACCTGCTGTATGGAGGAGGGTTCGTCCCATTTCAGAGATGTGACGGTGTTTCCGTTCAGCTAACCCATTTTGCTGAAGGGTGTGGGGGCAGGAAAAACGGTGGTGAATTCCATGTGTGGAGCAAAAGGCTTAGAACTGATGATTAGTGTATTCGGTGCCACCATCACTCTGAAACTGAGTTATATTTGTGTGGAATTGAGTTTGAACATAGGAATAGAATTTTGTGAAATGGATGAATACTTCAGACTTGTGTCTTAAGGGAAATATCCATGTAAATCGAGTATAATCATCAGTGAACAGTACATATTACCGAAAATCAGAGACAGAAAGCACAGGGGACATCCAAACATCTGAATGGATTAAAGTAAATGGTTTTATTGATTGATGAACAACAGAGGAAAAATACAGGCGAGTACTCTTATTGAGAGCACATTGATTACAAAAGGGTGCAGAATTTAAAGATACAGGAGTGCATAATTTATTTTTGGTTACCACCATGCGAAGGACTTGGGAAGAAGGATGTCCAAGCCGTTGGTGCCATAGGGACGGGGCAACACTAGTGAGGAAGGCTTGGGGTAGTGCGGATTGCAGTGTGATCCTGTAAGGACCATCTTTACAGGGGCCCTGAAACAGAACTTGATCAGTGAGTAAATCTTGAATAAAAAAATGGTAGGGGAAGAAGGTAATTTTGACTTGGTGATCTTTAGTGTATTGAGAGAATGAGAACAGATTCTTTTGGATAAAAGGAACATAGAGGACGTCAGAGAGTTGAAAATTGAAAGGACCAGAGGAGAAGGAGACTGTACCAGTTTGGTGGATGGGGAGGGTGGTGCCATTGCTGATCATGACTTGTTCAGGGGAGAAAGTTGGAGGTTGTGGGGAGGAGAGAGGATCCATGGTGACATGGTGAGTGGCACCTGTGTCCGGGTACCAATTTGGATCTGAAAAGTTGGCGAGGTGGAAACCAGCAAAGGCTTGGGACAGTTTGTGATCTGTAGACTGGGACAGATTGGGGCAGTGAGCAGTAAGGTGGCCATGGCGGTGGCAAGACCAGCATTGAGAACCGGTGGGGCGGTTCGAGGAATATGGAGATGATCCGAGTACACCAGAGGAAGGATATGGGGAGTAGACGTGTAGAGAACCGCGGCGGTTGGGGAAGCGAGTTCCACGACCTGGTCGAGGGCCTTGCTGAAAACCAGAACGTCCACGACGAATGGCATGTAACGACCCGTCCCGAATTCCATGATTAGATTAGTGACTAATCACGATTAGTGAGGCTAATCCGTGATTAGTAGAGCGAAATCGGGCGAGTGATGCGAAATGACCGTTTTGCCCCTGATGGTGGCAAAACGTTGACTTTTCAATCGGGCGGTCAAATGGACTTTGACCGATGACTGTGACGTAGTTCGTGACGTCACGAGTTCATAGACAGGTGGCACGTTCAATTTCGACGTTCGAGGAGGAAGTTATGACGTTCGGAAGTTTAGGGGCATTTTGGTAATTTGGGTGAATAGGAGGTCAAAAGTTGACTTTTTGATCGGGAGGTCCGATGGCCGAGGGCCGAAGACCGTTACGTAGATAAGGACGATACGAATCCGTAGACAGGCGGCACGTCGAATTCGGACGTTCGACGGCGAAGTTACGGTTCACGGAAGTTCCCGATTACTATTCACGACGGCACGTTTTACGAGACAAAAAGTGCAGTTTTGTCTCTAGTGGGCCCAGATATTTAATGGAGGCCCAATGGATGAGTGACACTTGTCACCCATCCACTGGCCAACCTCACCCACTCATGCACCAAAACACTCAACCGTGCATCCATTTTTCCATTTTCCTCCATCCATTACCC
This sequence comes from Prinsepia uniflora, assembly GCA_032719365.1. Classification (NCBI taxonomy): domain Eukaryota; kingdom Viridiplantae; phylum Streptophyta; class Magnoliopsida; order Rosales; family Rosaceae; genus Prinsepia; species Prinsepia uniflora. The sequence goes on along the minus strand of CM064871.1, from coordinate 76,984,969 downwards.
GATTCCATTTCACCCAAAATCCCAAAACCTTCATCCCTTATGATCTGAGGAACCAGGAGAGTGAGAGAGGAGGACTAGGACGGCAGCTGGTGGCTGGAACCGCCGTGGGCGGTGGCGGGAGCCCAAAACCCGATCGGGTACCCGGTAAGCCGTTTTTCCTCATTTTTCGATGTGAGCTTCATGGTTGTTTTTAAATGATTAGGGAATGATTATTAGGATGCTAGGAAGGTTTTAGGACGGTTTTGGTGAGGGTTAACGGCTGAGAAGCCGTGGGGGACCGATCGGAAAAATGGGACCGTGAGGTCCATTTCGAACCAAGGGGTTTCGGGTAGTTTTTCCTAGGTTTCTTGATTAGGATAGATTGGAAATGAGAAAATAGAAATTTAGAAATTGGAATGGAAGAAATCGGATGAAAAATGAGGGAGAAGGAGGCCTGGACCGGTTACGCCGGTCCAGTTGCAGAGGTTGGACCGGACCGGGCCGGTCGGACCGGTTCGATCGCTGGAGAAGACGGGTACTGTAGCGGCGCGTGAGGCCCACGCGCAGCCACTTCAGGCGGCGCGTGCGGGCGCGTGCGGGATATTCTGGGGAAGGTTCCAACATGTGAAATCTTCTATTCGATGTAACGAACATTTTGGGACTGGTTTCGAGTCGATCGGACACCGTCTCGATATGTTTCGGGGCATCGGAAGGTTTAGGTTCGGGATTAAAAATAGTTAAAAATACGGGAAAATTACGGGGCTTCAGTGAGGGGTTATATAAGTAGTTAGTAACCCTCTAAATTAATTTGGACAGGTTTGGAAGTCCCGGTGACAGTGATCGGCTCGGGGAGCCGTATGGCACGCTTATCGAGGCGCGGCTTCGGACGGTCTGTGAGTGGACCTTGTTTTCTAAATTGGTGCATGCATAAATGTTTATTATATGTTTTAAATACTTGTTTGTGTTGCCATGAGTGCATTTGGATGTGTGGTTACGTATAGGCACGTATTTCGAGGTTTCGGCCCTATACGGTGCCTATACGGGGCTGTAGGTCTTTATTGGTCTAAATGAAATAATTTTGGATTTGAAAAGGTAATTCTCGGACTTGCGGTCCATTTGATTTACGGAATCGGGCCGGAGGCCCAATTGGTTTACGATTCGGACCGGAGGTCCAGTTTCTATGTGAATTCGGGCCTAGTGCCCAGTTATGTATTACAAATGGTTTTTACGGGTCATGACGGTTTATGGGAACCGGCATGAACCCCTGAAATGGATTTACGGGTCATGACGGTTTATGGGAACCGGCATGAACCCATGAAAGGATTTTATGGTTCATGACGGCTTATGGGGGCCGGGCATGAATCCTTGAAAGGTTTAAAGAATGATTTCATAAGGTTTTTCATATTCCATCCTATATATATGATTGTCTCCTCCGGGGAGGGTCGTTGGCCTGGGTGGACCCCGGAGTAGTCACGGAGCACTGACTGAGTGGAGTCGCCCCCCAGTTGGGTTCCTTACTCTCAGGATGGGCATGGTTCGTTACCTCCAGGGAGGGTCATTGATCTACGGACATTGACCTGGGTGGACCCTGGAGAGACTTGGGTTTGAGACCCCGGTTAGCACACGTGTAGCTTTATTTTACCGTGACAGGTTCTGGATATGAATATATTGGATAAACATGGTTTCAAATGGTTTGGGAAAACTGTGTTTTATGATGATAAATGGATTTGGGCTGAGATCCCACATATGCTTACTATGTTCTGATTTTCTGTAAATTGGTTTTGGGCAGGAGCCCGTGTGACTTGTATTTACGGAACTTGGGGTTGTGACCCTATTTATGGATGTTTTAACATATATTATTGGATAAATGGTTTTACTATGCATGCATGCTTTTTAGTGGAGGGTATAAATGTCTTTTATGGAAATGTTTTATAAAATCTTTATTTTTGTCCACTCACAGTCTTTCTGTTTTTAATACCCTTCAGGTTGACAGCGGATGTGGACTGTAGCAGAGATCGAGATATCACATGCCTCCTCCGGATCCTGGCGTACTCTGATAGCCCGAAAGGGCAAAGGTCGGAAATATCCCTTGTCTGACACTTCGTGTCAGACGGGAGCAGGGTCATCCCGCACTAATCCCGGGGGGATTGGGATGGGTCCTGTCAACGTGGTATCAGAGCGGGGTTGTCTCTATTCGAGCAACCGTGTAGCTCTTGGAGTATGTACACAGGTCGAGGATGTGATATCTCAATGGGCTGCAGTTCGTGGTCAACCTGATTGTTGGGGTGCCGATACGATAGTTAGTAGGATTGGATCGTGGAACGTCTTGGTTCGGCATTCGATACCGGGGTTGCCATAGTTCTGTCAAGATTGGCAGTGTGGGACCCTACAAAGGGATTAACGTGTTCGTATTCTGGAGTGTGATCGTGAGACGGTTAGTTGGGATCGTCTTTCACGATGTCGTAGGATTGGTTCCGACGACTAGCTGGGAATTGTGATCATCGGATGATCGGATTTGGTTGAGTTAGATAGATTTACTGCAGTTGGCAGTTAGCAACTTGGGTTCATCCTCAGACGGGTTGACCCGTATCTCTGCAACTTGGGTCGAACAGACCCGCGATCACGACCCGGTCACCATTTCTTCTACACCCAACCATTTTCACTCTGGTTTGTTCCTAGATGTTCGTCTTATACCCAGGAACAGTTCTAGCTAATTAAAATCAATAAACAAGGGCTGAAACAAAGACTTACCTCGATGAACAGACCCGGGTTCCCGTCGCCGTTTGCACTCCGTTCAGGCTACCTCCGGTCGTGAACTCAAGCCCAGAAGGTTCCTATAAGTCCCTAGAGTCGATTAGGATTAATAGGAAACAAAACTAAACGTGGGAATTCGAGTTACCAAAATCTGAGTTTTAGAAACCGTTTCGGGTTTTCCGGTTTTCCCCCCACGCCGCCGTCCTCCGCCGTGCTCACTGCCACCGTTCAGCCTCGCCGGCAAGTCCCCAATACACAGACACAGAGAGTGGATGGTTTGCTGGAAAGGTTGGATCGAAATGGCAGAATGTGCTCTGCGGTATGAATTATAAAGAAATGGAGGGAAGGAAATGGATGGCTCAGATTGAATCTCCAGATTAGATCAAGGGCTGAGATCTGATCTGGGGTTTTCAATCCAAAGGCTGACATTTAAAGCTGGTTCAAGTGTTTAATTAATCCAATAGTGGATCTGATCCAATCTAGCCAATGGGTGAGTGACACTTGTCACTCCCCAGGTGTCCTTCAATCAGAATTTCTGAATATAATATTCGACACGAAAACCGAGACACGAACTTCCCGAATTCACGTTTCTGACCATAACTTCCTCGTACGAAGTCCGATTTCGGCGTGCCGCCTGTCTACGGACTCAGGACGTCGAGGCCTACCCAACGGTCCTTGAGTCAACTGAAAATTAGTTGTCAAAAGAAAAGTCAACATTTTCCCCCGAGAGTCCAAATTACGGTAATGCCCCTGAACTTCCGATAGCCATAACTTTTTCCCTGATCGTCCGAAATAGACGTGCCACCTGTCTATGAACTCGTGACGTCCCGAACTACGTCACGGTCATAGGTCAAAGTCCATTTAGTTCCTCAATCAAAAAGTCAACAATTTGACCATACCATTCACAGGGGTAAAATCGTCAATTCACACAAAAAAATTACAATCTGGAAATCCTCGAATTTCCGGGGTGTTACAACCTTCCCCCCTTAAGAAATTTCGTCCCGAAATTTCAAAGAAACAAATGAGGAAATTGTTCTCGCATCTGAGCCTCAGGCTCCCATGTGGCTTCTTCCACATCCTGGTTTCTCCAGAGAATTTTCACGAGAGGGATCGTCTTTCGACGTAGTACCTTGTCCTTCCGATCCAAGATCTGTACTGGTTGTTCTTCAAAGCTCAAATCCTCCCGTAGTTCGACAGGTTGTTCCCTAAGTACATGAGAAGCATCACGTACGTACATCCGTAACATCGATACGTGGAAAACATCGTGAACTCTTGATAGTTCTGGGGGTAGTGCCAATCTGTATGCAACTCTGCCAATTCTCTCCACGATTTCATAAGGTCCGATAAAACGCGGACTCAGTTTCCCCCGTCGGCCAAAACGGATAATCCCCCTCCACGGAGACAACTTCAGGAAGACAAAATCTCCCACTTCAAACTCCAAGTCTCGAATCCGTCGGTCGGCATAACTCTTCTGGCGATCCTGTGCCACCTTCAATCTTTCCTTGATCACGCGAACAGTTTCCATGGTTAAGTCCATTACCTCCGGCCCTACAGCCGCTCGCTCCCCTACCTCCGTCCAGCAGATAGGTGTCCTGCACTGTCGGCCATACAGTGCCTCATAAGGTGCCATCCCGATGCTTGCCTGATAGCTGTTGTTGTAAGCGAATTCCATCAATGGCAAATGAGTATCCCAAGAGTCTTGAAACTGTAGTACACATGACCTCATCATGTCCTCCAGGGTTTGAATGGTTCTCTCAGACTGTCCATCGGTCTGTGGATGGAAAGCAGTACTGAAATGTAGGTTTGTTCCCAAAGTAGCTTGCAAACTCCGCCAGAACCTGGAAGTGAAACGCGGATCACGATCGGACACGATTGATTCCGGCGTACCATGAAGTCGTATGATTTCCTTCACAAACAGCTGAGCCAGTCGGTTAGGTTTATAGGTTTCCAGAACTGGCAGAAAATGGGCTGATTTGGTTAACCGATCCACGATCACCCATACTCCGTCCACTCCACTCTGAGTCCTCGGTAATTTAAAGACGAAGTCCATGGTGATGTGATCCCACTTCCACTCAGGAATCGGAAGTGGCTGCATAGCCCCATACGGTCTCTGCCGTTCCGCCTTAACCTGCTGACAGGTTAAGCATTTGCTCACGAACTCAGCAATATCCTTCTTCATTCCTGGCCACCAATAATGGTTCCGGAGGGTACGGTACATCTTTGTACCTCCCGGATGCATAGCATAGGCCGAACTGTGGGCCTCTTCAAGTATCTCGGCCCGTAACTCTGCCACTGCAGGTACGCACAAACGGCCCAATTTCACCAGTGCTCCATCGTCCCGGATGGTAAAATCCTGTCTCCCATCCGCATCGACCTCAATTCTGTAAATACAGAGTATCGGATCCTGCAGTTGTGCTTCAATGATCCGATCAATCAGTACCGGTCGCACATGGAAGCTGGCCAACAAAGCTCCATGCTCGTCCGTACCCAAAATAACTCCCGCCTTCCGGAGTTCCACCAGCAAGGGAAGATACACCACCCCAAGGTGTGCAATAGTTCCTGCTGATTTCCTGCTGAGTGCATCCGCCACCACATTGGCCTTACCCGGATGGTACTCGATCGTACAGTCATAGTCCTTCAGTAGCTCCAACCATCTCCGTTGTCTCATGTTGAGCTCCTTCTGAGTGAATAAATATTTAAGACTCTGGTGGTCGGTGTATATTCGACACGTTGCGCCGAACAGATAATGTCTCCAGATCTTGAGAGCATGAACCACCGCTGCCAACTCCAAATCATGGGTAGGGTAGTTCAACTCATGGGTCTTCAGCTGCCGGGATGCATAGGCGATAACCTTGCCAGTTTGCATCAACACGCAGCCTAGACCTTGCAGCGATGCATCACTGAAGACCACAAACTCTCCACTGTCATCCGGCAATGCAAGGACAGGTGCAGTGGTCAATCGATCTTTCAACTCTTGAAAGCTCCGATCGCATTGCTCGTCCCAGATAAACTTTACTCCCTTTCGAGTCAAACGAGTCAATGGTGCAGCAATTTTGGAGAAACCCTCCACGAATCTCCGGTAGTAACCTGCCAATCCGACGAAACTCCGCACCTCGGTCACTGTTGTCGGTTTAGCCCAGTTGGTTACCGCTTCTGTTTTCTGGGGATCCACGCAAATCCCATCCGTCGATATCACGTGTCCCAGAAAACCAATACTGCTCAGCCAAAACTGACACTTGCTCAGCTTGGCATACAATTGTTCTTGTCTCAGTTTCTCCAAGACCAGCCGTAGATGTTCTTCATGTGCACGGGCACTCCTCGAGTATACCAAAATATCATCGATGAACACAATCACGAACTTATCCAGGTAGGGTCGGAAGACCCGGTTCATCAGATCCATGAATGCTGCTGGAGCATTCGTCAAACCAAATGGCATAACAAGGAACTCGTAGTGCCCGTAACGGGTTCGAAAAGCAGTTTTCGGAATATCCTCCTCCGAAATCCTCAGTTGGTGATACCCAGATCGCAAATCAATTTTCGAGAAGCACTGAGCTCCCCGCAACTGGTCGAAAAGGTCATCAATCCTGGGTAGAGGATACTGGTTCCTCAATGTCACCTTGTTGAGTTGTCGATAATCAATACATAAACGGAGACTTCCTTCCTTCTTCTTCACGAACAACACCGGTGCTCCCCACGGTGAAGTGCTCGGTCGGACATACCCCAAATCTACCAACTCCTGCAATTGAGTCTTGAGTTCCCGTAACTCGGCCGGCGCCATCCGGTATGGTGCCTGGGATATAGGTCGGGTACCCGGGAGTAGTTCAATAGTAAACTCAATCTCCCGCGATGGTGGCAATCCAGGTAAGTCTTCCGGGAATACGTCCGGAAACTCACAAACCACCGGTATTTCGTCGATAACCGGAGTATCGACCCGTTCCGACACGACATGCGCCAGATAACCCTGGCATCCCTTCCGTAGAAGTTTGGTAGCAGTAAGTGACGAAATCACTTCAGGAGGCGAACCATCACGTTCCCCCTGAAAGATAACTTCCGGCAAACCCGGGCTCCGCAAAATTACTTGCTTGCTACAGCAGTCGATGAGCGATCCGTGCTCCGACAGCCAATCCATCCCTAGGATTATATCGAAGTCGTGGATATCCAGAATAATTAAGTCTGCTGGTAAATCCACATCCTCAATTCTTACCGGGCACCTCCGAATCACCTGATTCACAAGGTACACGGTACCCATCGGGGTGCCAACACCCATTTCGCAATCTAAGGCTGATACCACACAATCAAGCAAACCAGCACAACTCCTCGAAATAAAAGAATGTGTAGCCCCCGCATCCATTAATACACGTACAAGAAAATTAAGGATATGTAGTGTACCTGTGACCACGCCTGGAGCAGTCCTCGCCTGCTGCTGGGTCATTGCAAACACTTGGGCCCTCGGCCCTCCGTTCCGTCCGCGCCCGCGCGCGCCACGTCCAGCACCACGGTCACCTCCCTGACCGCGACCTCCGTTAGTGTGGGACGCCGTGCTCTGCACCACACTCGAGCCCCCAGCGTCGTTGTTTTTGGACAACTGCGGACAATCGCAGGCATAGTGGCCTTCCTCTCCGCAAGCAAAACAAGTTACTGGCCTTGGCCTGCCCGAATGCCCACCAGATGCACCACTCCAAGATGAGTGCTGCCCAGAGTTGTGTCCAGATCCTCTGCCCTGAGAGCCTCCACGTCGACCCGACCAGCCACGACCCTTGAAGGATGAGGGTGCTCCTCTGTAGCTCCCTCCCCTATTGTTCTTCCGGCCTGATGGCCCATGGTGTGGGCGATCCTGACGTCGCCCCTCCCCCGAAGGTTGTCGTGATTGGTGTGCCGCCAGACTGGCCTCGACACGCACCGCTGCGTCGACCATATCCCTCAGAGAAGCATGAGTGGTAGCAGTCACACTGGCCCGGATCTCCCCTCGGAGTCCAAGCTCAAACCGCTGGCATTTGTCCTCCTCCGTGCTTACGAATGAGGCAGCGAACCGGGAAAGTCTCCCGAAAGTTTGCTCGTAGTCTGAAACAGACATGTCACCCTGCTCCAGCCGCAGGAATTCCGCCTCCCGCGCCGCGCGAAAAGATCGCGGGTAGTACTGGTCCAGAAACCTGGAACGAAAAGCTTCCCAGGTAGTGGTATGGACAGACCACCCGGACATTTCGAGTCCATGCCACCACTGGTAGGCTCCTCCCTCCAGTAAGAAGGCCGCCAGAGTCACTCGTTCGCCCGGAGGGCAGTGCATCACCGAGAAGATCCTCTCCCACTTGGTGATCCAGTCGTGAGCATCCTCGGGGTTTGATCCCCCGCAGAAAGGAGTGGCTCCCAAACGTTGAGCCCTTTCGATGCTCGCGCATTCCATCTCTCTTTCTAGATCCTCGTCCGTTCGAGTATGCGGAATTCTCCTAGGAGGCATAACCAACTGTCAAGAGGCATAGATCAGAAAACAATATTCTTAAAAGTCGAAAAGTAACTAGTACTAATCGCTAGTCTAGCATGCAGACCAATACCCTAGTACTGACCACAACCTAGTGCTCTGATACCAAGCTGACAGGACCCGCCCCGATCCCACAGGGACCACAAGGGGACGTGCCCTGCTCCCGTCTGACACCCAATAATTCATACCAATTTTAACCTCAAAACATTTAAAAGCATAAATAACCAAATTAAAGTCATACATAAAATCCGAATTAAACGAATGTCAGACAAGGGATATAATCCAAAATTACAAATTTGCGAGCACGACTCTAAAGTAATCCTGCGGGTACACCGCCCAGCAGGGGTTCAGGTACGCAGAAGTAGATCTATGCCTCAGCCTCTGGCTCCTCCTCTACCTCAGTTTCCCGACCTGGAGGGGTTATCAAACAGTAAGGGTGAGTGGACCGAAACACAAGTTTATGAAATCGTTTGATAAGTAAAACATATAATTTACCCCTCCGTTTTCCAAATATGTGTGCACCATAATTCCAAAATCATAAACCATAGAATATGAACCATAAGGCATATAGCAAAACCATAACCATAATTTTAGTTGCTGCACTATACACTCCAATCCCGACATCCCTGATGTCTGACGTCCCTGACGTCCAATAGGTCACAATCACAAGGCTACGCGTGCCACTCGGGTCTCAATTTCCGAGTTCAATCCCCGAACCCCGTTCGGGTACAGCATCCCCGATGCTTAGCGTCATAGACGCTGGACGTACTAGACGTCCGTGACCTCTCCGGGGTACCTCATCCGGAGGAGACAATATAATATGGAAGGATCTATACAGTGCAGTAACAAATACATTTTATTGATATCCACATGCAAACATATATATATATAGATAGAATCCGAACCAATCATTCAGTTTCATCGGACGGGTCTCAAGCCCAAATACCGTGAAACGTGCCATAACCATATTTTCCATATCATCAAAACCATCATTGTTTTAGCATGTGAATAAGTATAATAAAACCAGAAAACATTTATGCACACAAGGGTTTAAGAAAATGGCCCACTCACAGTACAATCCTGCTAGAAACCGAACGTATACCCTCGTCCTGGTACAAATGTACAATCCCTGTCAAATCCAAGTATTCGTAAAGGTCAAATTAAACCCCCAACATTCAACCATGAAAGCCTAGGTCGAAACCGACCCGGGAAAGCCGCCCGAACGCGCTTCCCAAGGCAATAAACCTTATTTTGACCAACTTAATGATCTCCGATCGACCCGAAACCACCGCCATTGGATCCGGATCGTCGAAACCTAAAGAATGGTGGTGGTCCCACCAGAAACACTGTTCACACGCGCCCCCACGCGCCGGTCAACGTGGCGGTCAACGCAGGAACAGTTCCTGCTGACGTCATCGCTGACGTCACTGCTGACGTCAGCATGACGTCATGCTGACGTCATCTGACAGCTGTCAGGTCTGACGTGTCAGACTCTGACAGGTGCCACGTGTCAACATCCAATTGGTCCACCTCACTGATCTGTCAGACCACGTGTCAGATCTGACATGTGCCACGTGTCAGCACGGCACTGGTCCACGTCACTGACATGTCAGTGACACGTGGCAGTCCCTGACTGGTCCACGTCACTGACATGTCAGTGCTGACTGTGCACTGACATGTGACACGTGTCGGCTCACGGTTGGTCCACGTCACCTGACAGTCTGACAGGGTGCCACGTCATCACCTCTGTCCTCAGACGGGTTGACCCGTATCTCTGCAACTTGGGTCGAACAGACCCGCGATCACGACCCGGTCACCATTTCTTCTACACCCAACCATTTTCACTCTGGTTTGTTCCTAGATGTTCGTCTTATACCCAGGAACAGTTCTAGCTAATTAAAATCAATAAACAAGGGCTGAAACAAAGACTTACCTCGATGAACAGACCCGGGTTCCCGTCGCCGTTTGCACTCCGTTCAGGCTACCTCCGGTCGTGAACTCAAGCCCAGAAGGTTCCTATAAGTCCCTAGAGTCGATTAGGATTAATAGGAAACAAAACTAAACGTGGGAATTCGAGTTACCAAAATCTGAGTTTTAGAAACCGTTTCGGGTTTTCCGGTTTTCCCCCCACGCCGCCGTCCTCCGCCGTGCTCACTGCCACCGTTCAGCCTCGCCGGCAAGTCCCCAATACACAGACACAGAGAGTGGATGGTTTGCTGGAAAGGTTGGATCGAAATGGCAGAATGTGCTCTGCGGTATGAATTATAAAGAAATGGAGGGAAGGAAATGGATGGCTCAGATTGAATCTCCAGATTAGATCAAGGGCTGAGATCTGATCTGGGGTTTTCAATCCAAAGGCTGACATTTAAAGCTGGTTCAAGTGTTTAATTAATCCAATAGTGGATCTGATCCAATCTAGCCAATGGGTGAGTGACACTTGTCACTCCCCAGGTGTCCTTCAATCAGAATTTCTGAATATAATATTCGACACGAAAACCGAGACACGAACTTCCCGAATTCACGTTTCTGACCATAACTTCCTCGTACGAAGTCCGATTTCGGCGTGCCGCCTGTCTACGGACTCAGGACGTCGAGGCCTACCCAACGGTCCTTGAGTCAACTGAAAATTAGTTGTCAAAAGAAAAGTCAACATTTTCCCCCGAGAGTCCAAATTACGGTAATGCCCCTGAACTTCCGATAGCCATAACTTTTTCCCTGATCGTCCGAAATAGACGTGCCACCTGTCTATGAACTCGTGACGTCCCGAACTACGTCACGGTCATAGGTCAAAGTCCATTTAGTTCCTCAATCAAAAAGTCAACAATTTGACCATACCATTCACAGGGGTAAAATCGTCAATTCACACAAAAAAATTACAATCTGGAAATCCTCGAATTTCCGGGGTGTTACAATTGACGTCTTTATGATGTCCAGACCGCGGGGTCGGTCAGATCGTGGATTTTACTACCTTATGCAGTTGGGTTCTGGGGAACTCTAGGTGTGATCGTGGAACCCTACCGGATGTGTATGGTTCGGAAATGGGAGTTGGCGAGTGGTGTGACTTGGACGACTATTCGGATTTGGATTCTTTAGTCGGTCTAGTCATGTCAGCTTGTATTGGGACTGCACTTCGCAGTCAAGGTTGTACGTATCGGTTAGACCGAGTTGGTTGTCGTGCTACTTCAGTTGTGGGTTGGTACAACTAAGGTCGCGGGTGACCTGGTAGACGACATTGGGTTAGTCGAGTTGCGCCTGGTTAGAGTGTGGTTGGACAGGTTACCGGGGTTGGTACTTGTCGATGGAATCCCTGAGTGGGATACAGGGTAGTTGGTACGGGCTGTTGATTCCGTTGGATGCGAATCTCGATAGCGAGGTCTGGTAGTTAGGTATGCACGAGGTTGTGGCAGACGCTACTATCGATGGACTTAGTCGAGTCTCATCAGGTCGGGTAGACTCAGGTTGTCGTGATGATGATACGAGGTGCGTGAGTAACGCATATGTACGAGCAGTGATTCTGGATTCGACTCGATTACGGCTGAGTGCGATCGCAGAATGAGTTGGGGACGTTCAGGGGACGTTTTCTTTTTCTCGCATGAGTCGTCAGGGTGACTGTACCCAGAGTTGACAGGTACGAGGGAGACAGAGTTTCTCCTATACGAGCAGAGGTACGCGATCGTCGCTTGGTATGAGCGGAGATCCAGGATGTCAGTGTTGCACACGGTGTGCTAGCGTCAGTACTGATGCTAGTGAGGATGCTTGTGTGCTGATGTTGACAGGTGGTAGTGATGGTGCTGGTACTCGTGCTAGTGCTAGTGCTAGTGCTGGTGTCGGTGCGGGTGATTGTGATGACGGTGAGTCACGAGTCGGGATGTGGCTCTGTCGAGATGGGCATATGTTCGGTATCTCTGGTTCCAGAGTGGACCTCAGATAAGGTTAAAGTGGTTAAGGGACACGTGGTTGATGTCCGGGTATGTTGTTTCCAATCTTGTTGGAACTTCGGAATCGCGAGAGGTTGCGAATGAGGTGACGAGTGGAATGCGGGTTTTCCGCATTGGTAACGGGTATGTTGAAGTCGTTTTGGGTGACTTCTCAGGTTCTACCATAAATGATGATGGTGGATGACGTTGATGATATAGATGATGGTTGGATCACTAGTACACTGATCGTGTATTGGTTGGTGGACCCGGGATTTGTTTTGGGTCATTAAGTGGAGTTGAGTATATCGAAGTTAGGTGACTGAGATTCCTCATTCTCTACTTGGTGGCAGACGATGTCAGGTTACCTGACGTGGTGAGTGCATCGAGTGTTGTTTGCATTCACGTAGGATGGATTATTCGATCATTCTTGTTTTGCCTTGGTGGAATGACAAGGATCGATACGAGCTAATCAGTGAAAACCCACAGTCTCGGCGTGTCTCGTCATAGACTAATCTATTTAAGAGGTGGGAAATGGTCTAGGACTTTGGTTGGCGTGACGATCCTCGATCGTGACGTCTATGGTCGGTGGACGTAGTGTTGGATCTGGATCGTGATTTGGGTATCCAGATAGGTGGAGAGTTTATTACTCTTACTTGGATGTTGAGTGAAGCATGATGGGACTGAACTTCTTTTCGAGGTAAATCCCATATGGCTTATTACTCGCCTGAGTAGTTGTCCGAGGAGTAGGTGTCTGACGAAGTCGGGTTTTGTCAGACTTAGTGTTGTGTGTGATGTTGTGATTGGCTTCCCTATGAAGTCAATCGATGGTGTTGGAGTAATCGGTTGAGCAGACAACCGATAGGTTCATGATTGATACGTCTCGGTAGACGAGAAGGATATTTCGAGTTTTGGAATCAGATTTCTGAATGACGATTCAGGATTTGATTTTGGAACTTGAAAGAGGATTTCTGTATTTGGGTTTTGGAATCGGATTCTGGGTGACGATTCAGGATTTGATTCTAGAGCTTGACTATGGATTTTCTTTTTATGGATTTGGGTTCGAAATGGTTATTCCAAATGCCGGTTTACGGAATGATGATTTCGGATTCGAATTTGGACATGATTATGGATATGATTTCTGGGTTTGGATTCGGGATTTCTCACGAAATTTCGGATTTGGATTTGGGGAATAGATAATGGGTCGGAGTTTCAATTTGTCTAGTACTGGATTGGACAAATGGACTCCATAGTAGAAACGTGATCGGCTACAACCTATATGGGTGTAGGCTGATTGATGTGTAGATGTATGTACCTTGTACGTTGTTCGAGGTACAATACTGGGCATACTTGTGGTGCCTAGTGACGGTATATAGGTTATACCGGTGGTACGTTGGAGAGCGTGTTGGTAGTCGGCTTAGTTCCGATACCACTGGATTAGTCGAGGTCGTGAACTAGGCATTGGATACTGTGCATTAGGTCATGGTATTTCTAATGGGTCTAGTTACACACAGGTCGAGTGCAATGCTTGTGGTTAGTGTAACCACGAGTGCGTGTCATATCAGTTTGCGACTGACGACTGTCAAGTGGTGACAGTTGTCGAAGGTGTCAGCGTGGATCGGTTAGTGAGTTTTGGTGACTCCCAGTGGGAGTAGATATCAGGATAGTTAGTGGTTGAGCACGGAACCGTCTAGTTGGTTGTGTCAACGAAACGGTAGATTCGACAAGTAGTGTCAATTCAGAACGCATGACTACTGTCATTCGACGTGGTCGAACGTAGTCGATACGATATGGATGTTAGCGGTACGTCTGGTTGCAGACGAGTATTATTCTGGTTAGTGGGTGTACTAGCGTACATGTATTTTGAGGTTGATTCTACTTTCCACGAGCTGGATGTGGAATCAGGATAGTTGGAGTTTCGAGAATGGAACTAAATTAAGGAGGGAAGAACGGTTGGGTTTAGGTCGGTTGGAATTTCGAGGACGAAATTAATTAAGGAGGGAAGGTTGTAACGACCCGTCCCGAATTCCATGATTAGATTAGTGACTAATCACGATTAGTGAGGCTAATCCGTGATTAGTAGAGCGAAATCGGGCGAGTGATGCGAAATGACCGTTTTACCCCTGATGGTGGCAAAACGTTGACTTTTCAATCGGGCGGTCAAATGGACTTTGACCGATGACTGTGACGTAGTTCGTGACGTCACGAGTTCATAGACAGGTGGCACGTTCAATTTCGACGTTCGAGGAGGAAGTTATGACGTTCGGAAGTTTAGGGGCATTTTGGTAATTTGGGTGAATAGGAGGTCAAAAGTTGACTTTTTGATCGGGAGGTCCGATGGCCGAGGGCCGAAGACCGTTACGTAGATAAGGACGATACGAATCCGTAGACAGGCGGCACGTCGAATTCGGACGTTCGACGGCGAAGTTACGGTTCACGGAAGTTCCCGATTACTATTCACGACGGCACGTTTTACGAGACAAAAAGTGCAGTTTTGTCTCTAGTGGGCCCAGATATTTAATGGAGGCCCAATGGATGAGTGACACTTGTCACCCATCCACTGGCCAACCTCACCCACTCATGCACCAAAACACTCAACCGTGCATCCATTTTTCCATTTTCCTCCATCCATTACCCGATTCCATTTCACCCAAAATCCCAAAACCTTCATCCCTTATGATCTGAGGAACCAGGAGAGTGAGAGAGGAGGACTAGGACGGCAGCTGGTGGCTGGAACCGCCGTGGGCGGTGGCGGGAGCCCAAAACCCGATCGGGTACCCGGTAAGCCGTTTTTCCTCATTTTTCGATGTGAGCTTCATGGTTGTTTTTAAATGATTAGGGAATGATTATTAGGATGCTAGGAAGGTTTTAGGACGGTTTTGGTGAGGGTTAACGGCTGAGAAGCCGTGGGGGACCGATCGGAAAAATGGGACCGTGAGGTCCATTTCGAACCAAGGGGTTTCGGGTAGTTTTTCCTAGGTTTCTTGATTAGGATAGATTGGAAATGAGAAAATAGAAATTTAGAAATTGGAATGGAAGAAATCGGATGAAAAATGAGGGAGAAGGAGGCCTGGACCGGTTACGCCGGTCCAGTTGCAGAGGTTGGACCGGACCGGGCCGGTCGGACCGGTTCGATCGCTGGAGAAGACGGGTACTGTAGCGGCGCGTGAGGCCCACGCGCAGCCACTTCAGGCGGCGCGTGCGGGCGCGTGCGGGATATTCTGGGGAAGGTTCCAACATGTGAAATCTTCTATTCGATGTAACGAACATTTTGGGACTGGTTTCGAGTCGATCGGACACCGTCTCGATATGTTTCGGGGCATCGGAAGGTTTAGGTTCGGGATTAAAAATAGTTAAAAATACGGGAAAATTACGGGGCTTCAGTGAGGGGTTATATAAGTAGTTAGTAACCCTCTAAATTAATTTGGACAGGTTTGGAAGTCCCGGTGACAGTGATCGGCTCGGGGAGCCGTATGGCACGCTTATCGAGGCGCGGCTTCGGACGGTCTGTGAGTGGACCTTGTTTTCTAAATTGGTGCATGCATAAATGTTTATTATATGTTTTAAATACTTGTTTGTGTTGCCATGAGTGCATTTGGATGTGTGGTTACGTATAGGCACGTATTTCGAGGTTTCGGCCCTATACGGTGCCTATACGGGGCTGTAGGTCTTTATTGGTCTAAATGAAATAATTTTGGATTTGAAAAGGTAATTCTCGGACTTGCGGTCCATTTGATTTACGGAATCGGGCCGGAGGCCCAATTGGTTTACGATTCGGACCGGAGGTCCAGTTTCTATGTGAATTCGGGCCTAGTGCCCAGTTATGTATTACAAATGGTTTTTACGGGTCATGACGGTTTATGGGAACCGGCATGAACCCCTGAAATGGATTTACGGGTCATGACGGTTTATGGGAACCGGCATGAACCCATGAAAGGATTTTATGGTTCATGACGGCTTATGGGGGCCGGGCATGAATCCTTGAAAGGTTTAAAGAATGATTTCAAAAGGTTTTTCATATTCCATCCTATATATATGATTGTCTCCTCCGGGGAGGGTCGTTGGCCTGGGTGGACCCCGGAGTAGTCACGGAGCACTGACTGAGTGGAGTCGCCCCCCAGTTGGGTTCCTTACTCTCAGGATGGGCATGGTTCGTTACCTCCAGGGAGGGTCATTGATCTACGGACATTGACCTGGGTGGACCCTGGAGAGACTTGGGTTTGAGACCCCGGTTAGCACACGTGTAGCTTTATTTTACCGTGACAGGTTCTGGATATGAATATATTGGATAAACATGGTTTCAAATGGTTTGGGAAAACTGTGTTTTATGATGATAAATGGATTTGGGCTGAGATCCCACATATGCTTACTATGTTCTGATTTTCTGTAAATTGGTTTTGGGCAGGAGCCCGTGTGACTTGTATTTACGGAACTTGGGGTTGTGACCCTATTTATGGATGTTTTAACATATATTATTGGATAAATGGTTTTACTATGCATGCATGCTTTTTAGTGGAGGGTATAAATGTCTTTTATGGAAATGTTTTATAAAATCTTTATTTTTGTCCACTCACAGTCTTTCTGTTTTTAATACCCTTCAGGTTGACAGCGGATGTGGACTGTAGCAGAGATCGAGATATCACATGCCTCCTCCGGATCCTGGCGTACTCTGATAGCCCGAAAGGGCAAAGGTCGGAAATATCCCTTGTCTGACACTTCGTGTCAGACGGGAGCAGGGTCATCCCGCACTAATCCCGGGGGGATTGGGATGGGTCCTGTCATGGCAAGTCCATGGTGGGCAGTCTACAGGGCGGTGGGTGGATTGACAGCAGCAGGTTGGAGGGTGGAGGCTTGTTGGGCTTCAAATGAGAGGAGTCGGACTCTGAGATCAGTGAAGGGAGGCAGAGGAGGAAAGTTGAGCATAGTTGTCACAAGAATGCTGTATTCTGAGCCAAGCCCACGTAAAACAGCAGTGACCAACTCCCGGGAAGAGAATGGTTCGTTGATGGCAACAAGAGAGGCTGCGAGTGTTTTGGCATGGCTGAGGTAGTCAGAGACAGATTGGGAGCCTTCGGTGAGAGACATGAGTTGGAATCTGAGGTTAGTGGCATTTGTTAGGGATTGTTGGGATAAATTTTTCCGTAGGCATTCCCAGATTTCTCGGGAAGTGTTCAGTCCGACAACTTGAGATAGAACAGGTTCTGTCAGCATTGCTCGAAGTAGGCTGATAAGAGTTTGATCGATTTGGTACCACTGGTGGTATGCATGATTAGGCAGAGGAAAAGAAGACGCAGTAATGACAGAGGATGATGAATCGGATTGGGGAGAGGATTCATCATTGACCGAAGAGGGAAGGGTAAGAGAGGGAGGGGAATGAGTTCCATCGATGAACCGCTAGTAGTTATGGCCGATCAGAAATAGTTCGATCTGACTTTCCCAGAGAAGATAGTTTGATTCAGTGAGTTTGATGGAAACTAGGGTTGAGACATGATTTGGTGAGATTGAGGGGGAGGCACATGAGTCACTAGCCATGACAGGAAGGAAATGAGGATCGAACTATGATGGTCAGACGTTCTTCTCTGATACCATGAAGAATTGGTGAATTTTCTGATGTGATTCACATAGCCAAACGGCTATATATATATACACAAGTGTAGGGAGATAAGATCAAGCAGTTATATATGTCCTAATCTTATCCTAACAGCAGTTAGTAACTGACTAACTGCTAGTAACTACCTAGGACAGATGTCTAATGTTAGTGTACACGTGTATGCCTACCTATACAGGTCTAGTAGTGTTTTGTCCTACAACTCTAGGATTATACTGTCGTACATAATCCATCTAATAACCTACTAACTCGGGAGGGGGCACAACCCTAGCTCATCTCTATATAAATATGGATTCACGTATCAATCACTATCTTATATATCTACTAATTTACTTATTTATATACATTTTAAATTTTATAACTTAAATAAGTTAAACATTTTAAACATGCTACAATCCATTACCAGCTCTAATTAACTCTGCTTTAAATATATATATTTTTTGTTATAATACACATTTTATTTAAAACACTTTATAATAGTATGTGGATAAGACATTGCTAATTCAATAACCCAATTGTAAGTATTAGTGTCAGGACTCACCCCTAATCCCCCGGGATTAGGGCTAAATCCCGATCCCGTCTAACTTATGCATAACACGAAGGCTAAACGAACGTCCAACCTCGGTGTGACACGTAAGTCGGGCAAGGGATTTTCGATCCGACCGTCTAAAATTTTCCAAACTTCCCAGAGTGCGAAGAGTCTACTGTGGATCATACGTGTGATGTCTCCGTCTCTCTCGACCAACAGCCCGCGCCGCAACAACCTGGAGGGTATCGAAAACACGAAAAGACTGTGAGTGGACAAAAATAAAGTATATATTTAAAAACATTTCATAGAACTATGACATTATACCCTCCGCGTAAAAACCAATGCATGCATATCAAGTCAAGTTATGAAATCACTCATATAAAAAACCATCATTGAAAAACCATTGAAAACCCGAATCAAATCCGCTATTTCAATCCAGGCCTCAGCCTCAAACCATAAATCAATCTCAAATTCGGGAACTCAGTCCCAAAACTCCTCAAATCCACTTCATCTGGGCCATTGCCCAAAACATCAGAAAATCAGTGAAAAACATCAATCATACAAGTTTACTGGATCTCAAGTGCGCCCGAGTCTTTAAACTCAAAACACAATGCGCAAATAGCCAAGCCTTCTTGGGATATCAACGAGTCTTTAAACTCAAAACACAATCACAGGTCTCGGGCGGTATCATATCCGAGTCTTTAAACTCAAAACCATACCGAGTCTTTAAACTCAAAACATCAATCCAGAGCCATCCCCCCGTAAATCAATCCGAGTCTTTAAACTCAAAACCAGATTCAGTGGGTTTTCTCTTTTTCCGGGTCTTTAAACCCAAAACCATTTTTCAATCAACCATGAAAACCACAGAAAATCTATCTCCGGATTCGCAACAATGATTCCGTAAGCCGACATCCAGAACCACTGTCCCGAACCCAAATCCAGACTTCCTTTCTGAAATCACAAGAGCTGGGCTCCAAGCCCGAAATCACTTTTCCGAAATCCATTTCAAAATTTTGAAATCAAATCATATTTCAAAACCCGAAGTCAAATCATTAAAACCATCGTCAAATCATAAGGGAAAGCGAAATCTCGTAAAACGTGAAATACCGTCATTTCCTCGAAAAACGTGCAAAAACCGTAAACCATCACAATCATTAATCAAATCATAGAATCACGTATAGAAAACATATAAAAATATATATGCATGCATCAAGAGTTAGAAAGCAAAGTCCACTCACAGACCATTCTGACGTCGCCTCGATACGCGCGCACTTATGCCTTTCCCGGCCATTCTGCTATCCTCGACTTTCCCGAGCCTGTCCAAAGCCCATAACGAGGTTACTAACTACGTCACAAAAGTCCTACTCAAGTCCCATAATTTTCCCAAACTTCTAGCGTACTTTAAACAGAACTGTCAGGACCCACCCCGGTTTCACCCCGAAAACCGAGGTAAATCCTGCTCCCGTCTGACACTCCGACACTAAACCGAAGTAAACTCACGAAAACCACCAAACTACACAGTCAGACGCAGGAGAAACTTTATAAAACATCTCGAAGTTAAAGATTTACAGAGCATAGTACTAAATACAAAAGGAAGAAAACCGATAACCAGTACACGCACACGGAAACTTTAAAACACTTCGGGATCGCTCTCGTAACTTCTATGCCTCTGACGCTGCCTCGACGTCAAAACCCCGCGCTAGCTCCACGACCTGGAGGGCAAGTTAAAAACAAAAGGTGTGAGTGAACCATAAAGAATAAAAGTTTCAAAAATCATTTTATAATAAAACAGGGTTTGGCCCTCCGTTTTGAAACCACACATGCATAACCCAGTTACCAAAAACAGTTATAACTCATAATATCGCCATGAAAACAATTGCAGAGAACATCATAAATGCAGTTATAGAAATCGTATCATAAACATCATAAAACCGTAACACAAAACATAAATACCAAGCCATCATTATCCGATCAAACCTGCTGGACCTATCCGAGTCTTTAAACTCAATCCAGGCCTCAATAATATCCGAGTCTTTAAACTCAACAGGCCTATGGGGGAAATATCAATATATCCGAGTCTATAAACCCCTGAGTCTTTAAACTCAATCCGGGTCTTTAAACACAATCTGGGCCCGTCCCCCGTCAATCACAATATTCGGGTCTTTAAACCCAATATCCAGATCCAGCAAATCCAATCCAAAACCATTTGAAAACATTTCGAAATCCATATCCAAACCCGAATCCGAAACCACTGGTCCGAAGCCATTCCGGCATCCAGAACCATAATTCCGAACCTAAATCCGGAAATCCACTTTTCAACTTTAAAACCAAATTTCGCTTTTCGAAATCCGATTCTAAAACCGAAAACCTTGATCATCGAAATCATGTTCCAAAATCCCTTTATAATCATTGAAAACCATTTATTGTTTGAAATCCCAAAACCATGGCATCATAATCAGAAATCAAGCATTTCTCGTAAAACGTGCCAAATACGTTATTTCTCGAAAAACGTGCAATTAAGTAAAACAGTTATAGCATATTCAAATGACCATGAAATCACATATAAAACCATAAAACAAGTAATTAAAAGCAGTTATGCATGCTCAGTTATAGAGAAGGGGTCCACTCACAGATAACGGGCCCTCAGTCGCGTCCCGAACGTCCCGTACGTTCTTCAGCTTCCTCGGGAAATCCCGATCCTGTCAACAACCACCAAAGTACATTACTAACACATCTACGAAGGTCCACCTAATTTTCCCCAAAAATCCTTGGGTCCTAAACGTAACGAACCGGAACCCTAAACCTTCAATCTCGCGGAACTAATCTCAAACGACGTCCGAACAACCCGAAACCAATTCCATTAGACTCGTTACAACACCTAGACCAAAAACCATGTTGACCATTTTCCCAACTGCCGCCGCACGTGCCCCCACGCGCCGCCCAAAGTGGCTGCTCGTGGGCCTCACGCGCCTGCACACAGGATACTGTTCACCGTCGTCTACCTTAGGCAAACCGGTCTGAACCGGCGCACTCGGTTCTCTGCCGTCCGTCCACCAATTCGACTCATTTCTTCACCATCTTCATTGTCCAGTCCTCAGCAATCCAGTCCCCTCACTCAAACACCTCGACACAGCCTCTAAGTCGTCGACTCAAGCTCGAACAAAAACTCGAACCAGTCCCCTGTTTTCCCTTCCAGCCAACCAGGTCTTCCTCCGTCATGGTGTCGACCTTAAACCAATCCTAGGACCTTCCTAAGTCTCACCCAACTCACCAAAACCGTCGACTCACACCCAAAACCCACGACTAATGGTTTGAAGCAAAACAGAAAAACAGAGTATTTGAACAGGAACGAGGAATTACCTGTCCTCCGGTCACCGCCGTGAGCTCCGCTGGGGCTAGTCGACTCTTCTCAATCCTCACAACACCACCACGGGTCCAATTTGATGATGGGAGTACCACACAGCAGCACCACCACCCAACACCTTCTCTGTTTCCCGGAAACTCAACCCCTCACACTCACAAGATTCCTCACACGAATTGCCCTCACCACTTACTCACTGTCTCTCACTCGATCTCCAGTCTCTCATCCATTCACCAGAACACACAACCACTCCCTTCACTTGATCGATTTTCTCTCCAACTCACCCTCTGTTTCTCTTGTTCGAACACACACACACACGGGCACAAATTAAACACACACTGTGCACGGCCTAGAACCCACTACACACACTGCACGTGTCACCAATCCCATGGTCCCTTTCCAAAAATATCCCCATCTCACTTTACACTTGTCCTGATCTGGTTGCACAATGCCCAAACAACCAAAAGACCAAAATGCCCTTCTTTGAACCCAAAATTACCATTTTACCCTTTCTGTTCCAGACCCGTAACTCACTCATCTTAGGTCCGATGAACACGTGCCGCCTGTCGTTGAATTCAGGACGATGAGATCTACCTAATGGTCCTAGGTCAACGTGTCACAACCTGATCGTACGAAAAGTCAACTCTTTTCCCCTTAATTTAACCAAATTACGGCAATGCCCTCAACCTTCCGAACATCATAACTTCCTCCTCGGATGTCGGAATCGGGCGTGCCACCTGTCTACGGATTCGTGACGTCCCGAACTACGTCACAGTCACCGGTCAAAGCCCACTTGGCGTCTCGAACTAAAAGTCAACAATTTGCCTGTACTAGGGGCAAAATCGTCATTATACCTTAACAACCCTATCGTAACTAACTAACCACCGATTAATGCTCACTAATCTCATCTTAAACACGGTCTTAATCCTAACTTCCCGGGACGGGTCGTTACAGGAACCCTAAACCTTCGATCCCGCAGAATTAACCCGAAACAACGTCCGATCGTCCCGAAACTTGTCCCAAAAGATTCGTTGCAATGATTAGACCAAAACCTAAGTTGGAAGTTCCCCCAGAAAAGCCACCACGCGCCGCCCAAATTGGCTGCATGTGGGCTTCACGGGCCTGCACACAGACTAATGTTCATCGTCTTCTTCGATGGTCAGACCGGTCTGAACCGGCGTGACCGATTTGTCCGGCATCCTCCATACATTTCTGTTCCTTTCAACTCCCCCAGCTTCGTCCTACTCTGAGCAATCCATTCCACTCCTTAAAACACAACAACACAGCCTCTAACCTACCTCCCTCAAGCTCGAACAAAACTGTCTGAAACCCCTGTTTTTACTCCCGGCCAACCAGCCTTCTTCCCGTCACGGCTTCACAACCAGAAGCTTCCTAGGGACCTACTTAGTCGATTAGGGCTCTCCAAACACTTCGACTCATCCCCAAAAGTCACGACTTCCCGTTTGAACCAACATGGAAAAACAGAGCATAGAGAGAAAACTGAGAAATTACCTGCGTCCCGCCCGCCACCGTGAGCTCCGTCGTGCCTCCTCGACTCCCCTAAAGCCTCTTGACACCACCACGGGTTCAATTTAATGGTTTGGTCACTGGAAGTGCATAACCGTGCACGGTGGTCCTCTGCCCTGTTCTTCCTGTTTTTTTTTTCCTCACTTCACACACACACCCCTCGACTCTCAATCCCTCTCAACCAGTCCATGCACTCTCAGTCTCCCTCTGATCATACTCACACACTCAAAGGCTCACTCACTCTCTGAAATTCAATCAATTCCTCCCTCAATCTCACTCTCTGTTTCTTCCTCTTCGAACACAATGAACACACACACACACAGCCCAAATTAATTGGAACCGTACAACAACCTAGAACCCACTAGACATAGGGCACGTGTCACAATCCCATGGTCCCAAACTCAAAATATCTAATCACACACTGCACACTTGTCCTCATCTGCTTTGCACAAATCCCAAGGCACCAAAAAGACCAAAATGCCCTTATGAGTCCAAATTACGATTATGCCCTTCGCCGTTCTAGACCCGTATCTCACTCGTCCTACGTCCGATGAAAGCATGCCGCCTATCGTTGAACTCAGGACGACGAGATCTACCTAACGGTCCTCGGTCTACGTGTAAAAATCTTGTCGTGCGAAAAGTCAACTTTTCCCCTTATTTTGTCTAAATCACGGTAATGCCCACAACCTTCCGAACATCATAACTTCCTCCTCGGATGTCGGAATCGGGCGTGCCACCTGTCTACAGACTCGTGATGTCCCGAACTACGTCACGGTCATCGGTCAATGCCCAATTGACCACCCGAACTAAAAGTCAACATTTTACCCAAACTAGGGGCAAAATCGTCATTCTACGCCCAAGGTCCAAAAGTAACCAACTAACCACCGATTAACTCTGCTAATCCGGTACTAATCACTTCACTAATCCCGACCCCCGGGACGGGTCGTTACAATTAGGGTCAATCGTATAATCTCAAAAAACATCTACAATGTGATTAGGTTCATGGGGAACTAAGGGGGGTGTATTCAATTAGGACATTAAATATTTTTAGAGACTTTAAAAATACAAATGTATTCAATTGAGACATGTAAATATTTTAAAAGATTTTTAAAATATTCTGATGTATTCAATTAAGACTTTTAATATTATTAAAAATGTCAAAACAAGTCTTGATGTATTCAATTAGGACTTGTTGTTTAATAACTTATTTAAGTTGTGGATTTTGTGAGATTGAACGTTAAAAATATACACATGATAAGACAAAAAATGTCAAGCCTGAGGTGGAGGAATTTACTTGTGTCACATGACATTTTTCTCAAGAACGTCCCCCTCGTCAAATATTAATTTGAAGAAACTAGCCCTGCATAATTTTTCTAGAAACCGTCACTTTTGCTCATTTTTTCCGCGGTGTCCTTCAGATTTTTCGTCACAAAGAATGTTCTTCAACTTTGAGTGACTAAAACTTTACATTAATCTCATATTTTTCAGAAAATCAATAAAAAAAATTAGAAAATTTCAGAACCACCTTATAAAGTGTGATAATTTCCAATAGATAATTTCTAAAGTGTGATCAATTCTAATAGAAAAATGTGATAAATGTAAGTGTGTAATACCAGTATCTACTAAATGTGTGACTCTAGATGATGATGATGGAGAAATGCTCATCCATTAATGTTTATATGAAAGAAATCATTGCAAGAAGATATACTAAAATAGAGAAATCACGATGTCCATGCAAAATTTATTAACATATGTCCTAAAAAATTGTTAAAATGAAGAGAAAGTCTACAATAGCACTTATAAAAAAATGTTTAGATAATACTCAAATGCCTATAACAATTTATTAAAATTTTAAAATATCTTTAAAATTTATCATTTGGTGTAAAAATATTTAAATGTCCTAATCTAATAGGACCCTAAAATATAATTGTGTTCCAAATTGGGTATGGGATTGAAGTCTTGTGGCAACCGAGGATCAACGGAAGGGAAGAGAGAGTGAGAGGGATGAAGAGAAAGACGAAGACGAAGAAGGCAACTGAGAATGATGAAGTTGAAGAGTTGCTACGAGCAGCGCAGGACGATGTGCTCTTGAAGCTGTCTCTAGACTCTCACATATCCAGCGGCGTTTCTCTCGGCGACGCCGATGTCGACCGTCGTTTCCACGCCCTCAAACTTAAAACTACAATCGGAGCGGGAGCAGTAATAGATGGTGCTGCTGCAGCAGTCTCTAAATGCAAATCCAATTCTGATTCCAATTCCAATGCCATCCAAGTGGATGAGGAACTAAAAGCAGTACTGGGCGACGACCTCTCCGCCAGATTCGCGGCTCTTAAGGCTTCAGGTCCCAAGCCGTCCTCATCTTCCACCATTCAGGTGGATGCGGCCCCCGCGTTGTACGATGACAGCGACGACGAAGAAGGTGAAGTTGAAAAGTTGATACGCTGGGCCAAAGATGCTGCTCGCCTCGACCCTTCTCCACCATCGGAATCTGATGACGACGACGACAACGACAAAATCCAAAATAAAGAGGGGAATGGACCCGATTGTAAATAGGCAGGAAGAGTGAGTGACCGGGTTTGTGGTTGCTTTTTCCCTCATTTTACTATTTTAGAATTTAGTTCTGTGTGCTATTTGAATTTGATTTGATTTCTGAATAAGATTGGTGGTGGAGTTCTGTGGTTACAACTTTAAACTTGGAATTGGATTCTTTCTTCGTTTATACAGAAAAACCACCATTGATTAAAACATAGTTGATTAAGATCACAAGAAAATAAATGATATGAAACGAGCTAACAACCAAGCAAACACAATGACAACGCTAAGACGCCATGAACCTTATACTCAACTGCTGATAAATAACAATCACAACTCTTTGTTTTTCTTCACTAATCTATTACATGTATCACAATTGTCAAGCAGCCCATTCAATAATAATCATTCTTCAAAATGGGCAGCGTTTTGGAGAGATTGCACTATTATGGTGGAGTCTATGTTCGTGTATTGGAAGGGCACCAAACCCGGTTGAAGTCCATGTCGATTCAACGCTTTCTTGCTCTAATTCCATATAAACAAACAAACAAACAAACAAAAAGATTTCGAATTCTAACCGGCCACGGCAGTGATCCCACCTGCAACTATAGGTTATTGAAAGAATAAGGCACGAGAGCCAGTTACAAGAGGATCAACGGAACTCATCATGGAATCCGTAGTCATCTTCTTCATCGTCATTGAAAATAGCACTATAAAATACATAAGGATTCTCAATCATCTCAGTCAGCGTTAGTCGCCCATCGTTATCTGTATCTGCCTGCAAATTACAAAATAAATGCAACACATACAAACTTTAGTAATAATTAAACCCAGAACAAACTTATGAAGTCATAAAAAATAGCACAACAAGAGCAGATTTAGTATACACATTATCAATTGTTTCTACATTCCAACCCAACTCCCAACTTGAAAGGAACCACATCCGTTTTTCTGTTTTCTTTTCCTTTTCCTGCGAGGATGGGGCTGTAGAAAAGGAATCAAATCCACCATCTCATAAGGTAGAAATCCACAAACATGATGGCAAGAAGAGAAGAAACTGCCCATAAACCGTAACTTTAGGATCTAAATGTCAACATATAGAAATCAAGCCATTCCCAGTGACCCAATCTATAAACTGCAAGCAATTTCAAACATCTATTGATCTACAATTTGTGTTTTACATTAAAAGCTTCTTTTAAGAATTCAATGTGACATAGCTTACAAGATAAATCATCAAAATTATGACACTGGAGGATGCATAACACCTCAGTTATGCACATAACTTCACAAGCCTCATTGTTTTGAAATAAGGAAAGGAAAGTAACAAGGAACCCTTGCTGGATTGTGAGAGGTGACTAAAAAATGTGCTACTACATCAATGTTCACGTGAATCAAGAGTGCATATCTAACTGACACAGAACGCACAAATTGATGAAAACATCAAATGAAAGAAAATGCTTTCCATTGTAAGACTATACCTGTGATACGATGTAATCTGCCTGTTGTTTCGCATAGTAATGTTCTGACGGATGTATCTTTCCAATTATAGGAAGTAACTCTGCATGTGATAAATATCTGTGGATAAAACAAGGCTCAAACAAGTAAGATTATTAGTTAAAAAGGAAACCCTTAAGTAGCTCAGAATAATCACACAAAGATAAAAGAAGCTAAGAAGTACCCGTCACCATCTGTATCCAGCTGAGCAAACACATTTCTAGCTGGGGCCTCCATCGAATCCTCAAAATCATGTGAGGAATTATGATTTTCTTCATCATAGTTTCTCACCAAATCAAAGAGGCCATGGAAGAATTCTTTGAAGTTGATCTTTCCATCTTTGTCTGTGTCCCTCTCCCTAAGGGTTAAACGGAAATCATATCAAAATAACAAATAAGATCATGTGCAAAGAAAATTTGATGAAAAAATATAAATACTATAGAAAAGATGGTAATGGTTCACTATTGCCTATATCAGTAGATGTTTTTGCCCACAGAGAAACCCAAAATTTATAAAGATGGAGCAAGAGAAATTTCAATATAGTTTCTTGAAAATCTCCTTTGGGACGACGCCTGAATCTGATATACTGCAGACTGATGTGCCATAAACTATATCTTACAAACATATATGGCCCATATAGTCATATAGATAAGACAAACTATAATTTCAGAGAAGAGGAAACTAATATCACCTTACTTCCTCCTTGCACAACCACTGAAGTAGCTTTGGGTTATTGCAGTCAGCTGGGTGCAGAAAACTAGAAAAGCAAAGAGACAAACAGCATCAACACAAATTTGAAGGTAAGGAACGTAATTGAAACGACTATATGCAAAATAAAGTTGATAAGCAGGTAGAAGATGCTCACTCATTGAACTCAGTTATATTAAGAAGGCCATCCCCATCTGCATCCGATGCATTAAAATGCTCCTCTTTCCACCAGCCCATATCATAGCCAAAGGAATTATTATCTGGTACATGGAAAACAAGGAGAAAATCACATACAAATGACCCAGCTGAAGACGCCTTGGTAACAAAATAACTCTAGCGAGGCCATAAGAAAACATAAGATCCTTTAATCAGATACACAATTCTATTTTCGTATCATCCATTGCTGTTGAACATATTGCAGAATGACACACAGCAAAGATAAAAGCGTCTTAACTTAAGAGATTGCTGCCGGAAAACATTAGTCCCAAATGCCAAATAGCATAAGCATGGATATCATTTCATCAGTGAAGCCAATGTAATAGAATAAAGATACATTGGAGGAACAAGATATGAGGAATAACAACCAAAGATTTAGAATTTAAGAAAGACAATAAAGAATGCTCTCAGCTAGAAAACCAAATAAAGCAGCAGAGATTAGTAAGTAGCAAGCTGACCTGCATTCTGAACCCAACTGGGGGGCTGATACTCAGCAAAGGAGACAAAACCGTCACGATTCTTGTCATGAAGCTCCATATCTCTTTGAGTCCGATGCAGTACTTCCCTCTGAGCCTGTTTCAAGTTCCACTGGGTCAACTCGTCCTCAGTAACGAAGCCATCAGCGGGGTCGACATCAACCTTTGGAAACAGCAAGAGCAGCCTGTTAGTGACGTTGAACCTCTCCTCGTCGTTCAAGTAGTCCTCGGCGTTCATAAAGTCTTCCCATTCGGGCTGGGACTCGGCGGCAGGGGCAGAGTCGTGGGAAGAGGAAAAGGCGTTGAGGTCGGGGTGCGCATGGTCGAAGTGCTGCTGCTCCCACTTGCGGTCCTCGCGGCGGCGCTCGATGTCGGCGACGAGAGGGTCGAAGGGGATGGGGTTATGGTGGTGCAGCGGAGGAGAAAAGGTGAAGTTGGACCTCAGCTTCAGGCGGCGGTGCCGGTGGTTTCCGGGTTTCTTTGGGGAGTGGGAGATGAGCAACAAGATTAAAACTGCTATTGCTACGTATATGATTACCGACACTGAGGACCTCACCATTACTCAACTCCAAGATTTACTTTTTCTAGATTTGTGTGTGGCCTTGTGCCCTGTGGAAATGGATGGGTCAATGAGGAGATTGTCAATGCGGGTCTGTGAGAGAACTGAGAAAGAGGGAGGTTTTACAGGCAAATTGAGATTGGTCGATTGGAGATGGAGGTTTAGTGTTCATAAAGAAGAAACCACGTCACTGTGGGAGTGTTTGACTCAGATGACTATGACTAGGAGGAGAAGAGATTCACAGAAGAAGACTGAAACCGAGGAGCAACAAGAGAAGAAGAAATTGAAGAAGCAGATGTTGTTGGACGTTGGAGAGTCGGGAAGTGTATGTGCCTGTGCGCGGATCTGCTACTATCCCACTTCCCATCAAGCTTCTTTTAATCCTAATAAAATTGTAGTTACAATCATTGTTTATGTTTGTCTTTCGAATGCATCTTAGAGAAAAGTTAATTAATTAGCCTAATTCATTGGTACATTTTTAATAATTTTTATTTTTATTTAAAATTTTTAATATTTGTATATTAAACAAAATAAAATCTTACATTAAATTTTTTTATTCAAAAATCCCTAAATAAAATTTATAAATAATAAATTTCATATGTACCATTTTATATCTCAATAAAAAAAATTAGTGAGTTATTGAGAATTCCTTTAAATAATTAAAAATAATATTGTGTTTTTTTGTCTTCTTTGCCCCATGTGCCCCTTAGTATTTGATTTATTTGACATCTTGAACTCTTTATTATATTATGTATATAATAAATATTATATATATTGTATATAGTTACAATTGAATTTTTTCTATAAAATAAAAAATAAAATCCGTATTGTGTGGGGTTCAATGGTAGGGTATAAATTTTTTTTTTTTTGGGGGGGGGGGGGGGGGGGGGGGTGGTTGAGATAGTGGTGAAAACTACAAAATTTAAGAATTCAACCCTAAACTATACAAAATTAACCAAATAATTTAATATCGGAAGATAATTTTTTTTTAATTTAAAAGTATTTTTGAAAAAATATTACTTTTAATTATCTTACTTTAAGTTAGATTAGATATTCATATTACTTTTAAAATGAGTAAGTGAAAAAAAATATAAATAGAAGTAATGTTTTCATAATCCTCAATATAATCTTATAATAAAAAATAAAAATAAAAAGTAATGTTGAAATCATGATAGATTTTGGTAAATGCTTTTTAGATTGTTGTTGGATTAGTTTACAATTGGATGACATTAGTTATAATTTATATAAAAATTATGGAGTTTACAGATTTGTCCTGAATTTGAAAAAGGTTTTGAAAATTTGGCCTACTAGGACAAAGACGAGTTGGTGAAAAAATGAATTGGATCATTCCTGATAAGCCTCTATAACGAGTTGGATCTGCTTATTGTACTTTTAAGCATTAGCGCTTTAGATTAGTGACGCTTATTAAGTAGTACTTTTAAGTATAAATAGTTTGATGTTTGATATGAGTTCATAAAAGTACTTTTATTTCGAAAGATATACTTGCAGTATAATTGTTTGGTAGTAAAAACAAAATGCTTTAGAAGTATAAAATAATAATTATTTCACTTCAACGTTCTTATAACTCGATGTTTGAATATAAAAAAAAATTTGGGAACTTATGCTATGATATAAAATAAATAACTTACAAATATACAAAAATTCAAGATAATCATTGACAACAGAAAAATGAAGAACACATACTAATTAGATATACGAATGTTAACAATTCTCTCTCTTTTATCATCTACCTCTTGTCTATGAGTAAAATTGTGTTGTTCGGCGATATCTTGATGGGTCGTTAATTAAGCATTATTTTATATTATTTTATACTCTTTATACTTAATTTTTAATATTAAAATAATAAACAATTAGATAAAATAATATATTTTGTAGGAATAAATAAAGCTTAGAATTTGGAGCGTTTTGGCGAAAGAATCGTCACGATCGGAATTATAACGAATAATTTATGGACGAAATTCGGTAGAAATATATTTATTAACTTTTAAATTAAAAATTCATTTGCAGCCCATTTACTTCCAGCCCAGCCCCACGTTGTTGCCAAGCCCATTACGCAGGCCAAGAAACCAACCCAAGCCCGCATGCGAAGCAGGCCTCAGTCCAGCGCGTTCCTTCGATCGGTATTGGCTGAGCTCGCCCTCAACGTTTCGGTGCGCGTGCGTCGAAGGTCTTTGCTTTCTGTCAGCGTGTTTCGCGCGACGTTCTTATGCTAATGTCAACGCGCGCCTATCGACAAGCCACTCCCTTTGTCAGCCGACAAGCGCTGACCTACTCGCCCCCTGTCCAGCCTACTACCGCCGAAAATCCCAGCCTTTTCCAGCTGGTCTCTGCCGAGCCACCTATAGCAGCCCTAATTGCTGATTTTTCAACCATTTTGGCTGATTTTTCAAACATCTTTTCCCCAAAAATCAGTCTATCTCATCATTTCACTTTTGAATTTTTTTATTGTAATTTTTTTTTAGAGTTTTATTTTATTTTATTTTCCTATAAATAGGAATGCCATCTTCATTGTAAAGAAGTCCCCATTTTTCCATTTATTCCATTTATCTTAGTTTTTAGTTCTTGATTTAGTTCTTTTGTTTCTCTCTTTTGAGAGACATTTTTGGGGATCATTTGTAACTTTTTATTATTATTTATTTTAGTTTCATTTTCTTTATTTTGTTCTTAGAATTTCTTAAACTTCTCTGTAATTATATTTTTATGATTTCCTTAAGAAAAACCTAAGGCTCGGTAATTCTAAGGCAATTCAAGAGTTTTTAAGACCAAATTTCTCGAATTCCTTCTTCCATCTTCACAAGTTTATTGCCGCTGTTCGGTGATTCTTGTGAAAAACCATATTTTTCTACTTAAATTTTTGTTATTGTTTTAAGTTTTATTTATAATTTCATAGATGAGTTGATATTTTATTTCTAACATTTGTAAGTATGAATACAATCTCCATGTGTTTTACTTTCTGAATTTCTTTTACTTCAAATGTTTTAGTGCTTCATACTTTAATTTGATGCTAAGTGTCGGCCGCTGTCGGTGCACTTAACATTTGATCGAAGAATTTTAATATCAGCCGTTGTCGATGCATTTAATCACAAATTTAAGGTAGATCATATTGTAAGTAATAATCTGCTATTCAGTGTATTTATAATATGAAAAACGTATGCATGTAATATATATGATGAAGGTAGGATTTCGTGATTGGTTCAATATAAGCATGATGTTAGAGTGTTGGTAAAAAATTGTATTTAATGGAAGTTTATTTTAGGAGTAGTTTTAAATAATGTTATTGTTAATTTTAATTTAATTGTTAGTTAGTGTTTTTTTTAGTTTAGATTACAAATTTTTTCAAATCCCCCTCTTTTTATTTTATTTTATTCATTAATTCTTTATTTTTGATTCTTTAATTCATTTATTCTTTATGTCAGGACCTCTCCCAATCCCCTAGGATTATCGTGGGACGTTCCTGCTCTCGTATAACACTGCGTGTCAGACCAGGGATATACTCGACCTCCGCTCAGGGTTAACCAGAGTACGCAAGGATCGGTGGTGGCATGTGATGTCTCGATCTCTGCTATAGCTCTAATCCGCGATCAACCTGAAGGGTATTAAAACCATAAAAACTGTGAGTGGACAAAACAACGGTTTATAAAACACATTTATATCTTTCACGTAAAAGTATGCATGCATCATAAAACCACTTTATTTCAAATCCTTTCTCGGAATCAAGACGTATTGCTTCCCAAATCAAAACACAGTGAAAACTGCTTCAGCCCAAAAACTCAATCATAGAAAACCAATACGGGTCTCTGCCCAAATCATAAAACTTGTGGGATCTCTGCCCAAAACATAGAACACGTGGGAACACATCTCATCCTCATTTCAGGGTCACCGTGAACACATTACTCGTCGCTACCATCTCTAGATTGTCGGGAACACATCACCGATCGATCTCGTCACAGTGCACATAGCACTCGTCGCGACCATCCCTAGATCATCGGGAACACATCACCGATCGATCTCGTTGTCGCGCACATAGCACTCATCGCGACCATCTCTAGATCATCGGGAACACATTACCGATCAATCTCGTCGTCGTGCACATAGCACTCGTCGCGACCATCTCTAGATCATCGGGAACACATCACAGATCGATCTCGTCGCCGCGTACATAACACTCGTCGTGACCACTACTTTGACCCGAAAATCATCAATAGGGTCATCTGCCCGAAATACCACCAAATGGGTCACATCTCAAAACCAAGTGTCCAACGACACTTCATATCTCAGGATTCCTCGAATCCTATCAAATCCATAACTGGGTCTCATGTAACGACCCGTCCCGAATATCGGGATTTAATAATATTTAATTGTGATTTACTAATCTGGGATTAGTTGGGCGATTTCGGACGAATTGTGCAAAATGACCGTTTTGCCCCTAGGTGTGGGCAAAACGTTGACTTTTAATTCGAATGGTCAAATGGACTTTGACCGATGACCGTGACGTAGTTCGGGACGTCACGAGTTCATAGACAGGTGGCACGTTCGATTCCGACGTTTGTGGTGAAAGTTATGATGTACGGAAGTCCAGGGGCATTTTCGTAATTTGGACGATGTAGGGGCAAATGTTGACTTTTTGACCGGGATGTCCGATGGCCGAGGGCCAAGGACCGTTACGGAGGTTTCGTCGATACGAATTCAATGACAGGCGGCACGCATCAATCGGAGTCCGTATGACCGAGTTACGGGTCAGGATGCGTGAGGGGCATTTTGGTAATTTTCTGCACAAGGGCAGAATGGTAATTTCACGGGTGTTTGAACGGCTACTGTAGCACCGTGGAGGGAACATGGCCAGCGCACGGGTGGTGCGTTTATGGAGCAAATTGATGGCCTAAAACTATTGTTTATAGGTTGTATGGATTGTTTAGTGGCATTGTGCGATGCCAGGCTGTGTGGGACGGTGGATTTGGCCATTAACTATGACTGGTGCACGATGAAAAGCAGAGTACTTCCCACATGTGTTCAGCCTTTCCAGGGCCCAATTGAGCGGATTGCAGTGGGCAATGTAGTTATGGGACTGAGTGAAGTGTTCTGGGATTGAGAATGAGAGGAAAGGAGCAATTTTGGTGTGGAATTGTTCAAAAACCCGAAACTGGTTTTTGAAGAGTTCATTATCGAATTTCGGTTTTCAGGCCAGCCCAGGGCAAATTGATGATTCATTTTGTTCTCTGGGATCATTTCGAGTCGAACCAGATCAAATGGAGCAAGCTTGGGAGCTCCTAGGGCCGTGAACGGACATGGTGGACGACCGGAAAACTCGAGCTTGAGTTGTGACGATTGAGGTATTGTCGAGTTAAATTAATGATTCTAATTAGTTCGTTGTAGTCCTTATTAACTTCCTGTGAAGTTAATTTGATTTTGGTTAAGGATTGGAGGAGCTCTGGTGATCGACCCGTTTTGGGTGATCACGGGTTGTCGACAAGATTGATCGACGGTTGATGCTAATCATGGACACAGAACTGAAATTGGTGGATTGGTGATTGTTGTAGGATCAAGAACGGATGGAATTGATATCGAATTGAGGGTGTTTGAAACGGATCCTATCGCGGGTAATCTGACCCGTTTACCAGTCATTCGGGTGAAGAAGGAGCACTGTAGCAGGCGCGTGGCTTCCACGCGCAGCCACTCACGGCGGCGCGTGACGGCGCGTGGGCACGAATCTCGAGGTGAGGTCAACATGACTTTTATCCTATACATTGTAACGAACATTTTGGGATTGGTTTCGTGTCGATCAGACACCGTCTCGATATTGTTCGGGATGTCCGAAGGTTTTAAATCCAATTTAAAAATACTTAAAAATTCGGGAAAATTACGGGACTTGAATAGGATGTTAATGATGAGGTTAGTGATCCTCTAAATTGATTTGAACAGGATTGGGAGTCCCGGTGATAGTGAGGTGGCCCGGGAGGGCCTATGGCACGCGTATCGAGGCGCTCGGTTAAACGGTCTGTGAGTGGACATTGGTTTTATAAATTCGATGCATGCATAACTGTTTCATGATTGTTATAATTGGGATTATATGATTTATTTTGGATATCAGTGAATTTATATGTTTTCACGCTTTTCGAGGCGATTTACGTGTTTGCACGTGAATCGAGGTTTTCTGGATTTGCACTGATTTCCATAAATATGGATGGATATGATTTCATGAAACGGTCACGGATTTGATAATGTGAAATCGGGCCAGGGGCCCAGTTAATTTGTTGAATCGGGCCAGGGGCCCAATTGAATTATGAAATCGGGCCAGGGGCCCAGTTAACTTATGAATCGGGCCAGGAGCCCAGTTGACTTGTATATGTGATTTCGGGTCGGGGACCCTAAAATGGAATTGAATGAACTATTTCGGATTTGATTCAACTATTTGGACTTATGACGGTTTTATGGAAATTCGGGGCAGGGCCCTTGTGATATTTTGGAAATGAATAATAAAATGTGTTCCATAAAACCATCTCGATATGAGGATATTTATATCCTGGTCTCCTCCAAGTGTCGGGGACACTGGAGAAGTCACGGTGCATTGCCTGCGAGGGCTCATTGTACGGAGCTACCGGACCGTATAGTGATCCAGGAGCAGGATTGCTAGACGTCATGGACGTCAGACATCGGGGATGTCAGAGATATGGACCCGGTGAGACCCCGGGCAGCACGCGTTGCTTAATACCGTGAGATATGACGTCTGGAACGTCAAGCGTCTAGGACGCTAGGCATCGGGGATGCCGGAGATGGAAAAATAATAAATGAATATTACTGGATTGATGAAATAACTCTTGGATTTACTTTTGGAAATTGAAAATATGCTTTGGTTTCCGGGCTAAGGCCCTAATGGTTATTTCTAAATAAATATGGGTTTATTGGTTTTGGTGCATGCATATGATTTTACTGAGGGGCATAAATGTCTTATAAATGTTTTAAGCAGACTTGTTTATTTTCGTCCACTCACAGCTTTTGGTTTTTAATGCCCTTCAGGTTGATTCCGGATACGACTGCAGCAGAGACTTGAGCATCGCGTACCTCCTCCATCGATCCTTACGCACTCTGGAAGCCCGTTTGGGCAATGGCAATCGGTTATCCCTTGTCTGGCGCCTCTTGTCAGACGGGAGCACGTCACATTCCATGGTAATCCCGGGGGGATTGGGATGGGTCGTGTCATCTCACGCTCGAAATACCTTTCGTAAAACTCATAATTGGGTCTCTGCCAGACTTATCTCGCGATTGACTGTACTCTAAGTCAAACCTCAAATCAACTGGGCCATATGCCCAAAAGATATTTCCAAAACTGAAAACCAGTTCTCATTTCCAGAACATTTTCAAATCATAGTTCAACTGGAACTCATGCCCGAATCTCGATTTCACGCATCTACGTGGGATTCCCAAAGGAGATAATTTGTTTCATTTAGTTTAACAGACACCAAGGTTGAAACATGATTATGAGAGATTGAAGGGGAAGAGCATGAATCAGTTGCCATAGTAGAAAGGAAGATTAGAGAGATTAGAGAAGGATCGATGATGGTGGTCAAACTTAGTGCTCTGATACCATGAAGAATTGGCCAGAATGTCTTGTCTTCATTCATAGCCGAAAGGCTGTATTTATATAGTGAAAGGAGAGATAACTGTCCTTATATGTTTCTAGAAACTGCCTACAGAACTAATCTTTGGACAGCTGTTCAGTGACTAACCTTATCTGTTCTATATTGTTTATAAATGTACAATTTAGGGTATTCTATCTGACACTACGATTATCGTTATGGTACCAATTAGCAAAAATACAAAAAGACGTGTTGTGCACATAAATGGGCATAACCAAGGCCGCCACTTTTTATTATTCCTGTGTGTGGAAAGCCCAAGCGGACAAGCCCATATAATACAAACACATGACTAATAAAATAAATAAAATTTGAAAGTGTTCCTCCCAACTTCATCCCAGCAGAGCAAAATTCCGATTGGGATCTGGATCGATCTTCCCAACTTTCATTTCATTTTTGTTTCTCCAATAAAAGAAGAAATTAAAAGAAATAAAGTTTAAGACAGACGACAGAGAGAAGAGGAGGAGGAAGTGCCGGAGGCTTGGAACGAGCGTACTGGGATCTAACTGAAACTAGAAGCCTAGACGACGCCGTTGTATTTGCATCCAAAGCAAAAGGAGAAGGAAGGAAGGAAGGAAGGAGTAAGGGCAGGGGATGTTGAAATTCTTGAAGGGAGTGGTGGGCGGATCCGGGACTGGACCCAAAGATCTGCCCTACAACGTTGGCGAGCCTTACCCCTCTGCTTGGGGCTCTTGGACTCACTTTCGCGGTACCTCCAAGGTCTTCGTCACCTTCTCTCTTTCGCTACCTATGTAAATGTATTACCAATTCTGTGAACGTTTTTCAAGTTTCATCATACCAATGGTAGATGCGAATGGTCAGTGAGTCTTTACTGGATCTGAAACCTCCAGGGAGGTCAGGTTTTGTTTCTAATGGATAAAAATGAACATATTTGTTCATTTTTTTTTTGTTTTATTTTTTTCCAGGATGATGGCGCTCCTGTTTCTATATTTTTTATATCGGGAAGTAGTAATCAGGATGGCCATTTGGCCGCTGCTCGCAATGGTGTCAAGCGTCTCCGTACTGTGAGCCTTTTTCTTCGTTATCATTCATGCTATTGCGGTGCTCTTGTTTTAATATTTCATGTGCAAATTGATGCAATTTTGTTTTGATTTCTCGTTTCAGGTCAGACACCCCAATATCTTATCCTTTCTACACAGTACTGAGGCTGAAACTGTTGATGCTTCTATCACCAAGCACACTATCTATATTGTTACCGAGCCTGTTATGCCACTCTCTGAAATGATCAAGGAACTCAGTTTACAAGGTATCCAAAGGTACTTTCAAACTTAAACTGTCTCCTCTGCTTCCTTTTCCTCCTCCTTAGTTGGTGTTATCACATACATTATACATACATATACATACATATGTACTTTACTGGTTCAAAAATCGTTATCTGTGTGATTCTTATACTAATCATCTCATTCCAAATTGTACATCTCAAATTTTGTTTCCTTCCCTAATAGAGATTGTGCTTTATGTTTCAATTATTCCTCCATGTGATTTTTTTTTTTGTGCGCAGAAATGTTGCTTTCTTCACATATTCAAATCAGAATCACTTATATAGACACTTTTAGTGTCACTCAATATCCAAAATTATTTAATCCTTTACTTTCGTTCTTTTTTAGGGATGAGTATTTTGCATGGGGACTGCACCAGATAGCTAAAGCTGTCAGCTTCTTAAATAATGACTGTAAACTTGTAAGATTTCATAATCGGCATTACCAGCATTTTGCATAGGACTGCACGGCATAGCTATATATATCTATCACACACACATGATATTCAGTTGTAGTTATGTTGTTCATATAGCTTTTGTTTATTGCAGGTTCATGCCAATGTTTGCTTGGCCAGTGTTGTTGTAACTCAAACTTTGGACTGGAAGCTGCATGCTTTTGATGTGCTATCTGAATTTGATGCAAGCAATGAGGCTTCTGCCGGACAAATGCTGGTGAGTATGTCTTCCATTGTGATCCATCACTGCAAAGTCTGTTTCCCTTTTAATTCTTTCCTCATTTACTTGTCTACTCTAATTTGAATTCCTGTGTTTTTTTATCTTAATTTATTATTAAATGGAATGAATGATGCTTCTTTCTATTTAAAAATTTTCCTGTGGATATTTGTGTTAAAAAAAATGCTTAGGAATATTCAGAAGTTGGTATAATTTCTCACTACTTGTTTGCATTCAGCAATTTTCCTGGCTTGTTGGACCACAATACAAACCCATGGAGTTGATGAAGTCTGATTGGGCTGCAATTAAAAAGTCTCCACCATGGTCCATTGATTCTTGGGGCTTGGGTAAGTCTCTTGTTGTCTGTTTCTTAGAACATGATTGTTGGTCTGTTTTGTCCAGTTGAACAATAACCATTTTATTGATGTTAAGCCTTGTTTTTGTGGTGTTGGGGAAGACGTTTAACCCCTGTTACTTGTGCACTGGGTCTGGACACTGTTTATGAATTTTAGTGGGAAGGCCCATATTGCTAATATTCTGGTTCAGATTGAGTTTCTTTTTGTTCATTGTCCCATTGTTTTTAGGATGGGGTGTTGTTTTGAGAAACAAGGCCGATTTGGGTTTTTTTTTCCCACATTCTTGTGGTTTTCTGTTTGTGGAGCCATTTTGTGCTTTTGTCGGAGAGAAAAAATGGAAAGTGTCTTGAGGGTTTTAAATGTCTTGTCAAGTGGCAACATGTGGGTTGTTTAGTAGGAGTGGGTTGATTTATTCTTAGGGCAAATGGTGAAGTGGGTTCATGGGCTATAAAAATGCGGAATGAAGTGGTTTTACTGAGGTTTGGTTTAAGTTTTGTCTGTTTCTATGGATTGGTCATTAATGAATTTTGATAT
Source organism: Prinsepia uniflora (assembly GCA_032719365.1). Classification (NCBI taxonomy): domain Eukaryota; kingdom Viridiplantae; phylum Streptophyta; class Magnoliopsida; order Rosales; family Rosaceae; genus Prinsepia; species Prinsepia uniflora. The sequence goes on along the minus strand of CM064871.1, from coordinate 76,945,346 downwards.
ATCCCATTTCTTTTTATTTTAATGTGGATTGGATGGTTGATTTATTACAGATATTGTACTACTATTGCTGTATTGGCTTTGATTGTATTTTCATTCAACGCTGGTCTACTGTTGATGTAATTCCAATTAGTTTTGAAGAGTGATTAAATAGAAAAATAAAACCGAATCATATAAATTTGATTGTTTACTGAGCTGGTGAATATGTCATTTTCAGTTGCTGAACTGTTAGTTAAGTATGCTTACCTTAAGAATCTGAATTATTTATTTAAACTGGTAGGCTGTCTTATCTATGAGCTTTTCTCTGGTCTGAAGTTAAGTAAAACAGAGGAGCTGCGCAATACTGCTTCTATTCCAAAGGTAGTCTTATACTTTCGGATGGCTCAATGATGAACATATTCTATTAATTTCTCCTGGATGCCAACATGTTAGTTTCTGTGACTAATCTTTTCAAAGATTTATTTTCATTTAAATGTTTATTTTCTTGTCTCACAGCCTCTGCTTCCAGATTATCAGCGGCTCTTGAGTTCCATGCCTTCTCGTAGGCTGAATACGTCAAAGCTTATAGAAAATAGTGGTGATATTTCCTTCCGTTTGAGTTAATTGCTGCTGATATATATTAGAAATCATGGTCTTGAGAAATTCATTATGCTCCATGGTTTGAGGATTGATTGGCTTTGATATACTCTTATGTAGCACCTTCTAGTTTCCTGATTGGATTACCATCTATGGCTGTACTTATGCATATGTATGATTGTTTATTAAAGTTTCTTTTGATATAAAATCATATGCAATTATATTTTGTATTGAAACTAGAAAATCATACTTATCTAGGTTCTAGAAACAACTAGATCTTGATTTGTTCTGGTACTATCAATGATATGGTTTTTGGTTTTGTACTACTGCATTGATGTATGACTGCTTACTGAAGAAAATATCAAGCAGGTGTGGGTTTTTATGAATACCAAATTTTCTTGACCAAAATGCTTAGCCTCAAGTGATGAATCTTAGCTTTCATATGAACATGAGGCATGTTGAAGTGTTGAACGTGTATAATGTCTCAAAGTGACTGAAGTTCCCCAATGAGCGTCAAACATGGGGGGGCCTCTAGGCCTTTTTCTTCCCCCTAAAGGAAGATTAAGTTGTATGCATGCGAGATTGTCCTATAGACTTATAAAAATATGATTTTTTTGTTTCTATACCTCCGGAGGCTTTGCTATTTTATCTCTCATAGTATTATTTTCACCTATATTTTTTTGGGCAGTCTATTTTTTCTTACTTCACTAAGATGGTGCAACTAATGGATTTGCAGAATATTTCCAAAATAAGTTGGTGGATACAATACATTTCATGGAAATTCTTAATCTAAAGGATAGTGTTGAGAAGGATACCTTCTTCCGCAAGCTTCCAAATTTAGCAGACCAGCTACCTCGCCAAATTGTACTGAAAAAGGTGCGAGTATTAATGTGGTTTTTGTCTTGAATTACGCAATTGACCTTTTGAGTTCCAAATTATAATTCTATCTCCTGGTTTCTACAGTTACTTCCTTTATTAGCTTCTTCCCTTGAATTTGGTTCAGCTGCTGCACCTGCGTTGACTGCATTGTTGAAAATGGGTTCCTGGCTTTCACCAGAAGAGTTCAGTGTGAAGGTCATATTCTTTCGTACTTTCGCACTTACCTTATATTGTCATATATGTTTTATTTTCTTAATTTTCTCTTGGGACTCTGGAGATTTCATGTGTCTTGGTTGGGATTTTATTTTGGTGTAGTAGTCATCTGACTTGGTTATATTTCTTGCCTATGCATTTAGGTGCTACCCACGATTGTGAAACTGTTTGCCTCCAATGACAGAGCTATTCGAGTCGGTCTTTTGCAACATATTGATCAGTTTGGAGAATCATTATCGGCACAAGTTGTTGATGAGCAAGTATGAAGTCAACATTTTATCAGGATATTATCCATCATGCAAATTCTATTTGGATTCTGACCCTGGAAGTCTTGCATCAATTCATTCGGTTCATTTCTAGTTTGTAGGTTCTAAAATTACATGTGATGCTTGAATTAGGTATACCCCCACGTTGCCACCGGTTTCTCTGATACATCTGCTTTTCTTCGCGAACTGACCCTTAAGTCTATGCTTGTTCTAGCTTCCAAGGTTAGTTTATGGTTGTATGCTCTTTCTTTGTGTAATATATATAATGAAAGCCACTGTTAATGTGATTATAATCTTGAAACATGGAACATATTTAGATTAGTCTTAATGAGTCACTTGCTGTTCTCGTGGTTGATTGTCTTATATACTTGAATTATCTCCTTATCATTTTAAGGAATGTATGTCAGCCTTTGCTGAAGGATTTTAAATGGATATCAATTTGTCTTTGATGGTGACATTTTGGGATGTTGATGTGTAAGCCACAAACCTGATATGTGCCCACATGAAGTATATGCTTGCACCCTCCCTTAATTATTTCATTTCTAGGTGGTTAGACTTGCAATGGTCACCCTAGCTATTTTTCAGGAAATCTAGTGCTTGTGGATCTCGTGCTAAGTTAGATGATGCTAGTATCATTTGGTTTAATTGGGGCTTCTAAAGGAGGGAGTGAGAACATAGAGAAGAATAAACTTTGTTGTCTGCTTTATATATTAGTAATAGTATATCAGTATTGATGTTCAAATTCTTTGGCAAAACATGGATTTAAATCATTGGATACCCAGACCAAAGCCATTATATACGAAGTTTGGAGGTTATGGACCTCTCAGCGTAGTTGGAACACAGATATAGCATTTTGCTCCTTTTGGCTTCCTAATGATGGATGGAAATATATAGAACAAGAAAAAAAAAATTGTTGTGGTTGGAGTTGTGCAACAGGCTTCAGCAATATATATTATTTTGAAGCAGAATACGATGCTTAAATCCCAAGCTCAATCCTTAATGGGCTTTAGATGAGTTGCTGTGTTTACATTATCATGCATTTTTTCTTTTTCTGTGACAATTCAATTTTCTTATCCCTTTAATTTGTTCATCTTGAATCTTTTCTTTCTTGGATAACAGTATTTCTGTCTTTCTTTTAGAGTAAGAGGTCATTCTGTTCCTCTAAAGTGTCATATTATGTATTTCTCTCATCTAATAGGTTTGTCTTTCTACCCTGTAGCTCTCTCAACGTACCATTTCAGGGTCTTTGCTGAAGTATCTTTCAAAGTTACAGGTATGTCATTGATTTCTGAACTAACTTCCCTGACGTAACAATTCAAATAAATGTTCGCAGTGTTCATTTTCTTATAATGTTTTTTCATGTTGATTTTTTTTGAAGATTTTTTTTTGCGAGTGCATTTGTTACTGTTTGGTACATAGAAATATGGGCATTCTTTGCATCTTGTTTGATATTCATTTATCTGTTCAAATCCTTTCTGTCTTGCAGGTTGATGAAGAACCTGCAATTAGAACAAACACTACTATATTACTTGGGAACATTGCAACCCACCTAAATGAAGGGGTTAGTGTTATCAATTGCCACATCTGGTTTTTCAGTTGCATACTTTCTACTTTTGTTGTTATCCTCTTTAATGATAGATGGGTCCTACTGGTTATTTTTCATCAGACTTTGATAAATTAATTCTTTTTTTTTTAAGATGTGCTTCATATTTGAATGCAGACAAGGAAAAGAGTTTTGATTAATGCATTTACTGTCCGTGCATTACGTGATACTTTCTCACCTGCCCGAGGAGCAGGTATTAGAATTTTATATTTATGCATGTATTTTTTTCCCTTAACTGGCTTTTTTTTAATAATGTTTTCGGTTTTCCACGAGTTTTCATTGTCTTTTTCTTCATTTTCCTCATTTGCTAACAGTTCATTCTATGATCAATGTAAACATTTATTCTGGCAGGTATTATGGCTCTGTGTGCCACCAGCTCATATTATGATGTCAATGAGATTGCAACTCGGATTCTCCCAAATGTTGTTATTCTCACCATTGATCCCGACAAGTAAGTATGCTACCGATGATTTGTATAGTGTTCATCTCTCAGATGTTTGTTTAAGAATGCTTAGCATAAACGTAAAATGTGACAGCTTTTCATGTCCTATATGCATGCTAAGTGTTCACACCTGCTGCTGCTGTACAAAATATGCTCTTGATCCGCTTAATTTCTGCTATAGAAATTTAAGTATGATTGTGTCATCGTGTATAACTGACAGTAGGCATCATGTTTCTGGAAGTTTCTGATTCCCTATGGGCTTAAAGTCACACTTAGCTAGTCTGAGATTCTACTATCTTTTGTCCCTGGACTTCTGGAGTTTTCCAGTTACTTGGAAAGTTTTAAGTCAATAAACTGTTGCCAGTCGTACAAAAATAATTTGGATTCTACTTCAGGTCTCCTCTTAACAATGTTCAATCATACAAATATTTGGATATTTTTCAGTATTATGTTCTTAATAACTGGATACATCTTCTACTTTTTATAATCATAAATAATAATCTAGTTTGTAGATTCAAAACTTGATATTGCTAATCTAAATAATGTATGTATGTAATATATATATATATATATATATATATTAAATTTTCTAGTACCCTGTGTCGATTCGTGAAAGAGAGGAAAGGTGAATATTTCAAATGCTAAAGGGAGATAATGTCATATGATACTTAACAATTTTCTTTCTCTTCTCCTTCCCTATTGTTTATTAAGATGGTTGAAAGATCTCAAGTCATTGATTGGGTGAATGCCCATGTGTTGCGTGATCTAAGTAGACAAATTTTTAGACAAGTTCACAGCATCACTTTTAGAACACTTGGTTCTGCATATCATGCACTCAGAGTGGTGTGAGCTCAGCTGCGCACCCAACTGTAATGTATCACCAAGATTTTTAGCACTAAAGCTGAAGGGTGTAACACATGGTTCTGCATGTCCATTTTCTTTTATCCATCCTACTTTATAAATGGAATCCTCACCTTTTTTCCCTTTGCATCAGTGATGTTCGATCAAAGGCATTTCAAGCTGTTGATCAATTTCTACAGATTGTGAAAGAATCTTATGAAAAGGTGTGGTAGAAGTCTTCACTCATTTGATGCTGTTTTTCATATTTTCATGTTGTACAGTTTTCATGTTGCTTGTGTGTATCAGGAATAATTTTTTTTTTCTAGAGGAAATTTACAAAACCTGATGTTACTATACTATCTTCATGTTTGACAAATTGATTGTCGTGTGTATCTAACATTTGTTTATTTTTTTCTTCTTTCTTTTGTGGTCCTGTCTAGACAAATTCAGGTGATAATGGTGGGGCTGCTGGTGTCGGGATCTCATCAATACCAGGAAATGCTAGTTTGCTGGGGTGAGTTGATTAAGACATTTCAGCATTATTGGGTTACCTCACATATATCCGTAATTTACTGTGTTGATGGTATATCTATTTTAAATTGCAGGTGGGCAATGAGCTCCTTGACTCTCAAGGGTAAACCTTCTGAACAAGCTCCCCTTGCTCCAGTGAATACCAGTGTGTCTCTTACAAAAACAGTTTCCAATGCAAGATCAGGTGCACAGATTGTTAGCTTGGTTTCTTTGAATATGTATAGCTTGTTGGAAATTCTGTAGGTCCGGGTCTTCCACATCTATTTGTTCCTTCCTCCAGCAGGGTACATAAGGGATCATCTAGTTGTAACACTTTTTTGAATGAAAAAAAAAAATTACATAGACAGCAATTTGATACTCCACTTCTTCCATGGTTATTTGATTCCAGTTCTTTCACATTCATCTCTTACATTGTTATTTTCTTGTAATCCTAGTGGTGGATACTCCAAGCACAACTCCTGCCCATGTAAGTACCACAACAGACTTCACTGATCAACATGTCCCTGAGTCTCCTACGTCTACAGATGGCTGGGGAGAACTTGAAAATGGAATTGACGAAGAGAATGAAAGTGACAAGGATGGGTGGGATGATGTTGAACCCCTCGAAGAGCCAAAATTGTCTCCAGTTATTGCGAGCATTCAAGCAGCTCAAAAGCGGCCGGTTGTACAACCTGTTTCACAGTCTAAAGAAGGTACTTTAACTTTTCTATGAAAGATGGCAATTTTTTAAAGTTCTCGTATGCATAGACATAAAGATCAGAAAGAAGATATTGAAGAAATTTGTGGAAGTTTACTGGTTATAATAAGAATTATAACAGAGTTAAAATTCTGTATACTGTTAGTAAGCTGGTCTTCTTGATTTGAAATATTCTTAAAATGATTAGAATTCTCATGGTGGATAAATTTGAGATTGTTATGGAGTGTGTTCACTTACTGGTGGCCTACAAAGTGTCAAAACATTATATCTATATCTGTGGAAGAAGCTTAGCATTGCTTTTGTAATATGGTCTGTCTTTGTTAATGTGTCATTTCATTCTATATTTTTGAGGTGTTAAGTTAATTGGAAGATTTTTTTTATTATTTTCTAGCAACAAGTTTGAGACCCAAAAACACAGCCAAGGCTTTAAAAAATGAAGATGATGATTTGTGGGGCTCCATTGCTGCGCCTGCACCAAAAACAGTTTCAAAGCCTTTGAATTTGAAAACAAAAGGAGCAATTGATGATGATGATCCATGGGCTGCCATTGCTGCACCCCAACCTACTACTAAGGCAAAGCCCCTATCTTCTGCCAAAGCCCGGGGAGCCAAACCTGCTGCGCCAAAATTGGGTGCACAGAGGATAAACCGGACGTCTTCATCTGGGGTATAAATGATAGAAAAGAACAGGAGAAGATTATGGGTTAAGATAAGATCTATATGTATAAAATTTCCCCCCTTTGGTGGCTGGTGCTCATGTTATATCATCATAGGGCATTTGGTGCCAACAGAAATTACATTTGCACTTTCTCCAACTTATTAATTGATTTGTAGTGATATATATATATATATATTTGTTTTTTTTTGGTTTTACCTTTACGCAGAAGCCGCCATCAGTTATGTGGTTCAACTGCGCATGGTGAAAGGGGTTTAGGTTATATAGATCCAATAGTGAACTGGCTATCAATTTTTGGGCCTGTAAATTGGTATGTAATTTGTCACATTCTTGTAGTCAAAGCATATGAAGTTCTATGCCTGTCGCATTCTTGTAGTTTAAGCAGTTGAAGTTTTGCGCCTGAACCTAACTTCGTCTGATTTTTTCGTTAATTTTGTTTTTGGAGGTAGGTATGCTCTGTCGATTGTATTGGTTGCTCAACTCGAACATATCAGTTTGTTGTTATTATAGCATTGAAAAGAGAAGTGTTAAATAGACCCGTCTTGGTGGGGCTGAGTCTTTTCTATTGGCCTAGCTTGGCCTTTGGCTCAGTACATTTCATCTGGCATCGACTTGGTAGACCCCTGTGTCGGAGAAATTATGGGGTCAAAGAAAATCCTCTTGTGCTGTTTTTTTGTTGTTAAACTTTTTACTGTGTTCAACGTGCCAGCACCGGATTTAAATAAAGAATATACAACTTATGTACGTGTTTGTGAATTCATCAAAATATATAAGCGTATAGGAGTATGGAACCTTGAGTTGTCTACAATTGACCGAAAAATCAAGCATTGAATGATGATTTTACTTTTAGCGGCGGTAATGAATCGCAAATTGACAAAGCTGGGCCACATTCTGCCTCAAGCGAAATCATGCGGTTGCTTAACTTGTGAGCTCTTTTTTCTTTTTCAAGCTTCCACTTTATTTTTGACTTTTCTTCTTTACATTTTGCATGGGCTAAATCAGGAATAAAATTCAACAACCGTCTTCCGATATATATTACCTTATTTATTTTAGTACGGATATATATTACCCTTCCCATAGTAATTTATCCCATTTAAAATAATGCTCCCATAAATGTTAAAAAAGAAGCCAAAAAAAAAAAAAAAAGAAGAAGAAATAAGGTATGTTGGAACCCAAAAGAGTATGTATGTGTGAACTTCCATAAAAAGAGAAACTAGGGGATTTATTGCCACGAAGGAAAGCCTTGATTGCGGATGAGATCTTTAAAAATAAGGGAATTTAAAATTTTCCGAACTTAAATTTAAATTTTAAACGACTCACAGTTAAAAAAGAGGATATTATTAATAACAAAATAATGTAGGACCCGAAATGATTAAGAGGCGTACTCCGATGTGTATATAAGATTAGATTAGAGAGGGTCTTTTGACTCTTTGTTGTGCAACAGTCTCAGGACTGAAATGCCTGCAAATAAAAAAGGACCAGCCAAAAAAATGAAACTTTGAATGATTTCCTCACTTTGCAACGGAAGGTAATGGTTTCAAATTAGGCCCATGTTGCACGTTTTTTCAATTTATTTTTCTCTCGTTGGTATTGGATTGTATACAAAATTAGAAACAAAGGATTGAGAAGAGATGAAAGCCCAATTTGTCATACTCTCTGTAGTCTCTATCTCTGGATGGTCTCATTTCGGGAATTCTGTGAGATGTTAGGAATAGATAGGAATCGTAACAAGTTGGGAGGAGGAATCAAATCGTTCAATTTTCAATTTTGGTTTTTCATTCATATAAATTTTCAATTTTGGTTTTTCATTCATATCAATTATAAATTATGTAATCATATGGGTGAGGCGAAGGCCAAGCCTTTTTCAATTCCAGCTGTCCTTGTATGTGCAAGTAGTGATTGCTGGGGATGGGACCAACTGACTGACTCATCCATTCTGCAGCTGCACTGCACCTCCTCTCCTCTGGATATTTATTCAGGATAACCTATCAACATCATCCATCTATAATTTCTTTCTTTGTCAATCCCCTTTTCTGTTTTTTTGGGTTTTTTCCCTCAGCAGCCTAGACTTTGTTTTCTTTGATGCTTTTATTTTTGGGTTTATCTCAATTCTGGATGCTCCCACTTTGTTTTTATTAGGCTTCTAATTCACTCTTATTGTTTCTACTTTCTCAGGGTGCTGGTGTAAAGCTTGCAGTAAACTACTCAATCCGAGTAAATACTTCAGTTTCTCAAACTTCCACTTTTGGTAAAATACTGATAAATAAAAATTACAAGAAACCCAGAGAGAGAAAGAGGGGAGAGAGAGAGGTGAAGAGACTTCTTGCACATCAAGGGTAGGTTTTGTTTCCCTGTTAATACAATCTGCTTGTGAAAGTAAAGTTGTTTGCTTGTTCGTTAAAGTGTCATAATTTTATAGTTTAGGCAATATCTCTCCCTTTAATTAGCTTAACAGCATTTTTTTGGCTGCTAGAATCACTGTTCTGATGGTAGAGTCACACCTCTCAGGGTCTGAAGGGAATGAGCTTAATTCCTAAGGTAGATTTTCAGAACAGTGGTTGAGAAAAAAAAGGGGATTGACCAAGTGAGTGCATTTACTTAACGGCTTTAAAACACGATTGCTTAAGATTTCTTTTAGTTGACGGCTGTGAATTTTTGGTTGTTTATGTGGATTTTCTTCACTGAGATCAAGGTGTGTGATTTCTGATTGGGTTCTCCAGATATGGTTTGGATATTGTGAATTTTTCTTTGAATTTCCTGATTCCGTGATTTATTAAGGTTTGGGGTAAGTGGATGTAATTTAATGGTGGTTTTTTACTGTTTCCTTAAAGGTAAAAGAGGTAGAGGATAAGGAGGCAGCAGTATAAACTGTAAAACTGAGTTTGAAATCTGTGGGTTGGAGTAGGATATAACTCCTTGTGGGCCTATGCTTCTGTAAAAAGGTACAATCGGTGGGGCTGCTGAGAAGTTGGATTTTGTTTTGTTAGAATAGGAAATTAGGAAATAGTTGTATGATCACTATTATTGTCCATCAAAGACTTCTGGGTTTTACTGCTTTATTGATTATTTCGTGGTCCCTTTCTTGCTTCACAAAGTAAAATTCCTAATTACCATTTTACTAAATTTACATTTGCAGTGAATTGGATTTTTAAACTGCCATTTATTGCATCTTCGATATTATGGGTTTCAGAGATTTCTCATGCTCTAACTGAACTTTGTTGCCTTTTCGTTCATCAATAGGTCAGCAATTCAGAAAGGTCCAATTCTTGAATTGTGGAGCAAATCACCATTGAAATCTTCACATACTTCACTCAGTTTTTTGATTTGTTATTGGAGGTGGGTCTCTGGTTTAGCATCTTTGGCGTTCTCTGGTCTCTTAGTAGCTGCTCTTTCTTACCTCTGTGGTCCGACGCGTCTGCTTCCCATATTTAGCCCACCGTCGAAAAAGTTATTACTGGTAATCCACTATTGAGACTAATTTGGATCCATTTCTGATAATTAATAGTTTTAGAGCTGGTGTGGCATATTGCAGAGCAGTTTGCTAGATTACTCTTCTCTTCTTGTAGTGGGAAATATTTTGGATAGTGGAGTCAAACTACACAATATAGATGACTGTGGAGGAAGCGGGTAGTAGCTCCTTGTGGACTCGAGAGCAGGATAAGGGGTTTGAGAATGCCCTGGCTACATATCCTGAGGATTCATCAGATCGGTGGGAGAAAATTGCAGCTGATGTACCAGGAAAAACCCTAGACGAGATAAAACAACACTATGAACTCTTAGTTGAGGATGTGAACCAGATCGAAGCTGGTTTTGTGCCAGTGCCTTGCTACAATTCTTCTTCAGAGGGTTCGACAAGCCATGCCAGTGATGAAGGAACCAATAAGAAAGGTGGACATTCTGGAAACTACAGCAGTGAATCTAATCATGGAAGTAAGGCTTCAAGAGCCGATCAGGAACGCCGGAAGGGAATTGCTTGGACAGAGGACGAACACAGGTGAAAATATATTTGTTGATTTACTTATTTTCTTGCCCTAATCGTAGGTGGCCTTTCTGGAAGTATCTAGATCAAGCTAATTTGTTCAAGTCGGTATCTTTTTGATATTCTAGTTAGTAGTAGAATTACTTTAGGAATGGTTTATTTAGTTGTTAAAGTGTTTTGTCCCTGGTGCAACCTTATGATCTATAGTTTTTTTGGCCAATTATAATTTTCTGAAGTTGCTTTATGATATTAAGAGTTGGTTAAACTGTGTCAAAGCTTTTTTTATTGAAGAACTTCCATATCTAAAGTATTCCTTTTATGTTATCTCTCCTAAATCTATGTTGCGGTTCTTTAAATTAGTATAAGTCATCAAGCTCATAGCCTGTAGTTTGCACTGTTGTACCATAGTCTTAGTGGATAATGTCCCAAGTGAAAAAAACATGGTATTTACTTGAACACATGTCTACATGGCAATTGGCTCTGTCCTCATTCAATCTCTTATATTAATGCATGGCTCGAATTATTTTTTATTGCAGCTTTTGTTATTTTCTGGACCGACTTGTTAATATCAAATATTTTTCTCTAGGGTGTACCTTCATATTCTTGTAGTTAAATCTAGAAACATGAAAATTTTCATAAGAAAGAAAAAGAAATGTAACTAATATTAGCATGTAGGAGAAACTATCTAAAACACAACTTGGTATGGTGTGACCTTTAGGATAGGTTCTTTGAGATGAGATATGGTGGTCATGGATGGATTTCCTATATCCTAATAGTATAATGATTTGGCGTATACCTTGCCTCAGCTATTGGTATATTACAATACTTCATTTGGCTTAATATTTTGAACCGGTGGTTCTCAATTGGACACTGGAATGAGGTGACTTGGAACGCCCTATACCTTCCTAACTTTAGATATTGGCTGGTAATTATTTTAATAAAAATTAGTCATCTGTAGTTTGGATTTGAACCCAAATTGTTATCTTTAAAAAATGGTTTATGTATGGAATTATTTAACTCAGATGTCAAATGTAGTTATAGTTAGCCTATTTCTTGTTGGCTTTAGGGTGGTACATCTTTTTGTACCCTTCTGCAACTAGAGGTTTTGCTCGTTCCCAAAATTAAACATAGTTCTAGAGTACAAATCATCATACTTAGATAATTAGATGAGTGCATGATATATTGGTTTTTAGTTCCTTCTCTGATTGAGTGTGCTCATTAACTTTCCTCTCCTAGCTGTTCGTTTTCCAACTTCATGTTCTTTCCTTCAAACATGTTTTAATCACCTCCTTTCTACCAAATAAAATTATTTTCTCAGTGTGACATGCTGCTGGTTTTAGAAATGCACTTTGTGTGGTTCTAGGTGTAACTTTACCTTGGTTAGAAGAATTACTGGGATTTCATTAACCTTATGATAGTAATATTCACTTAGAACACGGAAAAGTATTTTTATCTTAGCTATAAACATACAGTTTGAATATGAATAGGTATAGGCCCGAAAAGTAAAATTTGATTATACAGATATTTTGAGATGAAGTCAAAAAAGCGGTTGCTATCATGGGCCTGAGGGTTGGCATGGTTAATTAATAGCTCTATCTTGTCATGAGGAAACAACTAGTAAGGCGTCCAATCAGAAATCCCATGGTGAAAATGTGTGTCTAGAAACTGCTTTTAGATATTGGAATCAGGTCCTACAATGAGAATTTTGTCCGGATGTAATACTGTGTAACCAGTGCCAACTGAAACATACGCAACATTGTATCCGAGAATCTGTATTTATACTGAATGGTGGTGGGATTTCAGTTGAGAAAAGATGAACAATTGATTACAAATTGTACAACGTTCAGTCCTTTCTTTTATTTACAATAAAAACGAGCTGATTATGTTTTCAGACTCTGATCCTAGAGCTGCATGTGTAGGAGTTTTGCACCAAGTTTTTCTCTGGTTTACCATTCATTCTCTCAAACACTGTTCTTGGCATATATGTATCATTAAGTTTCTAATTAGTTAAGTAGGCATTTTGGTAGTGTGTATCTTTCATTGTCAGTGGGTTTTTATGATAGCTCAAAGTATTGACAGCTAACTAGTTTTTTTTTGGGTTAAGCATCAGGGATGATCTTATCCATGCCCTCTAAATTACTTCCACAATTTCTGATATAATCTCAATTTGGTAGTCGGAAAAGGAATGTGATTAATGTTTAGGGATATGGAACTCACGAAGAGTAACGTAGGTCTTTTAGAATTGTATATTATTGTTGGAGTTATTGCTCATTAAGCCTTTGCTAAGTCCAAACTCATTTAAAAATTTGAAATTTTTACCTGCATACATGTTTTCTGAAATAGACTGATGTAAGATTGTGTGCTAGTTATATGTATGTATGACTTGCAAGAGATTGGTTTCTGTTGCAATTTACACTCTGGGAGTTATATTCATATTCAACTGTGGTTAAGCTCGTATTAGCTTTTTGGTAGTGAGTACTATTGAACTTCAGAGCAAGTTCTTATGCTTTCTTTTGCTATTGTTCAATGATAGGCTATTTCTTCTTGGATTGGAGAAATACGGGAAAGGTGACTGGCGAAGTATATCTCGAAACTTTGTGGTAACAAGAACTCCTACGCAGGTGGCAAGCCACGCACAAAAGTACTTCATACGTTTGAATTCAATGAACAAGGACAGAAGGCGATCAAGTATTCATGATATTACCAGTGTCAACAATGGAGAGATTTCGGCAGGTCAAGGGCCAATCACTGGTCAAGCAAATGGTTCTGCAGTAGGTTCTTCCGGCAAGTCAACCAAACAATCCCCTGCTGGGCCTCCAGGGGCTGGCATGTATGGTGCACCGAGTATAGGACCTCCAATTGGTGGAGGACTCCTAGTCTCAGCTGTTGGGACACCTATGAATCTCGTTGGCCCTCCACATCCACATCCACACATGGCGTATGGAGTGAGAGCCCCGGGAGTAGCTGGAGCAGTTGTTCCTGGTGCATCAATGAACATGGTTCCCATGACATACCCAATGCCTCATACTTCCCATAGCCATAGGTGATCTGATTTTCATTTAGCAGCAGCTTCAGAATATGTAGTGTACAAAGAGCAGGGACCATCTTGTAGCTTGTAATTGCTTTGCTCAGAGCCCGAATGTTTACTTATTAGCAAAGCCAAAGCACAGATTGAAGCTGATGATGCTTCACCGTCACTCGTTTATTCATTCCTGTTCCGAAATAAGCCATTTCCATGTGAGGGAGGAATGCCATAAAGAATCTGTACAGGGGGGAGTTGTGAAAGAGATGGCGATACTTAAAGATTTGATGCAGATTGTTAGCATTAAAGGAAATAAGTACTGCAGAGCAGCTGTATGGCAAAAATAGTGGATGGTTCAACCTTTTCAGTTTACGTTATTTTAGGTAGGAATAAAAAATCTTGGCCAACAGGCTTTTGGTAATTTTATTTGAAATGCTTGCTTTTGGGCTCCTACTTGCTTCATGGTTTATGATAGGCCTGATGATCAAATGATTTTTCCTTTTCCCGTAGGTATTAGTATTTTTTTTTTGAAAAGTACTTGCATTCTACTTTAGTAGTATTTCTTTATATTATTATTTTAATTTATCAAATTATTTTTATACATATATCATAGTTATAATTGTTCATTATTTAAATTATTAAGTAAAAATTATATCCATAACAAATCAACAAGATTATAGTTCGTTTAGTCATTCATATATATCAAATAAATTAATAGTTATAGTAAAAATTAAGATTTTTATTGCGAATCGTCTATTTAATTGAAATATATATATATATAAATGAATAACCAAACGACTTCCAATTTTATTTGGGCATCCTGAATGGGAGGATATATCCCAAATGACATAATATTTTGGTTAATGTGCAGTTAAAAATTTTCACGAAATCTTAACAGTTGCATTTTTTACAAAAAAAAAGTGTTATAACTTACAATTTTTAGTCGGTTTTTGAAATTTCTTCAAAAGTATCGAAATACTAATTTTTTTTCTTCATTCTTTTTACTCTAAGAAACTTTTAGTTTGAGGGGGATGTTTTATAAATACCTTGGGACCCTAGAGTCAGTTTAGACCTTGTTCGACTTTTCAATGAATTTCAAGTTTTTATGCTTAAAATAATACATAAAAAGTAGTAAATGAGCATTCTGAATGACAAGACATGTCCCAAATGACATATAATACTTTCGTCAACGTGCAGTTAAATTTTTTCATGAAATCTCAACAATTATATTTTTTACAAAAAAAATGTGTGCTGTACAACTCACGATTTTTCGTCGATTTTTGAAATTTAGTCAAAATTATCGAAATACCAATTTTATTTCCATTTTTTCACACTCTGTAAGAAACTTTGAGGTTGATGGGAGGTTTTATAAAGACCTTGGGACCCTAGAGTCATTTTGGACCTTGTTCGAATTTTCAATGAAATTCGAATTTTTTTACTTAAACTAATACATAAAAATTACTAAATTAGCATCATGAATGACATGATATGTCCCAAATGGCATATAATACTTTTCCTAATGTGCAGTTAAAAAGTTTCACGAATTCTCAATAGTTGCATTTTTTACAAAAAAAAAATGTGTGCTATAATTAACAATTTTTAGTCGGTTTTTGAAATTTTTTCAAAAGTATCGAAATACTAATTTTTTTCCATTCTTTTCCCTCTTTAAGAAACTTTTAGGTTGAGGAGGATGTTTTATAAAGACATTGGGACCCAAGTGTCAATTTAGATCTTGTTCGACTTTTCAAAGAATTTCGAGTTTTTTTGTTTTAAAAAATACATAAAATAGAGTAAACGGGCATCCTGAATGGCAGGACATATCTCAAATGACATATAATACTTTGGCTAATGATATATAACTCACGATTTTTAGGCGATTTTTGAAATTTATTCAAAAGTATCGAAATACTAATTTGTTTCCATTATTTTCATTCTCTAAGAAACCTTGGGGTTGAGGGGAATGTTTTATAAAGACTTTGGTAACTTATAGTAACTTTAGACCTTATTTGAATTTTCAATGAATTTCGAGTTTTTTTGCTTAAAATAATACATAAAAATAGTAAATGGCCATTCTGAATGACAAGACATATCCCAAATGGCATATAATACTTTGCTCAATGTGTAGCTAAATTTTTTCATAAAATCTCAACAGTTGCATTTTTTTTTTACAAAAAATGTGTGCTATACTCACGATTTTTAGTCGGTTTTTGAGATTTCTTCAAAAGTATCTAAATACAAATTTTATTTCCATTCTTTTCACTATGTACGAAACTTTGAGTTTAGAGGAGGTTTTATAAAGACCTTGCGACCCTAGAGTCACTTTGGACCTTGCTCGAATTTTCAATGAATTTTGAGTTTTTTGAATTTTCAATGAAAAGACCTGTCTCAAATAGCATATAATACTTTGGTCAATGTGTAATTAAATTTTTTCAAGAAATCTAAACAGTTGTATTTTTTTTTTTCACAAAAAATGTGTGTTGTACTCACAATTTTTAGTCGATTTTTGAATTTTTTTCAAATGTATCGAAATACCAATTTTATTTTAATTCATTTCACTCCGTAAGAAACTTTGAGGTTGAAGGGGAGGTTTTATAAAGGCCTTGGGACCCTAGAGTCACTTTGGATCTTGTTCGTATTTTCTATGAAATTCGAGTTTTTTTACTTAAAAAAAATACATAACAAAGAGTAAACAGGCATCCTGAACGGCAGGACATGTCCCAAATGACATATAATACTTTGGCTAATGTGCAGTTAAAATTTTTCACTAAATCTCAACAGTTGCATTTTTTACAAAGAATATGTGCTATAACTCACGATTTTTAATCGGTTTTTTAAATTTCTTCAAAAGTTCGAAATACTAGTTTAATTCCATTCTTTTCACTCTTTAAGAAACTTTGAAGTTGAGGGGGGTGTTTTATAAAGACCTTGGGACCCTGGAGTCACT
The DNA here is from genome assembly GCA_032719365.1 of Prinsepia uniflora. Lineage (NCBI taxonomy): Eukaryota > Viridiplantae > Streptophyta > Magnoliopsida > Rosales > Rosaceae > Prinsepia > Prinsepia uniflora. Next base: position 76,928,682 of record CM064871.1, on the reverse strand, counting down.
TTGGATCTTATTCGAATTTTCAATAAAATTCGAGTTTTTTTGCTTAAAAACATACATAAAAAGAGTAAACGGACATCTTGAATGGAAAAACTTGTCCCAAATGGCATATAATACTTTGACTAATGTGCAGTTAAAAAATTTCATGAAATCTCAACAGTTGCATTTGTTTACAAAAAATGTGTGCTATAACTTACGATTTTAAAACGATTTTTGAAATTTCTTCAGAAGTATCGATATACTAATTCATTTCAATTATTTTCACTTTAAGAAACCTTGAGGTTGTGGGGGATGTTTTATAAAAACTTTGGGAACCTAGAGTCACTTTAGACCTTCTTTGAATTTTCAATGAATTTCAAGTTTTTTTGCTTAAAATAATACATAAAAAATAGTAAATAGGAATCGTGAATGACAAGGCATATCACAAATGACATATAATACTTTGCTCACTTTCACCGATATATCGCTTGATATATCGGAATTTCCGACCAGCGGCACATAACCGGGGGTGAACGAAATTGGCCGAAATATCGAAGAATGTTCCTGTTTTGAGGTCACAGATCCCTTCTTAAGATCAAAACGATGAAGATAGACTATTAATTTGTGGAACTTGGACGTAAAACGTAATAATTTGAGTCGGGTCATGAATTCAAGTCGAAAAACCCAAGTTGCAGACCCGTTGGAGAAAGAAGATGACGGTTAGGTTTTATACTTTATATATTATACGTTGCTTAAACTTCTAAACAAACTCGCCAACCAAGTTGACTTTGTGTTTTGTTTCTTTTCTGGGGGTCCCACGTTCGATCCCCATTGTTTACAGCTGCGTAATAATTTTTTAATCTACTTTTTCCAATTTTCAAACAAAGTTTGGCTCTTTTTTTTTTTTCCAATTTTAAATGTATCAACTCCTTCCAAATGCCCTATTTTTTCAGCTTCTTTTCTAATTTTAAATATATTTTGACTTATTTTATCATTATTCTTCAATTGAATTTTTTTTTATGTTTATTGTTATGTTTTTAATTATATTAACATTCAATTAGAATAATTTACTTCAATTTATGTTTATATTTAAGATTTTATATTATTAGTCATCGTCAGAATCATATTGTATCATATTCATGGATGAAAATATCAGACTTTATCGGCGAAATTTCGTTTTTTATTTGCTGGCGGCACATAAGAGGGGAGGTGGGTGAAGATATTTAGCGAAATTCAACATTTTTAAATTATTTTAAGCCCATATATCTCATTATTTGATTAAAACAATCGAGATAGGGCCAAATTGCATGAAAATTGAACGTAAAACCATCGATTTTCAGTCGGATCATGCCGCCGGGTCCGAAGCCCGATTCACAGACCCCGCTTGAGGTAGGGGACGACCACTGTGCAGGCGCGTGGCTTCCACGTGCAGAGGCCGTTACCTGTACGTGACGGCACGTGCGGCGTCCATTGGCCGTCCTTCCAACGTGAAATATTTTTTATTTTTTATTTTGAGTTTAGTGGTACAACTTTGAAGTTGATTGGATATCATATGGGTACATTTCTGAAATCTAATATAATATGTTTTATATTTAAATTAGTATTTGATATAAAAAAATTGGGAATACAAATATAAGGTTAATTTGAATATTAATGAATTTTTGAAGCAAATTATATTGAATGGAATGATTCGTAAAGTATAGATGGTTAATTTGAAGCAAATTATGTTGAATTGAAACAAATTATGTTGAATTCAATTCAAGTAAATTATGTTGAATTGAAGAAAATTATTTGAATGGTTAATTTGAATATTAATGGATTTTAGAAAAATATGAGATGAGCATACGATTAATAAAAATTCGTTTTACGTCCAATTATCACTAATTAATGCCAATTTTCTAAATTATTATGTAAGTACAAATTTCCCGATTTTCTAAATTATTATGTAAATGTAAACTCCATTATTATGCTTATTTTTATGTTTTAACTATATTAACATTCAATTATAGTAATTGACTTCAATTTATGTTTATGTTTAAAATTTTATATTATTAATTTATTAGTTATTGGCAGAACCCTATTGTATCATATTATTCATCATATATTTATTATATCAAAGTCATTTTATAGTTTTTATTAGTCTTATATAACAATCATTGGGTACTTAAGTTTTTCCCAAAGTTTCATTCAAAATTTCCAACTTTTAGACCGAATTTCCATCATTTTGGTTGACCGTAAACGATATTGATATTGATATCGATATTTGGGACTAGCGATATATCCGTCAATATAGATATTTTCATCTTTGATTATATTATTCATTATATATTTATTATATCAAAGTCATTTTATAATTTTATTAGTCTTATATATCAATTACTGGGTATTTAAGTTTTTCGCAAAATTTCAATAAAAATTTCTAACTTTTAAATTAATTTTGGTCATTTTTTGTTGACCATAAACTATATTAATATCGATATCAATATCAATATTTAGAACGAGATATCCGTAAATTTAAATAGCAATATATCCGTCGATATCGATATTTCAATCCTTAACTATAACTCACGATTTTTAGTCGGTTTTTGAAATTTCTTTAAAAGTATCGAAATACCAATTTTATTCCCATTCTTTTCACTCTGTAAGAAACTTTGAGGTTTAGGAGGAGGTTTTATAAAGACCTTGCAACCCTAGAGTCTCTCGAATTTTCAATAAATTTTGAGGTTTTTTCTCTAAAATAATACATAAAAAATAGTAAATAGGCATCCTGAATGACAAGACATGTCCCAAATGACATATAATACTTTGGTCAATGTGCAATTAAAATTTTTCAAGAAATCTTAACAGTTGCATTTTTTACAAAAAAATGTGTGCTACAACTCACGATTTTTAATCGATTTTTTAATTTTTTTCAAAAGTATCGAAATATCAATTTTATTTCCATTAACTCCATAAGAAACTTTGAGGTTGAGGGGGAGGTTTTCTAAAGACCTTGGGGCCCTAGAATCACTTTGTGACAAGATCCATCCCAATCCTGCTGGATTACCGTAGGATGTGGCATGCTCCCGTCTGGTACTGCGTGCTAGACCAGGGACACAACCGTAACCCACTTGGGGTTACCCAGAGTACGCCAGAATCTGTGACGGCACGTGATGTTTCGATCTCTACTACAGTTTGTATCCGCAATCAACCTAAAGAGAATAAAAAACATAAAAACTGTGAATGGACAAAATATTGATAAAAACCATTTATCGAAATAAACTTATACCATTCACGTAAAATGATGCATGCATCATAAAACAAGTGTATTTCAAATACTTTTTCGAAAAGCAAGACGTATTTCTTTTCCAAATCAAATCATACATGGTCTCAGCCCAAACAGAAAACAGTGTCACTAGTCACGATTATAATCCCAGCACATGTGCAAATATGCTCAAGACCACTCATAATCCTAGCATGCCGCCGTGAACACATCACCCGACACGAGTGTCTCTAGATCATCGTGAATACATCACTGATCAATCTCAGAATAACAGCACTCCTAAGTCGAGCCTCCTTGAGCTATCGCCTCTCGCGGCCGCTCGACAATAGGTAGTGCATCGTGATATCTCCGGAAGGAACACATCCGCACTTCAGAGGTGAGCGTCATATCACCCGAAACTGGAACTCGAATGTCATCATCGATTGTGACGCAAACTCGATCGACTGGGACTCTAACCCGTAAATCATCAGTAGGACCACAAGCCCGAAATATCACCAAATTGGTCACAGTTCGAAAATCAATTTCTAACGACACTTCACATCCTAGGAATATAGTCCAGGATTCCTCCTCGAATTCTGTCAAATCCATAACTGAGTCTCATGCCCAAAATATCTTTCATAACTGGGTTACAGTCCGACTTATCTCACGTTTGACTATATTCTAAGTTAAATAATAAATCAACTGGATCATAAGCCCGAAAGATATTTTCACATCTGAAAACCATTTCAACACTTTTCCAAAACACCTTTGACTATCATCCAACTCAAAATCAACATCCAATTGAGACTTATGCCAGAATACCGATTTCACGCGTCTCCGTGAAATCCTCTAAAATAGTAAATCATGTCCCAAGTTTCACGCTTCTCCGTGAAACCATCAAAATCACATAAAACACATGCACGTAGTATACTCGACCGAAGCCCAAACATCATATAAAAAAAAAATCTCGAATTACGTGCAATATTGCATTTTCTACAAAAATGGCAAACAAATCATATGGAAGTAGATGTAATCAATGCATCTCAATTTATGTTCATAAAACATATAAAACATTTATGCATGCATCATATTCGCAAAACAAAGGTCCACTCACAGACCGTTTAAGCTGCATCTCGAAATCTACGCCGTAAGCCACTTTGGTGCAAATACATACTCTCCGAGACGTCCGGACCTGTCCAAACCATACCCAAAGGTCACTAACAACTTCTATAAGTGCATATCATAGACCCTCAAAAAACCTGATACGGACGTGTCTCGAACACGCTTCTCGAGACTAAAAACCTCTATTTGACCAACCAAACGATCTCAGATCGACCTGAAACCACCAGCATTGAATTCAGATCGTCGAAACTTTTTAAACAAGACTGGTCTCACCTCAAAATTCGTGTCCACGTGCCCCACACGATGGGTCAAAGTCAAGGTCAACGTTAATCAAAAGCCAACCCTGACGTCAGTCGATCAAAGGCGAGGTCAACGCTGACGTCAGCATGATGTCATCTTGACAGGTATCAGGTCTGACACGTGTCCAGCAGTCTGTTAGTCCACGTGTCTGTGATATATGGCACCATCTGATTGGTACATGTCACTGAAATGTCAAGCTGACTGGGCACTGACAAGCCACATGTGTCGACCAGTTACTGGGCTACCTGGCCTGACATCTGACATGATAACGTCATCGTCTTCTTCCTCGCGTAGACCCGCGACCTTGACCCGGTTCTAAATCCCTCATTTTTAGCCCGTTTTCAATGTTGTTTGATCCAACATCATTGTCTGGGCTCAATAAACGAGAATGTCTCAAATAACTTATAACTGTTTTGCAAATGTACAATTAAAATATTTCGCAATCTCACATTTTTTTTTTCTTCCAAAAATTGTGAATTATAGTCATGACTGTTAATTTTTGACATTTTGACCCAAAACGCTATTCTTCTACACTCATGAATCCCCAACACTATGAGCAATGTTCGAGTTCACATGAATCTTACAACAACAAATCGAAACTTGAAATTTTAAAAAATCTATGTTCATTCACGAATCTCCAAGCTCATATGTTAAGAGTTAATATATAAACCCTAAACTTATATATTAGGCTTCATATGAACCTCAAACCAAAATTTGAATTCATCAATTCCCATTCTCATATGTTAGAGCTCGTATAAATCACAATGGTACATGCCAGTATGGTAAAGACCACAAACATAGAGAAGTGGGGGAAAAGGATCAAAGTAAGAACGAGTATTTTGAGTTCTAGGGTAAAGATTTTTAGGGTAAACTTAAAAGAAACTCTAATTTTCTGAATTATTATTGATAAAAGACAGATTATAAAATCCCCTTAATAGTCTATTTACACTAAATTAGAGCAAACCCTAGATGTCCTGATACTTAAGAATCCTAATGTGATTAGGACTTACCTAATTCCTACAATAATCACATAAAACTTAAAAGAACAACAAACATACCAAATTATTATCAGAATCCTAACGAGTACTTAGCCTCCTTAGTTAACAGATCCTAGCCTTACAGAACTTATCAGATGCTCCTGCACCATTCAGGTTACTAAATTTGCAACTCGAAGCGGTAAAAAAATAAAAATATTTGTTCACGAAACCCCAATTTCATATGTTCTATAAAACATAAATTCATTAACTATCAGTTCTATTTTTGGATTACACTACGTAAAATCAGTTTGTGCAAGACAAGAAATTTACAGGTGAATGGATTTTCTGAAAAGATGTCCATGTATCAGTTGTTACGCTGACCCTTTAAGACTTTACCAACTCCAATAGTGACTGCCTTTCAACATAACACATGCTTATCACCTCTCTAGCAATTGTCTCACGACATGGAACTCTCCATTTATAACAAGGTCTCAACATGAATTTACGATACCTTATCCATTGCACAAAAAAAGGCAATTTATCTACAACTATCATCACAATACATGTTTTGGTAACTTCTTTTTTTTTTTTTAAACGAAACCCAACAGAAACTTCAGTAAGATTTTCATAAGACAAGTTTTTTTGATTTCCCGACTTAGCCATATTAAGGGGATATGTTTGGCATTTTGCATGTGATTAATCATGCCCATTCTAGTTGACTCAGCAGCATATGTATAAATCTTGCAGTAATTAAACCTAGCCCTAGTGTCAGTTGGAGTTTTGTACCTTTGAAAATGATACCAAATTGAACCCCGCCGCCTTTTCAAAGCATATTCAAGAAAAGTAGCATTAATTTCTTCTTGAGTTAAAGGTTTGCTCTTATGGTTTGAAGCCGAGTGATGGTGTGAACCACATCCACCTACAAAATAAGTGGAGAAAGGCTGAGAATCTAATATTATTAACTGCCATACGCAACAAAATAAGTGACTCCCATATCATGACATCATGCTCCTTCTAGTTGTATTTACTGGAGTCTTAGATGAATTCGGGTTCTGAGTCTGACTCTGACATGATCTAGAACCCTTCTTAGATTTTTTTCTGAGATAAACCAGTGTGGGTTTTGTCATGAACCTTGCAATCTCTTTGTAAGCACCATCCTGAGTAGTAATGCAAAAAAAAAAAAACAAAAAAAAAAAATTATCCAAGTGATGAAACAGAAACACAAGTTACAAACTGATAACTTCACTTTGTTAAAAATCGACAATTTTCAGGAAGGTCATGAAAATATATAATAAATATTGAGAAAATTTTCAAAAAGCATAATATTACAGTTACATATCAAACAAATTCGTATGAAAACTTCTCAGCTTAATTGCAAAGATCAGTCACAATGAACTAGTTAATATTGACTCATTGGCTGCATAGCTTAGACTACTGACGACAATCATGGTGTGAAAAGACTTCATACAAAGACTTTCTTTTTATTTTTTTATTTGGACCAAGGAAAGAAATAATCATCATATAGAACAGAAACTCAGAAAATACAAGTAACCGATAATTAAAGCATCACTGAGAAAATTTAATTCAGATGTCAGAGTACAAGAAACTTCAAATAAGATAAAGAACAAAACAAAAACAGTCAACAAATCAGAGAGCAAAGAATTCTATAACCAGAATAGGAAAGACAGTGGAACTGTAGCATCTAAAAATGTAACCGCAGACTTAAGTAAACACAATCAAATTAAACTCAAATTTTGTCCTATCCATCAATCATATTGAATCAATATATACATCAAAGTTTTGCAAATTGGGGAGAATTGAAACATTAAAAACAAAGTATTAAAAATTAGAAACTAAAACACATTGCAGTAAAACTTATTATATTAATAATTAACCAAAAATGATTATATAAATTTTGAAAGCCAGAGCCTTGAGGGGAAAAACATACAAATAAAATTAAAAAATCCAGCAATTGAAAATCGGATTCTCAATAAAACTTGCCAACTTGGTACCAATCGATGAATAATTAAAGAAATTAGTTAGCGCATAGTTGATTTTTTACCTAACAGTTACCAAGGCGAAGCTTACGCCTTGCGGTGAGTGGCCGTTTGTTACTTTGTGCTTTGGTGTTCCCTCAACGAGCTCGGACTTGTGAATCCCAAAGACGGCGAACCACAAAGCGATAGAGAGTTGCTGGCTGGACCGTCTGGTGGTGAGATTGGAATCGCAGCCGCGCAAATGTCAAGTTAGACATCGGGAAGAGAGTCTGCTGTCTGGTACTGAGTCACCCATGGGAGGCTCGGAGACTGGGAGTGACCGATTTTCACTTAAGGATGAAGGAAGGATGGATGCAGGCTGGGCTTCGCCGCGTCGCCTAGCGAGGAAGGGTTGGGTGAGGCAGGTTTCGAGTTTGAGTTGCGATTTTGAGTAGAAGCCCTAATTGAATTCAAATCAGGGTGGGTGGGGGGGAGATTACAGCCTCAAAACGACGCAGCTTTGAGCAAAAGCATCAAATCACGTCAGTTTGCTAATTCGGTCGGGTCCGGTTCCGAATAAGAAAACCTAAACCGAACCGTTTTTAACTTCGGCTCAGTCCACTATCTCGAACTTTGGTTTTTTCTTCTTCGCGCGGCAGCCTACTTTCCGACCAAGTCCCGAACTTGAATCTTCGATAATTTTTAGGCAATGCCACAACATCAACACCACCGTCACAGTCACACCCATCCTACTCCACTCCTACCTTATGCTCCGTCGCGTGGTACTACTAGTAAAGCCAAGGTACAGCCCTATCTTTATCACTAAAAATTCAATAAAGACTAGCTTGAGCTCCCGAAATTCCCTTTGGACCGTCTCTGAGATCGCTGACGCTGTCAATGGCAAGATTGTGAAATGGGCCCCCCCTGGAACCATTTCTACCCACACGAGTACCCTTCAACCCAACCAATGGTTCTTCGCCATTTCCGGCCCAAGCTTCGACGCCCACGATTTCGAAACCCCGGAATTATCCCATCAAGGCTGAATCGGAGTGATCGGCAATCGCGTTTGCGAAAACTGGGACAAGGGTTTGTTGAATTCCATGGTAATACAGTTTTTTCCTTGACGAAGATGGCTAGTTATGCCAGGAATCATAAATTTCATGGTAGTACAGTGGTAGGAGTCACTGGTAGTGTGGGAAAGACGACTACTTAATCCATGATAGCTTTGGCTCTTCGAAGTGTAAGTCTTGATGTTTACCAAAGTCATAGGAATTGGAATAATGAAATTGGTGTGGCTTTATTGTTAATTGGGATTCCTCCTAGTAATTCTAGAAGGAGCAACTGGAACTCTGCCTCTGGTAATGGGATTGTTGTTTTGGAGATGGGAATGAGTGGGAAAGGGGAGATATTACAGCATTCCAGGATGGCTCGGCCAACTATAAGGGTAATTTTGAATGTTGGCCCTTCACATTATGAGAATTTCTCCAGTTTGGAGGAAATTGCTATGGCCAAAGGGGAGATTTTGGCGGGGATGTCTGTGTTTTGAATGCTGATGATCCCCTCGTTATGAGCCTCCCTCTACCATTTGGTGTCAAGAAGGTGCTACTTTTCTTCCATTTTCTTCCAAAATCCATTGTTTTGCCATTTCTGCTAGTGAATACTCGAACTGGTTTGATTTCTTCTGGTGATGTCGAATGCACCGAAGTTAAAGAGTAATTTTCTCTTCAAGTTTTCTTATATACAGCATGTTCTGTTCATCTTGATCATCTTTGATTGTATATGAAAAATATTAATGCCACAATATTCATAAGGCTAAGGCCAAGGTAGTTCGTTCTTTCTTGCCATAAACAGGTGCTCTTTGGTCAGAGTGTGGGGTGTGATGTTCGGTTGGTTCTGTCGGAAATCACCGATGGAGGTCTTGGAGTTAGAGTTGTCTTACAGAATCATCAAGAGATGTAAGTCTGTCTTAGCATCTGAATTTATCGCACAGTTCAATTTCAGATATGTAGATAAATGAACATTCCAACTATCAGAATTGCATTGCTCTCATGCTGTTGCATCCCCTGTGAAATGTAATCACCGTGCTGTTCCTTGTGCCCTCCTTCTGTTATCCTTTTACTCTAGATGGTAATTATGCACCAATGTTTCCAGAATGAGTCAAGCATGATAGCTTAAAGTTTCAGTTTTCTTGCTCAGTTTTGGCCACTAGTGTAGTACTCATGGTCAGTATTGGATCAGTATTACATAAGGCTGACCTTTCCTGTGAGATAGAATGTGATAATAACTGCATTACTTTGACTTGCTGAGCTCTATTATTTGCGTTATAGCATGAAGTATGATGATGCTTTGTTGTTTACTTGCTTGCATAAGTTTTATCGAGCATATTTGATTGACATTGAGCTTTGTGGATCATCATCAGACCTGTCTGTCAGTAATTCATTGCGTCTCATTGTCTTGGTAGCTACTTTGTTTTCATCAATATATTTGTAAGTGCTCGATCTCATGCTCACATCTTTCACTCAATTGGGACGTGGTTTTGTTTTCAGGGTAGAATTTGTGATACCTAGTCCAGGTGTGCATTTGGGTTTGAATGCATGTGCAGCAGCGGCAGTTGCAACTCATTTAGGAGTCTCCCTTTCTCAAATTGGAATTTGCCTGCCAGCATTTTCTGCAGTTGAGATGAGGTCGAAGCTTGAAGTTGCGAGGATTGGAATCAAAATAGTGAATGATACTTACAATGCCAATCCTGTGAGCATGAAGGCAGCCATTGAGATACTGGTGAACATGGATTGCAGAGGCAAACGAATTGCCATACTTGGGGACATGTTAGAACTTGGTCCAATTGAGTTGGAGTGTCATGAGATGATTCTAAAGCACTGTTGTAGTAGTGGTGGTGTTGATTTGATTGGGCTTGTTGGGAAGAGGTTCTGTGCAGCAGCTAAGAATAGGAAGGTAGTTAATGAAGAGATGAATATTGTGTATGGTGTTAAGGTAGAAACTGTTGTAGAGAAAATTGTGAAGAGGGTTGATTGTAATGATGTTATTTTGGTAAAAGGTAGTCGAGGAATGCAAATGAGAAAGTTGTGAATGCAATTAAGGCACACAACCTCCCTCGTCCTCCCTGCAATTGAGGGCTTCTTTTCTGTTATATATATATATAAAGCTCTTTTTTGTGGTGAGCCTGAGAATGAATAAATTAATTAATGATCCCATGCCATATTGCCATGCATGTGGCGGGGTTTGTGGAAGTGGAAGTGGAAGGATGAATGGAAGCTGATGTGTCTTTGACGTGTATGTGTGGTGCGTGTATGAACCAGTGATTCAACATCCATTCTCTTTATTTTGTGTTTGCTTGCTTAGGAAGGATATTATCTATGTCTCATATCTTTCAACATGTGTGACACCAGCCAATCAATTCATTCAATTGACAAATAGGTCGGGATGATAACTGAATACTTTTCTTGTTCTTTGAAGCTCAATTGCTAAGACGGGTTACGGGGATTAGAATCAACTGCAAAAGAAACAAAGCCAGCGTCTATTTGCTCCATTCGCTCACTTACGCTGTACTCCCCTCAGTCACGACGAGAACGAATGCAGAAACTTTTCCTTTTTACTTGAAACCGCATAGAAAATCAGAGTATTCTTGTCACTATATATATATATATATATATATATGTATATTGAGATGGACGGCTCACAGGCACAGCTAGCTAGCTCAGGTACATACATATATAACTGATCATCAGGTGGCTTTTGAAAAGAGTTAAAAAGCAGCTAGCTGATGATAATACTATTGATTTGGTGATGAAACAATTTCATCAGGTGATGATGGACTATCTAGGCGCTACTTTTGTCTGCCGACTCCCCGCCGGCCTTAGCATGCAGCTCATTTGAATGCCTTGATTCGTTTCTTCTTTAATTTAGATTGGAGGAAAGGTCTCTTTTTTAGCTAGCTATATTTATACAAAAAAGGAAAGGGAACAAGACTAGTGATGGTCCAAGAGGGAAAGGATGACTGCCAAATATGTATGCACTTTCCCCTGTCGGCTGTGGCTATATGACAAACTTAATTGTGTCTTGAGCGCCAAGTAATGAAATGGATTGACTATGTATATGTATGGATGGTCCACGTACACAAATGAATGAATGAATCATGAATAGTCAACTCAACAACCTAGCTAGCTCTCTGCATTTCCATTCTCAATATGGTATTTGGATCCAGGAATCAGGAATGAGGACATCCTTCATCTCATCATCTCCCTTCATCATCAATCCACCACCTTAATATCAATATATTATGAAGTTATCTTATCTTTATATATATCTTGGTGGTTAAGTTACTAGCTAGCTATAGCCTGGAGCAGTGGAGTGGGGATTGTGAGTGGGGTATGTGGGGCCTGTATTAATAATCTAGCAATACAACTTCAACTTAATTATATATACAAACATATAGCTTACTCAGATATAAAAAAAAAATAATAAAAAAAAACATATAGCTGACATACGCATGTCTAATTTGGAAGAAAGGCTGGCTGGGTGCTTGCATCACAAAGCGAATGGGCCACCTCAAAAGCTGTCAATGACACCTCCTCATTCCTCATTTTTCTTCATCATCAATATTATCATATATAATTTCCTAATTAGTTAATTAATTAAAGATGTACGCATGCATGATACATGCTATTAGAGTATTAGGCTATTAGCTTCCATTATTTATTCAGAATTTGCCTAATTACTTAATTATTAATTGATTTTCAACTAACCCAGGTTTCTTGCATTAGTGCATGCCTTGGCAATGAAACAAAGTAGTGGATTGCTGCATCTGCATATAGGCTATATATAACTATATGCGCGCATGCTGACTACTCATTTCTTTTACTCAAACAAGGGGATACATTCATTCAGATTTCCACTCATATATATATTATATATATATAAATCTATTAATCCCTGGGCATATGTCAGACATGCATTGCAGTACACTAATTAATATATTCCATTTAATAATCTTATTCATTTTTGAAAGTTACTTGTATAATCAAACTAATTAAGACAGATACTTGGCCTGCTTCATCCTGGCTGCTTTAAGAAAAAAAAAAAGGTCTTTTCTTAAAGCAACCAAACATATCATCTTCCCAGCCACCATTTTCTTTCTTTCTTTGTTTCAAAATTAAAAAAAAATGAAATGAATAAATAAACTTTATTCTCATTGATGAGGCATAGATATGAGTCATACACCCAAAAAGTTGAAGATTCACCCTCTATTTTCCTCCCTTTAAATACATATGCACATCATGCTACAAAGAATCATTCAACTCAACTCAACTCTTCAATATCATTCAGCGCGCTGTCTGCGCATCCTGCTCTCTCATTAGTTTCCTCTGTTTCTTCCTCCTGATCATACCTAATACCTAGCCACACTTACTCATCATCAACAACAAACATGAAGGCTTCACTGAAAGGACAAGTTATTGGAATTCCAATCAACTCATCATCCTCCGCTGCTGCTGCATCATACGCATTTGAGAGATCACCAAAGGGACTACTTTTACCTGCTGTTGCTGATCCTGCAACAGCAGCCGCGGCTATAAATCAATATCATAACAATATCGTAGCAGCTCCTCAAACTGCCTCTTCAAAATTCAGGTCAACTAGCAGTGGTAGAGTGAGTGCAGTGCTTAACAAAATGAACAAGCTTGGGAAGAAGGCAGACCGTTTCGCGCATGGAGTCAAGGAGCATGGTAATTAAACTCATCCATCGCCCTTTTCTTATTTCTTGTTACTATACATGACCCCCTTCATTGATTAATTACATTAACCTGGTTGAATTACATTGGTAAATATAATAATGCAGTCAGGCTGGGGCCCAAGATCACAGAGACAGTGAAAGGAAAGTTGAGCTTGGGGGCTAAAATTCTTCAAGTTGGTGGGTTGGAGAAGGTGTTCAAGCATGCTTTTAGTGTTAGAGCAGGAGAGAAGCTGTTGAAGGCATCTCAATGCTATTTATCAACCACGGTAGGTCCTCTAGCAGGTCTCCTCTTCATCTCCACGGACAAGATTGCGTTTTGCAGCGAGAGATCAATCAAACTATCATTACCAAATGGACAACTCACTAGAGTTCACTATAAGGTAATAAAGATTTAATTACTCTTTCCTTTTGTTACCTCCTACTTGAATAACCTATGCTAGCTACATATATAATTATTAATTAGTTGTTAATGGTATGTTTCTGTGTATGCAGGTGGTGATCCCAGTGAGTAAAATAAAGACAGTAAACCAAAGTGAGAATGTGAAGAAGCCCTCTCAAAAGTACATAGAAATAGTTACTGTGGATGATTTTGATTTCTGGTTTATGGGTTTCCTCAACTTCCAGAAAACTGTGAAATATCTCCAACGGGCAATTAATTCTCAATAGCCAAGGCCCTAGCTGCCTCACTCGCTTGCTCGCTCAAAGAAAACTACAAAATGCAAGATGGACAGGTGAATCATGCAAAGCTAGCAAGAGTCGTTTGTTTAATTCCTACTGCAGCTTCACCAGATGCGATGTAATTATAGATGCAAAGCTACAAAGCCTAGCTAGAAGCAGAAGGTGGGAGCTGGATATCAATCAATCCCATTTTACCTGACAATATTAATCCATTAGATGTAATATGTATGTATAAATCTTTTTCTTTTAATGAGAAAACTCTCTTTTATTTCCTTCGAATACAAATATGTTCATATTTCGCACGGCTGACACAATCAAATCAATTAGTTTCTTTTAACGTTGGAGTACGTGTTGGACAGTTGAATTCCGCTTTTATTTTTTGTGTTTTGTAACTAATTTAGTCTTGTCTTGTCTTGTCCATTGATTAGTGGGGAGGGTGGCTAGCGAGTAGCTAGTGCATGATGGCAAGACAATCAAAGTTTATATATTAAACCAGCACATCAGGCATCAGCTAGAGATAGTGCATGATTATTATTGATTAATGATTAAATATGAATATGCTATTTATGAATGTAACAAAAACATGCACCTACGCCAAGTTCAATTAGTTCCAGCCAGGGCAGCCTCATGTCGATATCATAAACTACAGATGGGATTGGGGAAGCATATATATATATATATATATATATATATATATATATATATGCACAAGTCACATGGGAGATTGGGGTGGGGGTGGTGGTGGTGGAGGTGGTGGTGGCGGCCAGGGAATTAGGACCGGAGGAAGAAAGGAGCAGAACATGTGGGATTTCTCTTTTCACCCTATACAATCTCAAGAAAGTTACTACGTACACGTGATAACATTGCAGATTTCAGTTCATAAAATTCAAAACAAAAGCTGACAACTAGGATCTAAATTCTAACACGTTATGTTTTCTTGTAGCTTAAGATTTCGATCCATAAAAGATTACTTCTATTTTCTAGCTCTTCACAAGCTTTTTTGAGAATGCATTCCTTGGTTGGTTGGTTGGTTGATTGGTTAGTTGTTGCCAAACTTTTTATATTTTCTTTGTTTGGAACTTTATCCCAGAGAGAGAGAGAGAGAGAGAGAGGGATGACCCTGACATGAATCATGTCCATAGCAGAAAGCTAATTTGCCAGCTCGGAAAGCTACAATCCTCCACCTCATTCTCAAAGTGCCTTACATGTTATGTTAGTTGGGTTAGGAATAGGAGATAGTATGACCAATCAATCAAAAGGGTATAAGAAAAAGAGCAGAGGATTGCCTTTAGTATATATTTTATTTTATCAAAAGCATCTTTTATTTGGCTATCTTGCACAGAAAGATGATCGATCTTGTATATACACCATCAATCCACTACAGAATCAATATCAATATTCCTTTCTTTATTAACCAAGTCCCATAGGACTATATAATACAATCTCTGTCTATGTCTCTGCATCCTTGATAACAAATAATTCAAATCCAGATAAAATATAACAAGTTGTACACAAAGAAAGAAAGAAATATCCATGTGCAGCATGTGCATCATGATCAATATACAAATGTATACTCTCATGTCTCAATCTCATGGGACAATTACCCATCAACAAACAAACAAACAAACCAACCAACCATTTATCAGATTTGATTTCACCAGCTCCATATAATGCCAACCCAACCCAGCTCGCTCAGCTCAGCTCAGCTCAGCTAGTAACACATCAGGCTCACTCAAACTCCCTGTGAAGTTCACCTTACAACATTCAGGAAATCGCAATCCAGCTTCATCACAACCTGCCTTTGTAATCTGTGGACATGATCTTACATCCAGGTATTTCAGACACTCACATTTCTCTAAAACCATGCGGATGCCTGCCACACTTATTTTTGGGCAGTTACTCACCTTTAAAACCTTCAAACTCAACTCAGCTTCTCCACCGTTTAAACCCTCAAAGGCAGTATCCGTCACCTCCTCACAGCACCCAATGTCAAGAGCCTCCAGGTTTCTGCACTGAGAGAGGATGCAGCTCAAAGAAGAGTCTGAGATATTCAAGCACCAATCCATCCTTAGGTTCTTGAGATTACTACAACAAGAAATAGCGAGCAATTTTATTGATGCATCAGAAATATCCCGGCAGCCACCAATTATTAGCGTTTCAAGACTTCTGCAGAATCTGGCCAGTGACGATATAGACTCATCCCCAACTTTGTAGCAATCTAACAATTTTACTGTCTTGAGGGAAGTTGAGCATGCCATGGACACAGTGGAAACTCCAATGTCTCCAATATTGCTGCATTTGTTGATATCCAAAAACTTGATCCGGCGACATCCACTCACAAGATCAGTGAGTCCAGAGTCAGTTATGTTGGTACAACCTTGGAGCCCCAATTCTTCTAAATAGTGACAATTCTCTGAAAGGGCTCGCAATGATCCATCACTAACAAATCTGCAGCCAGTAACATAAAGGGCCCGAAGGTCAGAGCAGCCCTCAGCAATAGCCGATGATCCTTTGTCTGTTACCTTTCTGCAATATGATAAATCTAAGGACTGCAGAGATAAAAGACCAGAGCCAATTGCAATTGCACCAGCATCTGAAATTCCTGTAAAAGAAAGAAATAAACAACAACCAATTAGGTCCAAATGTTAAAGTTTAAAGAAAATAAATTCATCAGGCAAATAAGTTCAACAGAAACGTTATAAAGCAATGCCGAAGGACGTTCCAAATTCTAGTCGTATAGCTGCAAAAACTTACTCCACCATCTAGCCATAAAAATAAAAACAACCTTAATTCAAAAGACAGACACATTCCTAGAAAACTGCACAAGAGCATCTTCTCAAAATGAAAACATGGAAACAAAAAATTGTTTTTTTTTCCCAACAAATGATTAGCAGAAGCAGAAAGAATCCATCAAGGGATCCTCTTTACCATCCAAGTAGATGATCTGATATGTGCAGTAACAATTCAAAATCCACTTGCAAGTACATAAACCCATAAAAACTGTAAAAATTAGTCACCTACCTAGCACGAACCATCAAACAAGCTCAAATCAACTCATAGGTAAATAAGCATCATTTTAATCAGGAAAAGTTAAATGGGATTTTACAAACTAATCAAAACAAACAGAAAGCCATTCAGCATAGATTACGCGCAAAACACGTCGACACGCACAGTGAAAAAACAATACCTTTGCAATTCTGAAGATTGAGGACTCTCAAGTACTTAAATCCATCAGCAATGACACGGAGATCAGAGTCAGTGACACCAGGATAGAAGGACCTGGAAATTGACTGTGAGAGGTCCAGTTCTTGAAGCCTGGAGAACCTCGCAGCCATTCTACGAAGCATATGAGGGCCCGCACGGGCCGAGAGCTTCTTCCTCTCTGTGCTCTGCAAGTGAAGCCACCTTTTGCAGACCAAACCGAACACCTCCTTGTCCCTCTGGCTTTCCAGCTTGGCTAACACCGATTGCAGCTCGTCATCCGTCAATTCATCGTTAATGCATACCTTTAATGCCATTGAAACGGGTGAAGAAGCCATTGACGGAGGAAATTGGTGGTTGCAGAGCAGAGACCCTAATCGAGTCACAGAGATACATGGAGGTTTACAGACAGTGAAAAAGTATTTGCGTTAAATTGTGAGTCCGACAGTGAAAAAGTATTTGCGTTATTTGTTTGGTTGTATGGGGTCAGGACTCAGGTGTCACTCTCACACTCTCTCTCCCTGTCTTATTACAATTCCAACCACAACCCCTTCTAATATTCATTTTAAACGTAACGTTCACATTATAAGGCATGAGGTAGTTGGCTGTTGTTGGTTTTTGAAGGGCCTCGGTGGTTGGTTCTAAGTTGGGAAGTCCACAATCGAGTATAATATTTATAGTTCACAAAACATAAAGTTAACTTATACTCGAAATATATGGGAAAAATTATAATTTAAACAAATTACATAAAATATCTCAAATTATTATTACGATCAGGATCGTTATAAATTTATATTTGAATTATAAAAAAATTTATTTTTGCTTTATAAGTTTTTGTAAAATTTTATTAATTGTTTTTTGTTTTTTTAATTTTCTTTGTTTATTTATTTTAAAATTTTAGTAATCTTTTATTAATATTCTAATTTTATTAATTTTACAAGGGCACTTAACGGATTGCTAACGGTAGGAATCTAGATACTGTGTTTTGATAGTCAAGTGCGAAAAATACAGTAGAATCACGCAATGCACGCTGGTGGTGTGCTTTCTACCCATAAAGAAAGACTAAGCTATAAGAAGAGGGTGAAGCCAAAGCAGACAGAGCTACTTTTGTCCGGAGCCGACCAGTAATGGACCTACTGTCTGGATACTTATATGAAAATTTACATAATTCCGATATAAGTTTCTGACGATATTTATAGTTTGAGGATTTTTATGTAGTTTGTTCCAATAATTTTGTTAATGTACACTTAAAATATGTGGTAAAATCTTTATAGTTTTGCTTGTATTATTTTTAAACTAAATACTTGTATTGAATATGAAAATTGTAGTCCAATAGTCTTGAAGGTGAATATTTCCATATATGTACAAGTTAGAAATATAGAATTTTTGTTTTTTGTTTTAACTAAATGTAATATTTTGGACATGAGGACTTTTTTTTTTTTATTAGGAGCTTTGTCCCAATAAGTTTTTCCTAACAAGATTTTAACGAAGCATCATGTTAGACCCTCGTGATCCAATCATATCATATTAGCTACCCTATGATTTACATGTATCTTCTTGGATCCTAGAATCTCATTGTTTATGTAGTTTATGCTATACTTTTAATCCCTATACTTTAGGAGCAAGTCAAACATAGTGCATATTAGGAAGTCTCAACGAAAATCAAGCTTCAAAGCATACCTGTTGTATAGTCTTACACATCATAGTATAAAAATGAAATAATTAATTCATAAAAATTTATGTTTTCAATATTTGGTGTGTGAAGTAAAGACAGTTTCTATTTTTACTTTGGGCCTTCAAAGTAAAGAAGTAAAGAAGAGAGGATGGGAATGCAGTCAAAAACTTGGACTCATTTTTCGACGATTACATGGAAATTCGCAGCTGATGGTATCAATCTTCACCCAATAAAACAAAGAAGAAACATCAGACATCAGGTAGAATAGTAGAAACTTAAAGTTGAATTGAAGCCAAATATTACTCAAGGCTGTCGTCTTTTGCATTAAAATGAGAATAACCTGTTTATGTATATTTGATTGTGATATGTGAGTGAACAAAGAACAGTAGAACAGAAAATGAGTGCTAATTCCTCCTGCTGTTGCTGTGGCTGTTGCATTCAACAACCACCAATGAATCAATTGGATGCTATTTAAAGTTTTTCACAAAAATAAATAAATAAATAAATAAAATTGGAGTCATGGTTACTGACTCAATAATAGGTTTGATTAATGAGAGTGTTTGCAACAAGTAAGCACGCTGTCCTCCAGAAACAGGGTTAGCTCAGAAGTGTAGAGTTTTGGGTCATTTCTGAAATGATCAACATGAGGAGTTGACACAAAGTTGCAGGCCCTAACTTCATATCCAACCATTCGTTGCTGTTTTATGAATGACTCCACAGACCCTGCAGGAATCACCTTGTCCGCAGAGCTATAGATATATAATTGAGGACAGCTTGGTTGCCGGGCTGACAATAACCCCACGACATCAGAAAGCCTCCTGCAATGCAATGTGATATTCATATTACTTGCCATGAAAGCTGCAGGGAGGTTCACAACCACCTCAAACAACTTGTCCAAAAGTAGAAGGGACAAAGATTGATTCACTACCTGTTCACCGTAGGAATATTCAAAACCACCTCAAAAAACATCTCCAAAACTAATAGCAAAGCTGCTTCAGTTACTGCAGGTTTGGGTGCCACGACCCCCTTGCTGCCAACTAAAGCATCCATCCCTGCCTCATTTGAGTCTACGGTTCCTTTAGCTGCTACACTACGCTTTTTCAGAAAGGCTGCAGAAAATCCAGAAGCCCAAACCTACACAAGGTCAAGTATTAGATGGCATAATCATCCAAACAAACAAAAAAACCTGGGAATCAGAGAAGCTCATAAACTAGATAATTTGCATAACAAGCTCAGACAGTTGATTGAAAAATGGAAAGAAAAGAACAAAGCAAATCACAAAAGGAAAACAAGCATGCCACAAACATTACAACGTCCTGCTCCACCAACTCATCTACCGCCCAGAGAGAGAGAAAAAGGATCAACAGGCATTGGGATTTAGTACTAATTCTTAATACCACAGACTCAGCAGACCACCTTTTTTGGGAGATTCTTGCAACATTTAGACAAGGTGGTATTGAGAATTTCGAATGTTACAATTGTTCAGTAATGTTAACGGCTAAATTCATATTAACGCGATCAATATGGCAAGGAGCAGAAATTATCCATTGATTAGTTCACAGATAAAATACCATCGTTGTTACTTTTACCCTCCTTCAAATGACATCAAAATCTATCTGGTATACAAAAGAGTATGCCTAGATAACTTTTTCATTGTTTAACTAACATGAGCAAATAATTTCTGCTCTATTCGAGATACAAAACTGCAACTATCATTTACCTGAGGGTCAGGTGCTGCAACTGGTGCAGAATCCACAATGCAGCCTCGAATCCTGCCCATTAAAGAAGGATCGTGCTTCTGGAACTGTTCCAACATTACCCCATAACTGTAACAGGAAACAGAGGCAACAGATAACGAAAAATGGTTACATAAGAGAATGCAAAATCGCATATGGAATGTATAACAGAGAAAGAGAAAGAGAGGACTCACGTTAACCATCCAGTATTGCTGAACGTGTGAAAAACAAGGTTCTTCCCATGTTCCTCTTCTAACCAATCAGCCAAATGGCAAACAAGTGAGTCAATATGCTCTTCAACTTTCCCACCAGGTTGGTACTTGAGAATCTCAGACATAGGCAAAGTAAACGTAATGACATGGAATCCCCTTGAAGTATACCACTCGGCATACTTCTTGAGATGTTTTTGCTTTGCACCCAACCATCCTAGCAAAATAACCACAGTCCTGAACTTTGCTGATGAGCAATCAGAACTACAGGAAACGTCTATGGGATTTGGCTCAGGTAAATGCCATCTGTATGTGACATCCTCAGATGGGGAACTAGATATATCTTGCTTATATGCCTTTGGTTTTGCTGCTTTACACAAGTCTGCAGACTGATATACATCAAGAAGAAGAGATGAAGATGCAACTGAAGAATATAGTGACTTGGAAACAAAATTGCTGCCCGAATCAGGAATAGGGAATCTAATATTGGGCACAGGTAAGCGCATTCTAGAGATAAAGGACAAGTTTGCAAGCTTAGAAACCGAAATATGTGAAACCCAGGATGAATTTGAATCTTGTAACAAAGAATGTGATAAATCCGAGGTAGAACAAGGGTCAATGGATCTGTAAGATGAAAATTTATCAGAAATATCGGAAGAAACTGAAGCTACAGCAACGGCAGCAGCGGCGACAAGAGGTCGTTGAACGATTCCAGACAGGGAAGCCATATTGGAAACGCAGCTCAAAATCTATCTTGCCAATGTCAAGCAAACCCCATAAGCCATATAATAAGCTGCACAACCAAATTTGGCGGAGACTCAGAAAGCCAAGAAATTTCAAACACGAGAATCACCTGCAGAATTTAATGGCAAATATGAGAATAGCCGGCAAGAAAAGGACTGCACCGACAAATATAATGCAGCAAGCGCAACCAGAATGGATAAATTATATTGGACTGGGATTGTATCGAATTGGAATAAGAAAGAGTGGAGACGGCGAAAAGAATCAGAATATATACGCATGGAAAACACGGAAGAATTGATATTATCAAAATTCATAGAAACTTGAAAAATCAACAGTAGTATATTCGTTCAATGTGAAAACATCTTCGTACCCTGCTTGTGTGTGCTTGGACTTGTCTTCACCAAAATCGGGCTGTCAACGTCCTTTGACAGCCCTGTTATCACCACGCGCACCGCGCACCGACCAAGAACCTTCCTCCCTCGATTGTCTTATCAATCGAGTTTGGCAAAGCCTTCTTGATTCTTATTCTTACGAGGACCAACCAAGGTTGGTCTTTTAATTTAAAGACAAATTAGAAAAATAAAATACAATCACCAAAGTAAGAGTAGTAATTTTTTATACAACTCAAAATCCGCATGAAAGTTATTTGGATCAATTTGCAGGTCATTTTCGGATCAACTTATTATGACAGACACATCAATAAATTAGTGGATTTTGAGTCAATATGTTAACTCATATAATAATATACTAACCCGTTTAATAAATGAGTAATTTTCGAATTAATATGTTAACCCGTATAATAACATTTATATTAATTTGTTTAATAAATGTGTCAATTACTAATTCATATATCTACACATTTATCCATTTATATACCTATTCAATCTTATAGTTTAAATAGGTTAAATAAGTTAAACGGACCATATGTTAATTGAGTTTTAAATATGATCTATTTATTAAATGGGTTACACAGATTATATGGGTTATTAACAGGTCATCAAATTTTAGTTGGATATTTTTAACATGATTATTAAACGAATCGGTTCAAATTGAAGATATTTAGGTAAAATATAATTAATAAATTGTTAACAAGGGAAAATTAAGCCAAAGAAAGGTCCAGTAGACCAAGGACACGTGGTTTGGTTTTTTCAAAATTCAAAGAAAAAAGTTAACCTAATGTTTAATTATAGTGATTGGGACATTCTTACGTTGGCATTCCGGCGATCTAGGACCGAAAGCTCGATCATTGGCGGAACAGACAGGTGGCGTAAAAGACCGTTTTATCCCCATGTGTATGAGGCCCAAACCCCCGGGGAAGAAAAATTCACAAATTTTATAGACAATGAAAGAATGAATACGACGTTTTCAGAATGAGATGGCTAGAAAAGATAGAAATGAATCTCCGATTAATATATATTTATGCAGACAAATTGAAAGCCGTGAAATTCAAAAATGAAGGATAGAAAATTGGGCTGAACACTGTTGAATAGAGTTGAGAGGCTAACCTGAGTTGGTGAAATGGTGAATGCCGAATGGCGGCGAGGAATAGAATGAGTCTCCGCTGCCCTTGTGGTCTTTCAGTTGACCTAGAGACGGCGCAGATGGCCTCCTCAAGACTCAAGTCTCTGTTTCTCACACTTTATGTTTAGCCACCAGACTCACCACTAGTTGTCTCGTCATGTGTGTCGTGCCTGCTTATCGTTGTCACAATAACTACTGATGAATAATATTGTAATATTTTGTTCGCATTCAGGATCTCGACATAAAAATAAAAAGAAAAAGGGAAGAAAATTTCCCTCAAGTTAGGAATCCCTATTAGTCTTATATAAATATTTGTTGGTTATTCAATTTTTTTCTAAAATTTATTTCGAACTTTCATGGTTCAAATTAAATTTTCAATATTTTTTTGTTAAACATAAATGATATAAATGTTGATACCAAAATATCAATAAATATTTTTATAAATTTAACTGTCAATATTTTCATAAAAAAACGTATTATCATTATTAGTTATAACGACAAAAAAAGAAATATTATGAGCTTTGTTTATTATTAGTTTTCACACCCAGTGATGAAAATATCGTCAATATCACCGATATATATCCGTATTTCCGACCATCGACATCTAAGCAAGGGGTGAAGGAATTTCTTCCCTCAAAATCGACGATTTCGGTCAATATCGACTATTGGAAAAAATCGACGATTTTGGACCGCAAAGCCCCAACCCATCGATTGAAATTTGAAACAAGAAACCGAAATTAAAAAAAAAAACAACAACAATCATGAACAGAAATTCGCACTTTATAAAAGCAATCGATTCAATCAAATTCAAACATTCAAAAATTTGAACATGCAATGATTCACGATGGTCACAGGACAAATAGAAATTGGGAAGAAACAAAAAAGGAAAAAGGAATTCAGACAAGACACTCACTCATGGAATCACATTCGACTTCATTCGGGAAAGGCGGAAAGCATAAATGGGGGGCAAACGAACCTCGAAAAAACCTCGAAGCACCCCTAATCTTTCAACGGCGGAAGCACAACCACTCGAGCCTCTGGTTTCTCCGCTTCTCTCTCCACCTTCTCGACGACTGACTCGACCCTCGACAGCCGCTCGCTCCACCCATCTCGTCCTCTTTGTGGCTCGCGCCGTCTTGCCCTCACAGTCGGCCACTTTCGCCTCACTCCTCACCAAGGACGACGAGGGAGTTCTAAGACAGACTGAACTCTCAATCTCGCTGCCTAGCCCCCTCACGCATGTCCTCAACATTCCTCCTCTCCAAACATAAACGATCGATCGAATCGAGAGAGATCGGGGGGTTGGTTTACTAAATAACCAAATGAATGAAATGCACCGTTTCATTCCATTTGTTTTTTTTAACCCCATTTTTTTATATGTTTAAACATACAATTATATTTTACCAAATTATGCTTAAACATATATTAGTAAATTACTAAATTTTAAAGATTTTTTTTTTGTTTACTTAGCGGTTCGGCGTTAACCTTTTTTTCCCATATATTACCAAATATCAAAAAAATCAAACATATATTATTTGGTAAAATATGTTTTAGTATTTGGTAAATATCAAATATCAAACATATATTACCAATTTACCATATATTACCGAATATCAAAAAAATGTTAAGCCTTAAACTTTTTTTAATAAAATTACAAATTTATTATTTGGTAAAATATATTTTTAATTTGGTAGATACTCTACTTGTTTTTAATGAAGTTCAATGTGTAAAGTATTCATAGTGCAACATTATCAATAAAATTATGTTTTATACATAAGTTTATCTTTAAGGTTTTTTACTATTAGTTATCGCCAGATTTATATTCTATCATATTATTTATTATATATTTATTATATCAAAGTCATTTTATAGTTTTTATTAGTCATATATAGTCATTATTGGGTATTTAAATTTTCCTAAAGTTTCATTCCAAATTTCCAACTTTTAGACTTAATTTCCATCATTTTTGTTGACCGTAAAAACGATATCGATATCGATAACGATATTTAGGACGAGATATTTGTAAATTCAACTAACGATATATTCGTCGATATCAATATTTTCATCTTTATTCACATCATACATCGACTCATCCCATGTTCAATCCCTAAACACGTGCAATCTCATCTCCAAATGAGACCACTCGACCGATATCATAGGAGAAATAATAGCAACTTAAATGTGATATCTAAGGTAAGGTGTAAAATAGTAGGAAGAGAATATTCCTATTCCAGTAGCATATTCCATGAGGGCGACGTACGGTATGGTATGGTATGGCTCATCAGGAATACAGATGTTGTTGAGGGAGGCCCATAAAGAATAAAATTGTTTCACATGCCAATCATCATAAAGCGTTTTGGCCGCTTTCTTTCTGTTCCCTTCTGCCTGTCATCACCATACTCAATAGACAGCAGAGGTAAAAGAAAACTCCACGCTTTCCACTTTCAGCCATGTATCCCTGCCTGAGGATACATTCATATTCATATCCATATTCATATTTAGGCACACAATACAAAGAAAAACCCGGGCTTTTTCACCAAGCACAAATAGCCACTCTTCAAAGTTCAAAACTTGAAACAAAACAATCAAATGAATTAAAACATACTCAAGATTTAAAATCACCAAATTCAATACGTAAGATCCTCATGTCCTGTGTACCAAATCTATTACATACCTCATCCATTTCTACGTGGACAAATGCCGTGTCAATAACTACACTACACGATACTACTAGGTCATCATCACCTATGAATAGATAACACTTCTCATACAGGCCCTCCTTTGGAGCTACATTTAACAAATTTGACTTTGGAACTGAAACTTTATGCTTGCTCCAAGGAAAACCTTCCTGCTCCTTTGCATTCAATATCATGCGATGCGGGCGTCCCAAGAGTTGGGATACATACTTTGTATCTCCTACAGCAAGGGCACGCCGAACACGGGTTGAGGACACTTGTCCTCTGTCTTTCAAATCCCTCGAATTCATATTTATCAAGTATTTGTTCTTGTCCATAACAGAATTTATGATATAAGCCCCAATACCATACTCTTCGCACAACCTCACCAGTTCTGTTGCGTCACCAGCAGCTTTATATCCAAACCGGTAGTTTTCACCTGCCACAATTAGCCATTGCAAATCGATTTCAATGTATATATCACGGGTATGTTTGATTCATATCAAGATACACATACATAGAATAGCATAGTCGTCAGGTTTCTTCAAATCAATGTACCTGCAACAACTCCACACACTCCAAGCTCTTCCAATAACTTCTCAACAAATTGTCGTGGTGTTAGATGTCGAACACTTGAAAATTCTATCTGAAACTCTGCAGGTGCCATGTTACCACAATATGGGGTCCAAGAGGAAAGAACCCGCTTTCGATCACATTTGGCAACTATGGGAGGTCTGTTCCATTTATTAAGAAAAATTAAAGAAGCTGAAAATGATTTTCCATTTGAAGCTGGAACAGCCCAAATGAGGAAATGAAGTTTTAATTAATGTGCAAA
Source organism: Prinsepia uniflora (assembly GCA_032719365.1). Classification (NCBI taxonomy): domain Eukaryota; kingdom Viridiplantae; phylum Streptophyta; class Magnoliopsida; order Rosales; family Rosaceae; genus Prinsepia; species Prinsepia uniflora. The sequence goes on along the minus strand of CM064871.1, from coordinate 76,902,067 downwards.
TCGACCTTTAGGGCAGCATATAAGTACCATTAACAGGCTAAAGATAGTTTAATAATGCAAGAACACAATTTATTGTATAAGAAATGCAAGATATAATCAACAAAGTATTCAGGAAGCAGGATTCCCACTAAGGCATGACTGAAGAAAGGAGGTCTTATTGAGATGCAACAAAGAATGAGGGTGTGCAGCGACAATACCTTGGCTCCCAACCCAGTACTTCTGCCATTCCGACAAATGACAAAAGGAATGGAGGCCCAACCTTCGATGCTTGAATCGCAAGTTCTCGATGACCAATGTGAAGGGCATCAAATTTTCCCAGTGCGACAATTCCTCCTATGCATGATAACACGAGCAATAAGTTACAGATGAATACACACATCACAGCAAAGCAGTCAACAAATAAAGAATACATGGAAAGCCTAATATTTGAACATACACATCGTACAACCAAAGTAAAGGTTCAAAATCTAAGAGGAAGGCCGAAAAGAATATATGGAAATATTTAGTCCAAAAAGCTTGCATCCATCTTAGGGAGATAAGAAGATAACTTACTGGACCTAAAGGGGGCGGAGGGGAAAGATGCAGTTTGTTATATGACTGAATAAATTTGGCGATATCATAATAGTGCAGATTCAAATTCAATGAACCCAATAGAGGAACTTGGAACTTCCCTTAATCCATAACTATGCGCAACTGTTCTGTCCAAAGGATAAGGTTTGAAGCTACGTTAGAATAACAATTCTGCCTCTCCCCAATTTTGAACACAACTGGTTAACTGACTTTAGACTTCACTTAGAAGGTTAATTTTCCTTGTCAACATTGGTATCTGTGAAGTTATGGAAACATGTCACAGTGTGACGAAGTATGACGACAAGCAATATACATAAATTGGTGCTTGATGAAGCAGCTAAAAGGAATTTCACCAAAATTAAAATAAGGAAAGAGGCAGAATGTTTAGTGTTATACGGATCTGTTTAGTGTTATATTTTACAACATTAAAATAAGGAACAAGCTTCTTTACACCATGTAATAGAAAATGCTAGAGAAAAGAGAAATAGAGTAAGTACAGGGGGAATGAAACCTGCCACTGAGGTCAATCCTTCGGAAGGAAGCTCACGTTCATCTTTGCATTGGCTTTGCAAAAGAAAAGGAATCAGACCTCTTACCACATACAAACATGCAGCTATGAAGAGAATATTGCATCTATACTGGTGATATATACACACACATGCATATGCCTAGCTAAATTTCTCAAAATTAAAACTTTCCCAAGTAGAGTTGTATCCAGTCGATTCATGTAAATTCATACAATGTATTTTTAACCAAAGTAACCGATAGTTACAAGATTCTGAATGTCCTGTCAAATTTTGGGTTGTGATCAAGACAAGATAACTTATTCGCGCTTTAAATTTTAAGAAATGATGCTTTGCTCCACGATCAATTATGATTTATTATAGGAAGCAATTTGATCTACCCGCCTACGAATGAAATTCAGAAACAGAAACATAAATTTGTACGACAATTTTAAAGCAATCAAATCGAAAATTAAAAACGAACAAATTGAATGGAAGGAAATTGCATAAATCACTGAGTTTATATATCAAGCAAAAGTGATAAAATAACTGGAAAGAGATGAAGCAGTAGTGTAGTACCTAAAACAATGGGAGAGAGTGGGAATGTCGGGGGCAGTCTTGGAAGGAAGGATGGAGTAAGAAGGCATTCTATGAGCAGCCAAGGATTTGAGAGGCCATGGGCAGCAGCGTAGATGAGCAATTCTGGATTTGTAAATCCCTAATCCAAATCCAAAGACAAAGCCAAAACAAAGCTGCGGCTGGCGAAAATGGTGGTGGAGGTGGTGGACGTCGCAATCTCGTAGCCGAACATGATTGGAAAGACGAGAGCCGCCACCACTCAACATTATTGGCGGACGCTCGCAACCCAACGACACAGAAAACAAAAGCTTTTTCCTTTTCAAGATATTCTTTTCCACTCTCCCTCGCCCTCTATGTTTTCATACTTCTTCCTTTTACTTCATTACTTCGTTGGTTAGTTCGTACTTAATAGACAGCGTCAAAGTTTACTTCGTTAATCGGTTAACACGTACGGTGGGAACCAACCGAACGTATTAGCATTGTCTAATACATTTCCACTGACACCTCTGAACCAGTCATCAAACAAATATGTGAAGGATTAAGATATAAAAAACCCCATTAAATTCTAGTTCTTTTGATGTTAAACGTGAAGAATTTTCGTTGTTTAAAGCAAAACTACTTTTGAGTGATCGTTGCCTTCGTTTCCGTTCCAACTCTGATTGATGCTGGTAATAATTATAGGCCTAATTATGCGAAGCCATCCAGGGCTTGCATAGTTGCATTAAACTGCACTACTAATTTCATGGTAATCAAAGAGGAGATGCATTAATTCATCTACAAGTACTAGCTTCACTATAAATCAAATAAAAACATATACATATGGGAATAACTTGCAGCTCTACAAGTACAACAAATTAAGCACCAAATCCCTCACTAGTCACTTGCGATCACAATTTCTATGCGACCTCCCAATTTCTCATCTATAAAAAAAGGGCTGCCTTAAACAGCACACTATTCATCCTCAGGCTCTTCTTCCTCTCTCACCACTTTCGCTTCCTCACGTTGTAGCATACAGGATCCAAGAAGGGTGATTATCAATACAATACAATGCAAGTATACAACCCAATTACACAGAAATTTAATTTATCCTTGTGCTGTTCCTCCTCCCCCACCACTTCTTTTTCACCCTCTCAGCACTACCCTCTTCACTTCCTATCTTATGCAAGATCAGCTTTGTCTCCCTTAGTCTTGCCCCATAATCCTTCTTCCAAGCCTCAAACATCTGCTTCAACCTTCTCAGCTCTCTGTCTGGATTCAGGCTTGCTTCTACTTGACCAGATTTTACCTCCACCAAGAATTTCGCATCGTCACCAAACACTTGGCTCCTCTGGTCAAACTCTTCAGTCAGCCGGCTTATAACACTCAACCCTGCGCTCATTGGTCTTAACCCACCATTGCTGTCTTGCCCTCTATGGTTACTTCCTGTATCCCAACTGTAGTCACGGTCATCACTTGCATTCACTGATGCATCAGAATTTCTCCCAGAATCATCTATGGCTAGGCTCTTCTTGGCAATTGAGAGGCTGGATTGTAGGGATCTCATTTGTTTTTGCCACACTTCTTCCATGGATTTCATTTTCACCTCATATTCGGACCACCGGCTCTCATACTGTTGGAGACGTTGGTGAAGGATGTCATTCTCCTCTTCCTTCTCTCTCAGGGCAGCTTCAGCCTTAAGCACACGCCGCTGTAATTCAGCAAGGAAAGATGACTTTACCAGCACCTCATCTGACTCGTTACCCTGTTTGAGATTCTAACTGTTAATAATTCCTATCAATGAAGGGGAGCTATTCCAAGCAGAATATTTATATCAAACTGAATATGGTAGACAATCGTGCATGTACCACCACATTCTCAAATACTATCTATGGCATTCACACTACACAGTAGTAATTGATCATGATGAATGCTTTTACGAGGTTAATATAAGAATACATGCAGCCATTGCATCACTCGACGGCATGCAAGCCAAAGTTTTACAAGTTGAGGGGTAATACCAAAGTTTGAAAGACACAGAGAATATAATGAAAGGCTATTGTGAAGTAATGAAAAAGCTACAATAGGGGGAGTGTGGGACTTACTTTTATGCTCCCAGGTTGCAATAATCCTATACCACCTGAGCATCTCCTAACCAGCCAGCCACGACAAACTGCAAAGACAGCTTAAACTCAGACAAAATAATCAAACATAAAGATGCGAGTAGTGTGGATTGGGTTGACCTTAAACGCACAAGACCAGCTATCTAAAAGCCGATAATTACAATGCTAATATAGTAGTATATACCTGATTGTAGCACAATTGATGCATCATAAACATCCTTGAATTTCCTACTTGCAATCTTGCTTTTCATCTGCTTTTGTATGGTAACAGCAGCTCTATGCTTCTGTAGTAATACTGTGTACTCCTTCCTGGTTTTTTCTCCCCTTACAACTGCATCAAGTAGAATAAAATTAATTTCTAAAATATTGATTTCCTTCTTCAAAATATCGATATAAGTCACCAAACTATACAATGAGCAGGTTAATACATGACTGAAGAGTGGTGATTCCTCTCCTCAGCTCCTTGAGGTAACAGCGAGCTTGGTATCCTCTAAAGCAGCTTTGCACACATAAAATACCATGGAAAGTACGATTTCTGGTGTCCTCAAGCACCCCAATCTGGATCAATTTTCCTCACCAATTTCGATTAGTAAAGATTAAAAGGTATGAAGGATATCAAAATCCTTGATCACAACAACTGACAACCAATCATTTTAGCTCAGGTTTTTAGATTTTCCAAATCTTGTAAATAGAATTAAACCAATAAAAGTGTACTATAATTTTTTTTTTCCTTTTAGGTTTTAAAAGGTGAAAAATGAAGTGTTGTAACCTAGGAATGCCTGGCTTTACTATTTCCATATCTCTACCTAGGTGCAATAGTTTTGACTGTCCAAAACAGCTAGCATTTTTCTCCCTTTTCCGAAAGGCAAATACATCAATTTACCTGTCCAGTTCGGAAAAACAATTTTGTATAGCCCACTTGATACATCTCAGGTAGTATATTGAACTGATGAAGAATGGCAACTGAAACACTTAGTGGATCCTGTGATGCAACACTGTCCAGCAGAAGAAAACCATATCTGGTGCAAGATTCAAAAATGACAGAAATAGAAAACCGCAGTTAGATGCGTGAGACATGCATGAGTGCTTTAAAGATTAAACAGTAGTACAGAAAATCTTGTGTTACCTTCTTGCAAACTTCTGATGTGACATCCTGGTAGGAAAGCCAGATCTTGATATTCGAACCACTTCTAGGACTCCACAACATCTCAACTGCTGCAGTACCAGTCCTTGCTCATATAATCCAGGGGATTGAAGATTGTTGGGCTTGATACAACGTATGAAATGTGGAGTGGTGTTTTCTAGACGTTTCATTAAAAGGAACAATTGACCCTAAATACGAGCATAAATAAGTTAATGACAAGAATACAATTGGCAGATATCCAAGCTCGATTTTCAGTAGTATTCATCTATCGCGGTATTTGAGACCCAATATTTCCTCAAGGATTGAATGCAAAATGTCCTTGTGCAGTCATGAAAAGGATTTTCACATTTTTTTGAAGAATTCAATTCTCATAATTTTTTCTTGGGAAGGATTAGGCTAAATACCTACAGAAACTTTGAGAAGAATGAAGAAGCTTTGAAGTTTGAGCCAATAATGTGATCAAATTGTGGTCTCTCTCTCCCTCCCCTCTTTTTAATGTACCCGCACAGAGTATAGACCAAACATCAACAACTTACCTTGAACTCTCACCCAAAACAGAACAAAAAAGAACCTAACAAACATAAGAAAGAGAAAAAACTAACGCCTAAAGTATAAGCACTTCTCTGTTATAAGTTGCATCAATTACACTGCATACCAATAGGATTGACTTCACTGTGCGATCAATAGCTCATAGTGATTATCTAGTAAGGTCCTTATTTGAGTAGTTGACCGGATGTACATGCATCTCAATTATCTATAAACTCTATACCTGATCTAACAACTGAGAAAGGGTTCTCATTTCAGGTTCTCGTTAGAAATTAATTCTACATATATACTACACATGCATATCTACTTCTGTCAGATTGGACAAATCATGTTCAGGTTCATTGTGAAATTCATAATCATGTTCTTACAAACAGGAAAGCAACATACCTTAAATTTTGTTGCAACACTCAACTTCTGGGAGTCTACTCCACCACCTGATTTGTAAAAGGGACCACCAACTAAAGGCTTCTCAGGTCGATTAAGCATACTAGATGCAAATATCTGAGGAAGGTGGCATGAGCATGAGGAGAGAAGCTGAATAGAGTCCAAATGCAGCAAGTCCCTGTTCTTTTCCAAAAATCCTGTTGTGTCGTATGAAACCTGAATGCAGGATCAAGTGGAACTATCAAGAGTCAGGCAAGCAAGAAAAAGTGGAATGAAAAGCTTTTCCTTTTTTGCTTATGTCAGTAGTATGAGATAATACATAGAAGCTTTGATAGCACCCAAGCCTTGACTTAGATGGTAAAGGGATGGGAAAGATCTAGGGTCCAAATTTGACCATATGTAACTTGGCAGAAAACAAGAACAAAAGACAATTAAACTCTATTAAGTTTTACAAGGATTACCTCTCCTGCATAATGACTAACAGAAAATGCTTTGTCTCGTTCTCCTCTGAAACAAGAATTAGAACTCAGATGCTGCTTAAGCTTGTTGGCGAAGGTCAAATCAGTACCATTTGGGAAAGTGGATTCCTCATCTAACAGGGACAGTAATCCCAGCGGTCTCTGCAATTATGTTACAAAAAGTTGAGGGAAATGTTTATTGGGCAGCAAACGCTAACCATGCATCATTACTTAAATTAGTTATCATCATGCTCACTAAAAAAGGACAACTGTAAACAGAAAGAAAACTACATATGTTACAACCTTTCCACGCTTCCACAAAAACATAAAGTACGCATTGGATATACATAAAAACAATATATCAACCCTTCTCACAAAGCCATCAATAATGTACATGCTCTCTCATGAAATAACCATCAGCATTTAGAATATGATGAAAATCTACTGGGGCCAGGAGGTTGAGATTAAAAGTACCTAAAAATATTTCCATACAGGACAAATACAAAGTACATTTACAGCAGCTGAGCATTGACATGTTTATTACCTTTTCAAAAAGACTAAGGCAATCTTGGTTGTCTTCAAATTCAACTTTTGTCCAATCAATTCCATCCTGGATATATTCCTAAAGAACAATAATAGCAGCGAATAAATTATGCATGCTTTCTGCTCTCACAAAGCTCTTCATTCAATTTATTCATTTCAAGCAACACAGAACAATAACTAGGAGCCACTTAAGATTTCGGTTCACACAAGGCAAGCATGATTTCTTTATCATGGTTCAATAATATATCATTGTTCTTTCACATCCTTATATCTTGTTTGCTGTAATTTATTTTTTGACAGACTTATTAGCCAGTCAAAAAAAATTAAATTAACAAAGTTTCTTTAATAAAATAAAATGAGAATTAAAATTGAGATGACATAGTTGCTTTGGACTTTGGACTCGGCTATGGACCCATGAACTATAGTTTTATAATTTAAAAAATTATATGGAACAATAAACCTAATCAGAATAATCCTATCGAATAAAGAAAACAAGACTAAATAAGCCTTTACAGAATTTCTAGTTATATTGATATAAAGAAATATGGGAAAGTTACCTCCTGCTCCAATTTGAACAAGTGACGATTGAAGTGTTGCTGCAATCTCTCATTTGCATAATTAATGCAGAACTGTTCAAAACTATTTCTCTACAGGACAAAGGAACTCTTAAAAAAAATTTAATAATGCACAAAATAGAGTCCCAATGAAAGCATAAATGAAACGTACATCAAATGATTCAAAACCATAGATGTCAAGAATGCTAATAGATCTGCCAGTACACCGTTTTCCTACTGCAAGTGATTTGTTTATTTGTTCAACCAGCCACTCAAAGAGACATGCATAAATTGACTTTGCCAAAGCATCTCTTGTGTCGATGGCCTGAAAGATGCAAACAGAATTTGTATATAGTAAAGGGGCGACATGAAAAAAAAATCACTATACTTACTATATTTCTATTTTTCCTCTTTTCAATTTATCATTTAGCAATGATGAACGAACCCTCCTGGTGGTTACTGAACCAACTACTTCAAATATGGAGATGTGTAAATCATCTAGTCTTAACTTTTGTAATATATTAAGCGGCCAGAGAGAGAAAGAGAGACACAAAACCCTTCAACAACTAGAAAGAAAAATCCTCTAAAGTTATTCACGAATGACAAAGGGATTAGAGCTGATGGATTTCCCAAAAAGCTGACATTGAGGATGACGGATGACCCAACGCACGATTTACACAGTATCAAAACAGCATGATCCCACACCCAACTAGTACGGAATATAGAAGGATAAGAGTCAAACAATTCATCTTGCATCCAAAAGTTTGTCTTCTCAGGTTGAAATGTAGTTATTCGAAGATCTTGCCATGATGGATAACAAGGACATATCTAGTAAGACATAGCACATGATTTTTTTCTTTCATAGGATCTTGTAAGGTCCATGATCCAATTGAAAAAAATTCTTTCTTATCTTCGAGATTCAATTTCATTGGTTTGAAGTCAATAAATGTCACTTGAAGGACATATAAAGAGGAATGTCATGACTTAAGTTCCTCCTACTCTTGGTTCTTTGAATCTTCAAGCCTATATTGCTAGAAATGCACAACCTACAGGAAAAATTTTAGCTCTCCACGACATCTTTCTTACCTGTGATAGTGTTAGCATTTGGACAATATTGTCATTACCAACTCTCATTTTTCGAGTTGATAAAGCAAGCTTAAGGTCATCCACGCCACACCCAATCAATTTAGCAACAGTGAACAAACCTGCAATTGAAACTTGCATAGTTATTAAACCAAGGAAAAAAAAGATGAAAATGAACTATCAAGGTAAATTTTATTCAATCAAACTATCAATATACAGCTCATGCATTAAAATGAGTGAGTATTTTCATTCTATCCTTTAGAAGATTCTTACCTTCATCTGCTACAGCTTCAACGTGATTTTCATTATCAATCACATTAAATGAGATGTTTCCCAGCCACAAAACTGCAGCAAGCATTGAAAATACATTTTGTTGATCTTCTTTGTTTACATGGACAACATCTAGAGCTTCCTGAAAAGTAAGATCCACAAGTGAGCTCACATGCGGATGATATCAAAATTCTATTACAAAATGATGAACATGGTAGATAAGAAACCTAGACTGAATTTGGTCAATCTGTTGCACAAAATATGAAAGAGTACCTTCACCACACAGAACTCCTCAGCGTCATTTAACCCAGTAATGGAATAACAAGTGCTCTGCTTCAGATAATTGTATTCATCTGCACTCTTCAAGTTCAGCACCTCTGCGGCATACCACCAAAAGCACAACATATTGAATTTCTTAAGCCATCTCACACACGCACACACGCACACAAAAAATATTTATAAACCAGTTAGTTACACAGAATATATGATCAGCATCGTTATGAGTGTGGGGGTATTACGGGTGTTGTAATTATCATTTATATACTAAGCACACATGAGATTGATTTCCCATAAGCTTTTAGCTTAACCAATAAGCGAAGATATAAAACTTAGATATGAGGGCCACATGAGTTAACATAAAATTGCCGCTAAATATAATATATAATTTCAAATGACAACATAAACAAATTAGAAAAAGGTAATTGAAAATATTAACCTCTAAGAGCGGGTGGAGCTCCAGCACAAAGCTGATAAAATATATGATAGGATCTTTCTCCCTCGGTGCATTGGACAACTCTAGACTGTTCAAAATTCAATTAGTCAATGACTTGTATGAAAAACTGAAAACCCACAATCAAGGATCAGAGGAAGGCACAAGTACCTTTTCAAGCAAGACTGCAATACATGGCAACATACAAATTTAAAAGGTCAGTTTTAAATACGGTTTACAAAAAGAAACATATAAGTAAGCCTACATATAAGAAAATAGAATTTTACCAGGGAACCTCAGAAGTACGAGTGAACTTACAAGTTTGAATATTTGCACCAGATATTTTTCCAGTTTCACTAAAGTGGATCTCAATCAATTTTCCCTGCAACAATTTGGCTGAGTTATATTAATACATTAAGGGCCAGCCAACTTGAATTTTTTACTTGCATGTGATGGTCACTAATTCTACCCTAAGTACAATAAAATTTTTTATCCCCACATCTATAAACCACATTCCCTTCTCCCTGCCTCTCCTCCTCATCCAGGTCTCCTCTCCCAACCATGGTGTGCATAGTGGAACTACCATGGGAATTACCACACTGGCCATGGCCAGAGTGTGAGGCGTGCTCCATGGCAAGACTGGTTTGCTTCAATTATTAATAAAAATGAAAACTTTATGAAGAAGGGAATGTGTCGAGTAGTTTAATGGTGCAAAAAAGAATTAATATAAAAAACATTCAAGTGAAAACTGTGAGCTTACAAATCGACTTGAGTTGTCATTTCTCAATGTTTTCGCATTACCAAAAGCTTCCAATATCGGATTAGTTTTCAATATTTCGTGTTCAATTCCACTTCCACCTCCAAGTGCAGCCAAATATTGCATTGCTATTTTCGCTGTTTCAGTTTTTCCTGCTCCACTCTCCCCACTGGATAGACAGAAAAAAAAAAATGATTGGATGACAATGAGATTATTTTCATACGCAAATAATATAAAAATACTAATGGAGATATAGCATTCATTAGGAACACTGGAATAATATCACATATCTCATGTCATGAACATTAACAATTGTATTACTCAAATGAATAGCTGATTCATTCGACAATTTTAAACTTCTTATGTCTTTCTTTGCTGATGTTATGTTGTTCTTTTGTATGTTGGAATGCTTTCCTAACTATATGTGGTTGCTTGTGATTGGTGACCTTGATTCTAGTGCATCTAGCATTTACTTCAGTTACTTTCTGTTTCTAGCTATTTTAAATCAGATTTATTCAGGAAACAAACCACTGCTAGTATATAACTGGTTCAGCTAAAATATTTGTTAATTGGAAGAATTGAAATCAGAAATGAAAAGGTCACATATTACTGACCTTATAATTATAGACTGATTTACTTCATCTGGAAGGAACATAAGAGTAGGTAAGAATCTACAGATTAATGATATCATGTAGATATCGTTCAAACTGCTAAAAATTCAAGTATAAAAGTTGTGAGATTGTAAATCAACCTCGAACCATTTCCCGAATGGCTGTGTCTGCAATAGCATACACATGTGGATTTTCAACAGCTTTACGTTTATATGCTTCTATGTATTGATTCCCGTATAAAGAAACTCTCTTAAAGGGATTAATAGCAACCAACACTGGTCCCGCCTTTGTCTGAAATAAACAATTATACCCACAAGGATATAAATTAAAAGAAAAACTCAGAAGTAATTTCACAGTAGACCTAAATCCAAACTAAACACTTACATAAATCATATCGTGATTGTATCTATACTGAAGATTGTACAAAACTGACGGCTCATTTAAGTAACTCAGTTGCATGAGATCATCCACCCCATCGAGGATATTGGGATTCGCTGGAACCAAATCTTCAGTTTTTACCTTTACAACCTACATGCAGGAAAAAGTCTTATTAGCACAAAATCAAATAGTACACATAACATCGTAATTCCATAATTTTGAAAAGGTGTCTTACTTTATCGTTAGGAAGTGATATGACAGAGTCAGTGCCTGAGGTCGACAATATCTTCCCCAGTTCCCAATTCCCATTTGGAAGTTGGAACCAAGACTGTACCTTCTGAAACAATAAATTCTAGCAAGTAAGAAATATTCATAGATTGTGGTAAGTAAACTAAAGCAACTCAAAAAACCATCAGATAACTACACTAAATATTTTATAATCCTCTGGCCTTTTCTGTTGTCCATAGAAGCAAAGCAGAATTACACATGCTTACATAGATAAATAGAAATGCTGAGGCAAGACTTACGCATTAATTTCAATTTTGTGGAGCATTAATTTCTTCGAGGAACAGGTGACAAGATAAATACCATAGATATGTTATAATATAACAGTTCTCCTAGACGCGTATGCATGCAAAAGATGTGAAACACCCCCACCACCATTGATTAAAGTTGACTTCATTATGTGTCCGAAACAATGACTATTTCATGCTAATCCCGACACCAGTAACATTCCGCAATTGAAAACTTGTGTGTTAACGAATATGAAGATACGTATAAACATGCTATTCCATATAAATAAACTAAGAATGACCTTACCTTTGAGCTATAAAAACTAGCTACCAAAATTTCTATGTTTCAGGCACAATCCTTTCGCAACTAATCACAGACTCTCTGGCCTAAAGCTTCTATTATTTTCTCTGCATGCTCGCATACCCACATACAGTTTTCAACCTCTCTAATATCTTAGTCAGGTGAGAATGCATCTCATTCTTAATAGAACTTCATCTATCCACCTGTTATTGCCATGTCAAGATACCCTCTCATATTAGCATGTGTATCTCAAAATCTTCGATCACTATAAAATATATGTAATAAGAGAGCTGCCAATGGGCTCATCACCGATAAGATGCTATTGCCCAAAGCAATTAAAGAATGATGGGGATGATAGGAAACTATTTCTATTTTGCTCTCACACCTTAGGCGTATTACATACACCATAAATTCATAAATACATATTGATCTTCAAACATGCATCTAAAGACTGTGTCCCACAGACTATGTATACTAATACAACACACGAGCAAGTAAATGATTGTGTCTATCCATGGATGCATATGACATTCATAACATAATTATGCAAGTTTACAAAAGAAAAGCCCTGATTTTGAAGCTATATGGGTAATTCAAGAAAAAAAAAATCATATTTATTTTTCCATTCTACAAAGAATAAAGTTAATTCTAAATTTAATTGATAATTAAAATACCTTCTTCAAGGAGTAAGGATTGGTATCACCCCACCTACGTTCTGTACGAAATGAAGATATTGAAGGTAACGATGGAGACCCAGATTCCAAGTCTTCATCACTCCTTGAAGGCCTGTCTTCGATGGAGATTGCATTCCCACTATATGGTGAATCATCATTTACCTGGTCCAAGTCTTCAACCCCCTCAAAACGACCATTTTCTGGAATACTAGAGGAGATGACATTATTATTTCCCAAATTCCCATCATCGGATTTTCCAAATCGATCGGAAGCTGGTAAACCTGAGAACCTAAAATCGCCGGGTAATGATTTGATTGACGGGAAGGAAGGCGGGGCCTTGGATTTCTGAGACATTTCCTCTAAAGAGTTTATGCAGCCTATAGGATCGAATGCCAAATATAAACTGAGATCAAAAGCTTTCTTTTCCAACAAAGAAAACAAGAATATCAAACTTTAGCAAGGTCCCACAGGATGACTTACGAGAAAAACATAATGGCGGGGACCATAATTTAAGATACAGACTAGCCTGCTTTTTCCCTTATCAGTCACCATTGACATGTTCAACACAAAATGATGCTAACAGCTATCTCCAAATATCTCAAATTAATATTGGTACCAAATCACCAGACAATTGTAATAACCTAATTTAATTTTATCTTTCAACACCCAGAATAGAGAGATGAATCTTAAACAATCTTAAACCTTTAGGTTTATCAAAGCTCTTTTGGAAATAACAGATCCTTTTCTTCAATGCACTGTTTGGCTGCCGAGAAATAAAACATCCAAGTACGGTCGCAACCAAGCCAACTAAACGACTCCACGTCTCCAAGAGCACTCAACTTTACAACACAAAGAAGGCAAAATGAAAATCCATTGAAACTCAGACTCGGTTTTCTCTCTCATAAACTAGCCAACCAGTAAACTTAAACTCAAAATTATCCACTTACCTCAAAGAAAAAGTGAATCCACTGCGAAATGACTGAAGTTCTCCGATCAGTCGTCAAATGCCCTACGAATGTGGTCGGAGCTCGGCCAAAAAGTTACAAAAAAAAACTTACAAATGCTCGGACCTTTGACGAGGAAAGCGGCGAGAGGGCGAGGAAGAAGGCAGATGCTTCTCAGGTAAAACCCTAATGACCTGGAGAGACTTGTGAAGAAGAATGAAGATGTTGGGTCTAAGTCTGAGGCTCTGAGCGTCTGTGTTTCGATTCTGAGAAAGTGGGAAGGGAAAATGAGGGGAAGCAGCTTTTTTGGCTCTTTTTTTCACGATTGAACCACATGAATCAATGATAAAAGAAAATCGAATTTTTAAATTTTGAATTTTGTATAGAATTAATTATGGTATTTAAATTTCGGGGATTTGGCACCAACCGGATTTAAAAACCAAGATTTTAACGGTTCGGGGAGTTAGCATCGAATTGACGATGTTACCCTTGCATTTGGCACATTAGCAACGAAATCCAAAACTGAAGATTCCCGGTAAAAATTGGTTAACATTCCGTGCCTAATTGGGTTGCTAATAATTCCATTACAAAACCATCAAATTATTCGCTCCACGTAAAATAAAAGTTCGGATTAGAAGCCAATTATTTTGCAGTTACGAGCTTTAGATCTGATTGAATGATGATGAATTATATTTATATGAATGAAAATACACTTGTTAATAAAATATTGTTTATATTCATGACTTGAGACTTAGCATGTATTGTTTAAAACAGTGGCTATTTGAATGTTCGAAGGTGAAGAATTGTCTCGCATATTACCTACGTGTCTAGGTTAATTAGTTTATAAATCCTCGTTTGTAAACCTAATTTAGAGTCTTTATGTATATATTTAGTTATATAAGTTATTTTATTTATTAAAAACTTAATAAATAATATAATTATTAATTAAAATAAAGATGATAAAATAAATAACATATAATAAAATTAATAAAATATTTACATTTTCAATATTTATTATTTCCAACAAAATTTATTTATCTAAATAATTCATTTTTATTCTATAATTATTTGATAATATTTATTATATTATTAATTTATTAAATTTTATCTTTTAAAATAAACCATCTAAACCCAGCCTAATCTCCACCTAACTACCTAGAGACACTAACCGCTTTGATAGTGCTCGTTTTGAATATTATTAACAAATATAATCCGGCTCGTTTTTTACCAACTCTCCTGCGCACTTGTAATTGATAAGGGTGTTAATCGGTTTTTCGGTTCGGTTTTTTTACCGAAATCGAAACCGAAACCGGTTGGAAAATCGGTTCGGTTCGATTCGGTTTTTCCTCTTATTCGGTTCGGTTCGGTTCGATTAAAACCGGTTTTTTTCCTTCAAATTATGGTGAATCGATTCGGTTAAATAGGTTCAATTTTCTCCAAAAACCAATTTTTTTTTGTACTTTTATACAATAATCAATATTTATTATCTAATTAATGTCCATTACAACCTAATTAATGTTTATTACAACTAATCAAGATCCATTATAACTAATCAATGTTCATTACAAAGTAACCTAAAGCATTTCAGTTCGGGACGGTTCGGTTCGGTTCGATTTTTAGATCTATTCGGTTCGGTTCGGTTCGGTATTATTATACCGAAAATCGAAACCGAACCAGTTCGATTCGGTTCGGTTCGGTTTTCTCCAACCGATTTCGATTTTCCTTCGGTTCGATTTTTTTCGGTTCGGTTCCGATTCGGTTCGATTTTTCGGTCGATTTTTCCGAACCAATTAACAGGGCTAGTAATTGATGTGTTTTTTTTTTTTACATATCTGAATTAAGGGCAATCTGGTTATTTGAACCAATAAAGTAGTTGATTAGCTTCACCTGTTAACTTTGGAGAGATGGAATAAAGAAGTTTTGCTTGTGGGTCCAAACTCCAAAGCAAACAGAAAAAATATTATATATATTATGAAGAAAGTAAGTTGTGGGTATTTTCAAGATCTAAATAGTTGAGTTTGATATAAGAATAGATGGAATAATAATTGGAGGGCCAAGAAAGAGGCATGGGTTGATGTTAACGTGGGAGTGAGAGCATGTGATTACGCCCGGCTAACTCGCTTACATACTATACACATGCACAGCGAATCGACACGCACACAACTTTTAGCTTTTGGTTCGGAAGAGAAGGAAACAGGAAAAGCCCGGCAGAGATTAGATGCCTAAGGTGTAATGCACTAGTACTGTCCCCTCTTTCATCTTCTTCTTTTTTTTTTTTTTTTGGCAAACTAAAACCCCTGTTCATCTTCAAGTTCAGTCCATATTTGAAAATACTGAATAAAAATAAAAAATGTGTCCTTAATTTATATAGATTAATTATTTTATTTTTATATTATAAAATCTCGTTAAAATCATGTTAAAGAAAATCTATTTAGACAAAACTCATAATAATAATAATAATAAAATCTCATGTCTAAAACATTATATTTAGTTCAAAAATAAATTCTATATTTTTAACTTATACGGATATGAAAATACCCACGTTCAAAATTATTATACTATTAGACTAAAAATGGTCATGTTGGTCCAACTGTCTCCTTAACAAATTTTAATCAACGTGCGATGCCACGTTACGTTACCAATGGCTGTGCGTGGCAGCGCGGTGGTCCATTTCAATTTGGTAATGCTAGCCGTGTGGCCCTTGATGATGATAAATTGGCAATGATGATAGATGAAGAGAAAATTATGGAGCCATCAAGTAGGAAGATACACAATATACATATTTGTTTTGGTCCAAAATTCCTAATTTATGATTAAGTTGGAGGGTTACACATTTATTGTGTATACACACCCAATAATCAACACGTGGGAAATGGAAAATGGGAACCAACCACATGTAGTCTAATGCGTTGCGTGCCCTCCAGGTGGACGATTGTCAACCAACCAAACGGGTACGGGTACGTTTGTGTGTTTCTCAGCCCCTTCTCTTTGAATTTGTCTACATGTATTTTCTCAAGGGCCGGGCCAAAGATTTTAAAAATACAAAGTAAAATTTAAAATTATGCTTTCAATTCATATATTTAAATATTAAAAATGTAATTTTTTTATTATAATAATTTCATTTTAATATTTTTAGGTCTAGTCAAAATTTTATTAGGAAATATTCATACGGACAAAAATTGTGACAAAGAAAAAAGTTTATCTCATGTTTAAAACAATATATTCGGTTTAAAAAAAAATCATATATTTTTAATTTGTACATGAATAAAAATATCCACATTCAACACTAGTAGATTGCAACTTTTATATCAAATATAATATTAATAATATTAATAATATTGGACCCTATATTATCTTGGGCCCGGGGCCTGACCCACCTTTTGATCAGCCCTGATTTTCTATCCTTATTATATTACTTTCTATACACATCATCATCAACCTCACCTTGGCTCAAACTTAAATCACTTATTTTTTTTCATAAAAAATTTCAATATCTTGCTAGTTAAGTATTATAAAATTCCTTCTTATGATTACTTAAATTACTTCTTCAAAACTACAAATTTCGGTACTTTTTTCTTTCACTATTACGTAAGGAGTAAAGATACGCAATTTCGATACAAAAATAATTTATATTTATGTGGAATTTTTTTTTTTTAAAACTTATACACTAAAAACGTATAAAAAGTAGTCAGTGGACAGCGAACCAAGTCTGTACAAACAAATATCCGGAGAATACCCCAAATCCGAATAAGGAAGCAGGTCTTTTTGGTGCAACAGTGATCAGACGCCACTTGTGTGCATATACTTGGGTTTAATAACTTGACCCACACATCCTCCCCCTGGCCCAGCCAGCATATCACCCGAATACCCGATTACGTTCACCACCCACCCCCCACCAAATTAACCACAATTTTTTTTTGTTAATCATTATTAATTACACGTATTTTAATATAAAATTTCTCAATTATAAATCAAAGAAATACATTCAAAAGTCTTTTTTATTAATCATATGCCCTCCTCATTTCTATCTATTTGAGTAGATCATTTCTAAGATCTAATTCTAATTTTTTTTTTCTTATGTAGGACGTGATTGAAAGAATTTGTTGATTTTTTAAAATCCAGCTCCTATAGCGGAACTTTTCATTCTTAGAGAGCCCTTATGTTCCGCTTTAAGCCTGTCCTTAACCTGATGGGTTGGGTGGCCGAGTTAACCTATATTCTTAAAAATAAAATCTTATACATATGTTTTCCCTAAACGTGATGGCGAACCGAGAATATGATAAAAAAAAAAAATGATATATTTTAGGATTTTCAATTTATACTTGTGTACCAGTAAGACTCACCCTTATAATACAATAAAGGGCATAATTATATATATAAAAAAAAATTGTATTATTTTTCTTTGCTTTGAGAAGATCTAAGTGGGTTACAATTTAGAAGGTTCTAATAGATTATCGATATGTTAGGCATTTATTGGATTTGGTTTTATAATGTATTTTTTAATTACGTAAGGACAATGACAAAATCATTTGCGTTCAATTATGATTAGTTGAAATAAAAGCAAAATCTTATAAGATATCATAAGCTCGACTTTTGTACTTATATTGGTAAATTGTTTTTTTTCTTCTCGTTTTGAAGGGAATATCTATTATTAAAGCCCTAATTAGCTTAATTTAAAGTTGATGAAACTTGAAAGCAACATAACCAATATGTAAGTGTATTTTAATCATTTGAGACAAAATCATTCTTAGCATTTAGCAGATACGAGCTAATGAATAATAAATTAAGTAGCAAGGCAAGTTTGCCTGCCTTGCCATAGTGCCATGCCATCCCATGCCATATGTTCCTTGTAAAGTTATAATGCGATGCCACATTGCCATGCTCTGTAATTATGAACAAAAGCAGATGGACCTTCCTTGTTTATAATAATCTTTTTATATATATATAAAATACCAACAAAGTGATAAATAATCGAAATTAAACCACAACAGATTGACCCAATAGTTAGGGCGCTTTCAGACTTGGTATGCTCCTGATTAGTCCCGAGTTTGATTCCCCATCAGTTATATCCTGATTGTGAATAAGGCTGTGTTGTAACGCATATGTGAGTTTTTTCGGCTCACGGTGCAGATTAATCATTAGTTGTCAGTTTTAAGATACTGCATGTCAATGAAAAAAAAAAAAACAGGAATAAACGAGTATAGAGATTTGACTTTGTTGATGCAAAAAATGTACCAACGAGACTGTAAAGACACACACACACACCAAGACACAAAAAAATACGTGGTTCACCAAAATCGGGCTACGCCCACGGTGTTGTCTTACTCTCATTAATATAATCATAATGTGTTTTATATAATACAAATGACTTAGAGCCTTTAGATGGAGAAAGTAGAGAGAAAATGAGAGTTTTTCTAGTGAGAGAGTATAGGGCTTTTAAATGAGAGAAGAGGCTCACTATTTATAGAAGTTTGCTTAGGGTTAGGTTAAAGTAATAGTGATGAGCTTTAAGACATGAGCTTTGTGTGATCTTTGAGATCTTCCGGTGAGCTTGCCCCATAGTCCAGTATAGTATCTTAATAAGCTCGTTGTTTTGTCAGATGTCACATCAACAGATTTTGATTGATCCATTACGAGGTTACCTTAAAAGGGATTTCTTTGTTAACCCACAAAAAAAAAAAAACATCGTTGAACTGAACTAAAATCAATGTGATGTATGGTAGGAGAATTGTTTATGGTGTGTAATAGTAGTGGACCAGAGTGTGCATATCATATGCAGGCTAGGAGGGCCCTAGAATTCATACAATTTCACATATGAAATGAAGGGGACAGGTGGTGGCTGGTGCATACCACCACCATGTGCTTGTTTGCCCCAACAGATTAAAAAAAGTAAAGGGAAGAGAACAAGCAAGCAAAATAAAGAAAGATGGGGACTTCCACTGGCACTGGCGCAGGCTTCACCAAACCTTCAGGGCCCTTAAAATCTTAAATCTTAAATCTTCAATCTTTAATTATTAAAGGATTAGAAAAAGGGACTGCCTTTCGTTCATGTCCATCCATCAACACATACACCCACACTCACAAGTCACACCACGCTATTCCCATGGAACCTCAAATGTTTCAAGTTTCCTTCAGTATCAGAGATCAAAAGAAAATTTCATTTTGGTAGGCAACTCATAAGACCAGGAAACAAGTTATCCTATAAAAACACATGTCCGTAAAGGTTAAGTATAAAACAGCTCAATTTTCAGCTCAGTGGGTACTAACCATAGAATGTAGAACACTAAAACTACAAGAAGCTAAATTAGTAACTATAAGATCATTAAATAGTGTCTGATGCTGTCGCGGCATCTCAGTAGATCCATACCAACACAGGGGGCAGTCTTCCAAAGCAAATTGCACTTGATTCAGTTCACCATCATATGATCAAATCCTCCCCCGGCCTGCAGTGCAGGGATCCGGCTTACTCCAACGTTTGTCATCAGTTGTTGCAGCCACCTCCTAGTTGTCGGATCTTCCTGTATTTATATGCATGCAAAAATACAAGAACGAAAATTAAAGGCACATATATGACTAGCAGAGGACAAGGGAAAACTATTAATTGCCCTTGCAGCAGTTGGAAAATTACAACATTTATACGTTTGGAGTTTCAATTTGCCATGTTTATACTTGAATGATGTACCTTCGGGAAAAGAGCTTTACATGCAAAGTTTGAAGCCATAATTTGATGAGCTCAGATCACAGCAGGCAAAAATTTAAGAAATTGAATTCCTCAAATAGGTTCAGGATATCAGGATTGTTACCATCTTTTTTTGGTCTCAAGGATTATTTACTATCCGAATTCCGAAAGACTATTTATAAAACGAAAAGAACTAGAATCAACAACAGAAAACTTACACAAAGGAAATTATTAAAGGTAGCCTCTCTTAACGTCTCTGGAAGACAACCTCTTAAAGCATCACAGGCCCTGCACAGCAAAAGAGCGAAGAACAATTTTATTAGAGGACTAATGGATCAAGCGAAAGACAAAGCCAAAGTTATGAAGGTTTGAGAAGTGGAAGCTGCTTGTTGACCAAACCTTGGATTCTCCGACAATCGAAGATAACATCGAATGATATGTTTCAAAAGGCGCGACGAGGGTTGATCAGCGAGTGCTGCAACCATGGACCCTAAAACTCGACCTACTGCAAAAAACCGCTCTGCTGTTGTACAAATATAATCCAAGCCCATATCATCCAACAAAATCTTTTGAACTATAAATGTGGCAACCTGCCATAGCAACACCATTTGTCAGACAACTAAGAGATTCCAAACCAGCCCCATGTATCAGAAATAGGGGAAATCTGAAAGTAAAATACCATTATTTAGGAACATAGCTCTTGAAAAATCAAACTATTTAAATGAGCAAGAACTAAGAATCCACTAGCATATCTTTGTGTTCGACACACAACCATACAACATATAAAATAAGCCACCTTAGCCTATCCTATGCAGCTGAATAGTAAAGATATTTGAGTTCCAAGTCTACAGAAATAATAACTAACAACTTATTTTTAGGAAGACTACGAAGATCTAAATGGACAGGCTCACAACTGTCTGCAGCCACTGCTACTGAGAGCCTGCGAAGACATGAAAATTACTACTAAAGTATAACTTAAAAGGATTTGTGGTAGTTCATCATTTTCTTGAATCTACTAGCAACATTTCCACCAATCTAGAGAAATATGCTTTGGATCATAGAATTTAATCATCTGTATGGGTTTCCAAAACTCAAAAGTGAAATACACTTAAGCCATCCCAATTGATTTATTACTTTAGGACAGCAATGTCAAATTACAATGGAAGTTAGCATTTTGTGAAATAGTAACATGCTATCATGGCATAATATATTCTAGTGTCAGATTCAGTTCATATCAAGGACTAAATACATATTATATCGAACAGAAAGCATTATAAACAGAAACTTCAAAATGAAATAATCAGGACACTCAACTGTTTTTGACAGTTCACTGCCCAGTTCCATAGTACGAAGGCACAGGGGGATGATTTCCGTTGAAAGAAGGAAACTAATAACTTCTGTATCATCAACCTGGAAAACAAAAGGAAAAAAAAAAAAAAAACCTATATAAAGCCATTTTGGATAAAACTAAAGCTAAAAAAGTGTGCAACAGTATCATTATCGATTTCTTGTATCTATGTGTCTGTGCCAGGGAAGAGATGGAGAACATGGGTGTAGGAATAATAATATCACATTCAGATATTCCTGTCTTGATTAAGCATTCATAAGAAAACTCAACAATATAGTCGCAACAGTTATATTTGATTTCACATGAAATACAGAAATAGGCAGCCTAGATGCAAAATCATCTCCTGAAAGCGTGAAAACATCATCCAATGAAGCAAATTGTCAAGAAAAGTTATCCAAGAAAAAGTACCTTCACCAGGGCACCAATGACTCCTAAACTAGTAAGCCTTAAGTACTCAAATGGTCTTTGCTTGCACGATGTATTGAGAAAAGGATACAGATATAATGGTATATGAGCTGCAAGGAGGAAATTTCAATGGGAAGAAAAATTAAGAGGTGATATATTAAGGCAAGTATAAGCATGGCAGTAAGCAGCCAGCTAAATTATTCCTTTACCTTACTAATAAGACAAGTAGAGTTCCAATCAAGATATATAAAATAAAAAATAAAAAATAAAAAATAAAAAATAAAAAAAATAAAAAAATAAAAAAATAAAAGTAACAAGAACAAACATGATAACTTATCTTGAAATGCATATATAAGCATCCGAAAAACAAGGAAGACATATATTTCCTTACAAATGGGAAACAAAGATGAAGAGTATAAAAGTTGAAAAGCCAAATTACCATTGAGGAACAACATCCTTGTATCTGGGTGGGAAGCTACACACTGCTAGAAAATACAAAACATAGCACCACATTGTTAGCGGTAAATTGAAAATAATCCAAGATCAGGACTGAGAAAAATAAAATTGATCATTGAAGTCTAAGCAATGCACACACAAGGAAAATAAAAGTAGAAGCATAATCATCATAACAAAAGTTCACAAAACCAAGGCCGTTGTCTGAATTTGATAGACATAAATATGGACCTTCGAAGTGGCATTCATTTGCTCAAGCCTAACTGTCAGTCACTAATTTAGTCAAAAAAAAGAAAAAAAAATAAAAAAGAGGGGCTAATACCAATCAATATCACCAGGAGTCAGGATGTGGTTCTCTTTGGATGAATTAAAAAATCTTATGCTTATAACAAAATTAATGCAAGTACATAGCCAATATAAAATGAAACTTTTCAGAAAAAAAAAAAAAAATATATATATATATATATATATATATAAAATGAAACTTGAAACAGGAAAGCATGTGACCTGAAGAAGAGCAAGAGCATTACAAACTCGATTGGATTGTGCTGGAGTCAGATTTGGTGGTGATAGAACAGGGTATATTGAAACTATCTCCTGCAAGTGTAGTGACACCAACATCAGGGAATCAGCCCAATAAGAATCTATCAAAGAGCTAAATGTCAAGAAACCTTAGAATATGAAATCACACTCCTGACTATATATTCTGTGGTAGCATAGACAGAAGATGTTATCATCATATGAAAAAAATAGGCGCACAGACAACAAATTGACAGAAAAAATATACAAGATTTTTGGCAAATAATTCATCTGGTTGACCTCTGGCCGGTTTACCAGAAAAATAGTAGCAAAGAGAGTCAGCAATGAGCGAAAAAACTGCTAAGGGAACTTGCTTTAACTGACTTACTTAAAATGCTGAGATGGAAAAATTCATGACAAGCATGCTTGAGAGGTAAAACATGATCACGCTATGCTAAGCTACCAACTTAACATACCTGTAACAGTGCAGCAATAGTACCAAAAAAATTCCACAAAAAAGGACCCAAATCTCAAGATATATCTCTCTTCTAAGAATCAAAACAGAAAGAAACACAAGTTACCTGTATAAGTGCAGCGATAGTACCAAAAGAATGCCAAACGAAAGGAGCCAAATCTTGAAATAATTCCTTGTTCTGAAAAATGAAGCCAAAGGCAACAGAGTCTATACAGCAGCATACCAATGTTTTAATATAAATTGCACAACCACCAAAAGGAAAGTCGTGGGCACAAATAATGCAGGGTAATCAACTAAGACATTGCACCCTTATCATTAATATCTGTTAATAACCAGTTGAAACCAAAAATCACGTGACATAAACATATAGCATATATTTGTTGAAAGCAATGCAGTTCTCATTACCATATTGCATATGTAGTAAGATGCTCCAAGTAGTGTGTAATATATTATAGAAAGAATAGATAAAATTTTGAATGCACAGTTATTATCATGCAACTCTTAAGCTTCCGAATCCAGTTTCTTGCTACTGGAAACAAAGGCACGTTCCTTCCTTTTGTTGGTTATAAAAACGAGACAAGCAAATAAAGAAATGATGTCTATAATAGTCAATAACACCCAAGAGTACCACAACCTAAATCCAGTTTCTTGCTACCAGAAACAAAGGCACTTTCCTTCCTTTTGTTGGTTATAAAAACGAGACAAGCAAATAAAGAAATAACGTCTAAAATAGTCAATAACACCCAAGAGTACCACACCTCAGACTTGGGTGCTTCATTTTTTATGTAGGAAGGGAAAGAATCGAAACTTGAAAATGTTACCTTAGAAAGTTCAAGAAGTGCGTTTTCTCGAAGATCAGGATTACTTAGGTCAAGCACCAATTGCTCTGCTGATGCCATTTTACGGTCCTTATTTGCTTGAGCTCCAGCTATGCTTGGTGCTGAAATGCTAGGACCTCCAAATGGTACATTTATTGAAAGTGACTGGGCCCGATTTGCCATTAATTTCAGAGACCCTATCTTCTCTCTAATGAGGCATCAAGACAATTTTAATTTATCAGATGGATTTAGTCAGACCGCAGTTTTAATTACTTAATTGAACCAATTTTAAAAGAACGTAAGTTACGGAGGTGATAAGTCAAAAAACAGAGGCCAGTAGCAAGAGGAAGAGTATGAGAAATTTAGATGGTTTGTGACTAAGTGCTGATTACCAAAATAATTGTTGTGTATGAATCACTAGCAAGAGGAAGAGTATGAGAAATTTAGATGGTTTGTGACTAAGTGCTGATTACCAAAATAATTGTTGTGTATGAATCACTATTATATGTGCTGATTACCAAAATAATCGTTGTGTATGAATCACTATCATAAGTATTGGAGCTTTGTGAAAGGAAAGTGACAATTGTAATGTTTGGAAATCCACAAAACAAACCTGCTGTGAACTAAGTAACGGTTGCGAAAAAAATTGCCTAATGGTACAGCTTTTAGAAACAATTCCTTTGTTAGATATGTCAGAATTAAGAAAAAACAAAACATTCCTGTTAAAAGAACATGCATGTATATTTGTATAAAAATTATGAAGAATTTTCTTTATCTCTCACTCCCTCAAATACACATGGAGAGAGACGTTGCATGTAGTTTCCACTAAACGTTCAACTAACAGAATATCAAACCAAACCAAATCAAGGTCCAGAATTGGTTCAAAACCCAGGTTTGTGAATCACCCCATAATCACTCGATGCGAAGAAGGGTTTCTCCGTTCCTAATAGTGGTTGATTATAGATTTGTAAGAATGGGAAAAAAAACATGCATGTGAGAACAACCATTAGGATTCAGGAACACTTAATTGCTGCGCAATTGTATAAAATTCAGAGATAATTACACAAAACGATCAACATTTAGGACCAAACAAAAATTCACCCAGCAGAACAGAAATTTAGCGTTACTAGTTTAAAGATGGTGAAATTCTTGACAATAATGCAATTCAACATTCAAAATTGAAGAAACCCATCAACCAACCTATTCAGATTTCAAACAGCTCAATTCAGTATATAGATTTACTGTTGAAATGAATAAAAATATCAATCATCATACATGGTATAAAACTCTAACTACATACGTACACAAAAGGGTCAAAACTTGGAACGGAGCAGAAGATTTGGTGGCCGGTTCCTTACAGCCTTTGGTGGACAATGGAGACGTTGGTGATCTCTCTCCTTTCGCTGTCTCTGGCTTTTTGTTTCCAAATTTGAGGTTGGGCTTGGGCTTTGTTACGTGGAACGCTAGGAATGAAGTTGCCCAGAAGCCATTTTTTCCCTTTCGAAATGGCCCAAAGAACCTTCAGTTCTGTACGGGCTTTTAGTCCACTGCCAGTTGCTACCTTATTAATAAAAAAGCCTAATAAGTTCTAAACCCTCCTATGGCTTTATTCGAAAGGTTCTAAACCCTCTTTATGAGAGACTTGGTTACACATAGCAAACAAAATCCAAGGTAGCAACTCTTGAGGGGTCCTGAGTTCCCACTTATTAAAATATTTGAAATAAAATAAAATAAATATAAATATAATATAACTTTATTAGAAATATTTACATTTGAATTGATTGTTGGTTTAAATTAATCTATATATCTTATAATTATAGAAAAATCAAGAAAATCAAATACTAAATATTTAAAAAATAAAAATTAGTCAAGGATAATTATATAATAAATGAGTAATATAATATAATTTCTTTAAATTTTTACGTAATCAAATTAATATTTTGTTGTTTTGAATAATTTAAATACTTTTGTATGCATTAATTATGAATTGTAATACACTAAAAGTAAAGTTTTTTTAAAGTAATTTGTGAAAAGTCTCCTCTCAAATTAAATCCGGACCTACTACGTCATTAATTATGCAGTATGACTTGCAAATCCGTTTCAAACATGACTTTAATGCAGCCCACCTCAAGGCAAGTTTCACCAAATATCAGAGATACCAAGAAACCAAACTTATACATAACACGTATAATCACTCAAGTAAAAAATGCATTTCTGTGCTGCAGAAGGTGACGAAGTGTGGCAAGAGAAACTCAACCCCCAACCTGCAGAATCACTTTATAAACGGCACTCCAGAAGGAACTCGCCGGGCATATTCCTCATACTGTGACCCAAAAAACTGCCTCAAGAAAAACTCTTCATACGGAATTCTTTGTTCAAAGAAGCGCCAAACGACAAGAGCAAACGCAATTGTCGATATGGGATTACAAAGCATTATCTGAGTGCCCACTGACCATATGAAGAAACCGGAGTAACCCGGATGACGAACTACATTATAAATTCCATTTGTAATCAACTGGTGATGCTCTGAGTGAAGAGTCCTGATGAGATGTGTGAAGGACCGCCCAGCTGTAATTATTGCAGTCTTTCGAATGATTTCCCCTATTAGAACCATTGTAAGGCCCAAATAGCTGATCCACCAGTATTGCTTCAGACCAGGGAAGAACGTAATTTCAACATAGTACTCCAGCAAGGAAGCAATCATTGCAAAAAGGTAGTTTTTGCTGATCAGAAGAGATTTGAGAGTGACATTTGATTTCCCATGAATGCCAACTGCTAAAATGTATTCAGAACCATGAAAAAAGATCACCGCCAGGAAAAACTGAGACAGCTGTCTGTAGGCAGTGTGAATGAAGACTTCTGCCATGCTTTTCACAATAGAGTAAATGGATTCTTGGCTCTGGTGTACTGTGATGAGACCTAAGAGGAATACAATGAAGTTGCACCAATTTTTGTCTGGAGGCTGTAATGAAGGAAGAAAGGAAGTGTATGGGATTTACTTCAGACCTGGAAAAGACAAACCACTATATGACACTGAAACCGAAAATTGTCTCTCAACATCACTCCAAATATGCTTCAAGAACGACATCCTGCACAAAATACGATATCTGATGCTCTAAGTAATTTCCCAACAACAATCTTCAGCCAAGTCAAACAGTAGACAACTTAGCACATCAGTCAGTAGACAACTTAGCGCATCAGTTTTTATAAGAATCACAGCAGAGAAAGCGCTCAAATTGAAAAGTGTTCAAAACAGGTTTTGGTCAAATAGCTTTTAGTGTTCAAAATGTTAGATGTTTGTAAGTAAACGACGTGTCGTTTGAAAACAATGACGACAATTAGACTTTGAAAGCATGAGAGCATCAACGAATCAAAACAAGTCATAAGGTATTGATTCATTATCATAAGTACATGATCACTAGTTTATTTTTGGGCAGAATTGTATCATGTAAGATTCAGGTGTGAGAATATCAACAAACACAGAATCATCACATTTGTGCAGCAGATGAGATTGCGCTGTCCATATTCCCATCACATCCGTAGGTTGTGTTAGACCAGAAAGAGAGCTCTCTTTGGAGAATTCTACATTTTGTCACAGTACAAAGCACTCCCAAAGAACCGTGTAAGAACATGGCATGGAAATCAACTTGGGTTGAAAACCAGCCAGTCCTTGCACAATTTGAGTCTTACTAATGAATTCCAGATCAATATAAATTAATTAGCACTATAAAAAACACTCAAGCATTCGATCTCGCAATATTCAACAAACATTAGCAGAAACACGAAATCAAGGATCGATATTTACAAACAAACAACAATCGCTAAAAGATATGCAGAGAATTGAGGCAAAGTCCAGGGAGAACCCAGAAGAAAAGCCCAACGAAGATGTCTTCGGTGAGAGGCGACAAGGCTTGCCAACGATACAAAAATAAAACGAAAACAACTTGTCAAGGACTCATCTGTCATAGCATACAAAACTCTTAATTGGCTCTCCAAATAATCACACAACCACACAGTACAAGCTCAATTTATTGAGTTCGACCTGTCATTGTGTGATTGAGCCCTGATGATCAATTTGAATTCTGAATCAATTGATCAATAAATCAGCATAATCGCATTCAGATGTTGGGCACACCAATACTCAAAACAACGAAACTGTTAGTAACTAAATCAGAACTGAATTTCAATAAAACAGAATCGATTGATGCTTGATTAAAGAAAAAACATGATTTGAATCAAAACAGCACCAAGGAGTATCTAAATCAGCCCAAACATTTGAATCATAAATAGAACGAAAAGCTCAACAAAAACCCAGCAAAAGTATCTACTTTCCAAAGGTTCCAATGTCACCTAATAGTCAGGCAGATCAGCAGGGTTGACAATAATCATTAGAAAAGCATCTGATCAATCCTAATTTTCCATATTAATTCAGTCAATAGAACAGTACCATTCAATGATTCAACAACAATTCCAGAAAAGCATCTCAATTAACAGCAGAGATAATCAACTAAACATAATAATCCCAAAAATGATATCAGCAACTATAGCAGCAGAACAGAGGAAAGATCAATGATTGATGCAATTAAACGCATAGAAATGGCTGGTAATCCAGCAATCAATTTAGTCAGGCAACAATAGTATGAAAAACCCAAAAAGAAACTTTTACCCAAAACCCAGAAAAACAGAGATACAAGAAAAAATGAAAGAGACCAAAATACCTGAATCTGAATCAGTTCTGAATCAGTGGCAAATCAATCACATCAATGCCAGAGAATTCGAGAGACATTCGTGACAATCAGAGAGCCAAAATTGCAGAGAGAAATAGAAAGAAAACAAAGGTGAAAACCGAAATCACCGAAAAGGAAGAAGACCCATCCAGTAGGAACGTCTCAGACGTTTCCGCCACAATCTGAGAAATAAATATAGCACCGGATTTTGTCCCAAGTAAGTTGTATTTGACTTAACCTAGTACACCAGCAATTGCTTCATGGACTTTCTTCCTATGTTCCCATGCAAGTTGTAGCAATTTTACATATTTAGTAATATTCCGAATACATGAGTAAAGTAGAGTTTAGACAAAAATCATACTATACTACGATCTAATATTTGTAGTTCTTGTCCGGTTGTCCCCTCTGAGTAGGCAGATCAGGGCATAAATTTTGGGCGCTAAGCTGAATGAAGCATTTTTTCTCTAGATTTCCTCTCTTCAATTCCAGGGTAAATGGATTAAAACCTAACCTTGGAAAAAAAAAATGGAGGAAAACCTAATGAAGTATTTCAAATTTCCACTACTTTTTTCATATCACCAATCAGAAGACCTTTTTCTTTATAATTTACAAATGCATGATGCATCAAATCTTGAAAACCCAGTCACATGACATGACCATAAACTTTTCCTCAGAGAAACAGCAAGAGGTCATTCAATAATCAATCAAAATTCAAAGTTTTAAATCAACTCAATTTCATGACGAACAAAGCAATACCCGAAACTTAGCAAAAAACATCAAACCACAAATTCAATCAAAAACATTGAAATTATAAAAAGAGAAAGCGCATACCATTTATATGGATTTCCCAAACTCTATATTTGAAATTTGAATTATGGGATCCAAAAAACCAATTCCAAAGAAAAATTACCTGCTGACGATTGGTTGAGTATATTCTTTTCCGTTTGGAGTTACCGCGGAATTGTTTGCTCAAACCTCTTCCCTCCAGTGGTCGAGCTTCGCGAATCAGCTATAATTATATAATTAAGCAAAGCCTCGAGTAAGGAGCTATTTTTCACGGATGTAGGAAATAATAACTCAGTTCGCTTTTTTCCTCTGTCAGTCAGAGAAACTGAGATTCATTCATTCATTAATAAGGTAGTACCGTAATACAATAACAAATTTAAGAGGAGTATCGAAATAAAGAATTCAACCAAAGGTCGCTCCTAAAAAATTAAAGAAGTTTGGTTATAAAATATACACAGGTGATTTTGTGTGAGGGGAGTATTTGATGAGCAGAAAAATTAAAGAAGTTTGGTTCTAAAATATAAATAAGTGATTTGGGGTGAGGGGAGTATTTGATGAGCAGGCTCCGCCATTTGGGAAATTGAGTCCGAATATGGTAAATTTGTAAAGAAATCTGGAGGGATGTGAGTATATCAAATGATGAGTTGAAATTCTGTCTCAAAGATGCGTTGAAACAAGTGAAATTGTAATTTTCATGATTTTTAAAATTGATATTCAAACACTATAATTTACAAATCAAAAAATTATAAAAACAAAATTACAAATTATGAAATTTAATAAATTCTCATTAAACTATAAATTTTTCATCCAAACACAATCTTATTATTTATAACGTCTCTCGCATCTCCTACATTCTAAAAACATAACATAAATTGCAATTTACTTCTTATATCCTAAATAATAACAGCCTTAAAAATGTTACACCATTTTGTTTATACCGTACTAATGCCGTTGATGATAATTATGTGGCTGCCCAAAAAATATTACACCATTTTGTTCATACCGTACTAATGCCGTTTATGATAGTTATGTGGCAACGTGTTTTGGTCATTAGCTTCATCCATCATCACTATCATTGATCAGCCATCATCACCATCTTACCAACAACTCAAACCACAATTCCCGAATATCCATCGGTCCATCCCACTGGCTTCTCAGTTCTCTGCAACAATCTTCATACCATGGAGGCAAGAACGAGTCATGCTGTGAATTGTTGAACCTGTGAATCTCATCCACAATCCACAAAAAGAACTATTTTTTTTACCATTTATTAAAGGAAGATAATTTTCACGCTTCATTTTTTACTCGATGCAGTCCCCTATCTTGTTTAAAAAATTAAAGATAAAACTAGGAGGGGAGTGCATTAAATAAAAAATTGAAAATCAGCTCCATCGATCAAATCAGTTTTCTTTCGAGCCTCGTCGATGGTCTCCCTCACATGTTTAATCCCGCAAGTGACTGCCAACAGTGAAACGAATCGATACGACTAAAGCAGAAATGCGGAATCGATAATGGATTTAGCAACGGAAGTTTTACCCGTGTCTAATGGCCTCGAGAGGACAATGGAAGAGAGACATTCGCAATCGATTATTGAGCGGAGCAAAGAATTCGTGGCAATCATGTGGTCTTGGCCCATGATATCGTTTAAGGTGCGAGGACGCATGCGCTCCGACAAGGGTTCGCGGCTGCTTCTAGCCTTCTAGGTTTGTCGAAATTTTTGGCGGTGGCAGCATTTTTGGTTGAACAAGTAAACAGGTAGCCCCATAGCAGAGCTATTCACTGGCTACTGGTTTCTCTCCTACCGGATCGGAGGCGGCTGAAAAGGTTCCACAAGAATAGCTAACGAGCTGACAACTGCGAGACTAGGAAAGATAGACTTGATCTATAATTTGTGCCTTCGTTATGGCTCTACTCCGTTAACAAGCGAGTAGGGGAACCAGAAAAGAACGGGATCAAAGTTCCACAGTTTATAATTGTGACCTGACTACAATTATTAATAGATGACCTTATTAGTTATTCTCTCAAGTTAGTCGACTCTTGGTTCGGTAGGGGAATCACGACTGCAAGAGATAGATACTTGCCTAGTAAACAATCTTGGGGTAAATTTGCAGGGATTATTAGATTCGGATGCTGTGAGATTAGGGTTACGATGGATTCATTTGTGCTCTTTTAGTCTTTTCTGTGTCATTTTTAATTTCATTGGAGCTTGGTTATGAAGCGGAAGTGGGCGCGGGACATGGTGAATCAGCGAAAGGCTTGGTCTGAAAGATAAAGATACGATTGAGCTTGGACTGGCAAGACCGGTCAAATGAGTTTGGGCTTGGATTTTGGGGAGTGCTGGTGGAGGTGGCGGCTGTTGATGATTCCTACTTGAGAATCCATCCGGTCGCCTTGAGAATCGTCTTGCCATTCTGCAGCACGGGCTTGGGACGCTAACTCGCAGGAGAAGCCCATACAACAAAAGAACTCTTGTTGCCATACCATTTTCATGAGGGATTTAAAGCTTAATCCAATAAGAACTTCCAACTTTTACTTGTGTAGCGGCAGCATCAAGTATGAACTATGAGTCCAATCTACAATGAAGCATAACTTGTGAGCTCATCTGAGATTTATCCCAACATCTTGACAGTGGTATTAACAGTGGTATCCTTGGACCAAAATATTCTTTTACGCATCATAGAGAGTGTTATAATAACAAACCTGATACCAATTTGGGGTTTTCCATTCTCAATAAGACTTACAAAACATGCAAAAATTTGAAACAAGCAAATACGTCTCCTCTGCTACAACATCGGTATCTCTGGATTCACAAGGACGATTTGATGCAATGTAATGTCCCAAGATATAAAACGGAACAAAACAGCACTTGATCATACTCAAAATCTATAAAACTCCAACATCATCATCTTTGAACACAATATCGCGACAACAGTAGTGTTCTTGATTCACAAGGATCACTAATGCAATGCAATGTCAGATGGGAAACCAATCCTAGAAATCTAAAAGGTAATAACAGAAAGCACTAGTTCACACTCAAAAACCAGTACCTTTCAACACCATATTTGAATTCAGTAGCAAATAGCAAACATAACGAAAATCATCTACCCTTGTGTGGCAGGAGCCAACTGCTTCAATTTTGCTTGCAAAACTACCCCAGCTTCATCCGAGATGCTCTTCTTTTTAGAAGCAACCTGCACATCAAGTTCAATTCATGATGCTTAAATGGAAGAGAACAGCAAATACTTGAGCCAAAGCGAGAACAAACACTCATCTTGCGCAAATGAAAGAATCTAAATTTTGAAAGGAAAAAAAAAACAATAATCAACTCCAAACGATTGATTTCCTCATATGCATTTTTGTCATTCCTCAATCTTCGAAAGTAATATCTTTCTTCCTACAATTTATAGCTATCATCAAATTACATTACAAGTGAAATGAGTATTCAGTACACAATCTAATCAACCAATCAAGTTTAATGAACTTGTCCACTGCAAATTCGCGAAAGGACAACCTGCCCAAATTTTAGCACCAGCAATGGTACAATACAACTCAACTCAAGTCTAAGCCTTTTATCCCAAGAGAATGGAAAAGGAGGCAATTTGGGTAAAATCGCATAGTTAGGTCAGATATCAAACACAAAATCAATGGAATTACTAACAAATTGAATAGTAAAGATGAAAACTTGAAAACCGTACCTCGACAAGTTGGTCAAAATTAGACTTGAGCAAGTTGATCTTGCGTTCGCAGTAATCTTTCGCCTGAGGCACGTTTTTCTCGATGAAGTAACCGGTGCCGACGTCGACCAAGACCTGGTGGGCGTCGCAGAGGGTACCGGGGACATAAAGCGAGGCAGTAAGAGGGACGAGCATCTTCTTTCCCTGAGGGCGCAAAGAGAGGTCGTGGAGTGCGGAGGAGGCGATCTCGAGGCGGGTGGTGGCTGTGCGGATGTTGTTGAGGGAATCCTGAAGAAGATTGACTTCCATATCCGTTTGTTCTTTGACTGCCTTCAACTGCTCTGGGCTCAGCTTCTCCATCTC
This sequence comes from Prinsepia uniflora, assembly GCA_032719365.1. Taxonomy (NCBI): domain Eukaryota; kingdom Viridiplantae; phylum Streptophyta; class Magnoliopsida; order Rosales; family Rosaceae; genus Prinsepia; species Prinsepia uniflora. The sequence continues at coordinate 76,868,201 of CM064871.1, read as the reverse complement.
CGCTCTCACGTTGACGGTCACCGCCTTCTCCATCTCTGTAGTCACTCTCTTCTCTTGTCTAACGCTCACCTCCTCCACAATACTCTAGACTCTAGAACCTGCTCTCTCCCAACTCACCGCGAGTCGCGACTTTACTAATTTTCAGAGGCAAATCATCCCTTCTTCTATACGTATCTAGTTATATATTTACATGGAGTTCGGTAACACCAAATAGCCCCTATAGCTCAGTGGTAGAGCGTCAGTCTTGTAAACTGAAGGTCTGTAGTTCGATCCTGCATGGGGGCAAATTGTTTTTTTGATATAAAGCCAATTATTTATGATATTTTTTAAAAAAATAAACTTTCGTCTGTAGTTCGATCCTGCATAGGGGTAATTTATTATTTCATAATATAAAGTGAATTATTTATGTTAAAAAAAAGAATTACCTTGTGCAAGATTTGCAATGAGCTAGACAAAGTGTATTATTGTCTGGGTTTTTTTTTTTTAATAAACTTACCTTGTCGAAGATCTGCAATA